>OZ020614.1:25874451-26446820 GCA_963971575.1 Liopterus haemorrhoidalis | reverse complement strand
TAAACATCTGAATAAAATAATTTTAGCAGTTCAAAAAGTCATTCAAACATCTAAAAATCATAACAAGAGGTGTCAAAAAGAAAATTTACATAAATTTGAAGCAAATCTCATTATTTTAATGTAGTACCGTGAAAAATAAAAAAATAAAAAAAATAATCTGCTGAAGATAGGAGCAGGAAACGCAAACGAATACAAAATAATCTAATATGGGTGAATATAAAGTCAGTTTTTAAAAATCGTATTAAAACTGGAGCAATAATCAACAAATCTGGGTACAAAGATCCAAAAATATTCTTTCAAAAAAGTAAAAAGATTTTTATAAACAAAATCAGAAATGCTTTGAAAACTTCCATTTTAAAAATTAACACTGTCTTCAGTACAGAATTTATTCTTCCCACAACGGGAAACGTTGAAATAAAAACTTTTAACGTTAAGAACATTGAAATAGATAACGGAACTGATATTGCTGCCTGGTTTGATGAACATGTTAAAGAAAAACTACAAAATAAACTAGAGAATTTTCAAGAAAAAGATTCTGGGTGGGCTTTATACAATATTCTGCATCTAAAAGTGAACATAAATAACAATGTACCTATCACAGCCAGCGCATATACTGAATTGCCTAAAGATATTAAAATTTTAAAGGCAATCATAAATATTAAAAATAATGACAAATATTGCTTTTTGTGGGCTATAATGTCAGCTCTATACCCCGCTCAAAAAAACTCAGATCGTGTTTATTCCTATCAACATTTTGAAGATGTATTACAATATGATGGAATGGATTTTCAATTAAAATATATAAAAGATATATCAAAATTTGAAGATATGAACAATTTGGTTATAAATATATACACCCTTGAAAAAATTGGTAGAAAACACGAAGTAGTTCCGGTTAAGCTCAGCACTAAATTCAATAATAATAATATGAATGCAATCCACCTTCTGATGATGTGTTCTAATGGTTAGCAGGAAGAAGAAGAAGAAGATGAAATGATTGAATATAACCAGGATCAACAGACAGTGAATCACATCAAAGCCACTGAAAGTTATCACTTTATGTGGATTAAAAATTTATCCAGGCTCTTACGTAGACAACTTTCTAAGCCTCATAAACCGTTTTTATGTGATAGATGTCTCAATTATTTAAGCACACAAACATTATTAAAAAAACATGTGATATATTGTATTGAAGAAAATAAATGCAGACTTGAAGTTCCAGATGAGGAAGATAAAATTCTAAAATTTAAGAATTTTAAATATAAACTCCAAGTACCGTTTGTGTTGTATGCAGACATCGAGTCAATTGTAGAGGAAATTGATGATAAACGTAGACTAAATACTACATATACTCAGAAACATATACCATTCAGCATTGACTACTATTTAAAGTGTTCATATGATGAATCTCTATCAATACATCAGGAATATCGTGGTAAAGACTGTATCGACTGGTTCATCCACCAATTAAACCCTCTGGCTCGAAAGGTTGATATGATAATGAAAACAACATTACCTATGAAATTAACACATGAAGAAGAAACTCAGTTTGCTAGTGCTACGGTATGACATATTTGTGGTGGGATATTTAAAGATGGAGATATTATCACACGTGACCACGGCCATATAACATCGAGATACCGACGTCCTAGTCATCAAATATGTAACCTAAAGTTTCATAGCTCAAGGGTAATTCCAGTTGTTTTCCATAACTTGACCGGTTATGACGCCCATTTCATAATAAAAAATATTGCAACAGGAATACCTGGTCATGTTAATTTGCTCCCGATAAATAAGGAACGTTACATTTCCTTTACTTAATATGTAGAGGGTACCAAAGTACAATTTCGCTTCATTGATTCATTTCGTTTTATGACAAGCAGTTTGGATAAGTTATCTTCGTATCTGAAGGATTTTGAGAAGCCGATAACAAGATCGTTTTGTAATTCGGATGAAAAGTTCAAGTTACTCACTAGGAAGGGTATATTCCCATATGTATACTTGGACTCTTGGGAAAAAGCTTGATGATATACATCTACCACCAAAAGAGGCCTTCTTCAGCACACTACTAAATGAAGGTGTAAGTGAACAAGATTATCAACACGCTCAAGATGTATGGAATACATTTGGTATAAAAACGTTGGGTGAATATGCCGATCTCTACTTAAAAACAGACATCACGCTGCTAGCAGATGTGTTTCAAGGTTTCCGAGACAGCTGTATGCAGACCTACCAATTGGATGCTTTGCATTATTATACAGCCCCAGGCCTCGCGTTTGACGCCATGTTGAAGTGTAGAGAAATCGAGTTGGAACTGTTAACAGATATTGATAAAATCATGTTTATAGAAAAAGGTATTAGATGTGGTGTTTCTCAGTGTTGTAACATGTATGGTAAAGCTAATAACAAGTACATGGGTAGGATTATAATCACAATGAAGCTGAATCTCATTTAATGTATTATGATGTAAACAACTTATATGGTGCAGCCATGTCTATGTTTTTACCATATGCAAATTTTGAGTGGGTGCCAGATGTTGATATTTATAAAATTGATTTGTTAAAAACATCAAACGAGTCCGATATTGGTTATATCTTTGAAGTGGATTTAGAATATCCAATAGAGTTACAAGGGCTACATAAGGATCTACCCCTTTGTCCAGAAAAATTCACACCACCTATATCTAAACAAGCAAAATTAATTACAAAATTTATATGATAAAAAAAATTATGGGACTCACTATCAAAACTTGAAACAGTATTTAGAACTCGGGATGAAAGTTATCAAAATTCACCGCGTGTTAAAATTTCAGTAAAGTTCATGGCTTAGAAAATATATTAATTTAAATGCTGAATTGAGAAAAAAGTCTGATAATGAGTTCAAAAAGAATTTTTATAAACTAATGAACAACGCTGTTTTTGGAAAATGTACGCAAATATAAAGATGTGAAACTGGTCATAAAGTGGGAGGGTCGTTATGGAGCCAGGAAGTATATATCCCAACCTAATTTTCATAGTTGAACATTTTTAGATAATAACATGATACTTATAGAAATTAATAAAAAACAGGTCATATTTAATAAACCGATTTACGTTGGGTTTTCAATTCTTAACTTATCTAAAATTTTTTATAAGATTTTTATTATAATTACATAAAGAAAATTTTTGGTGCAAAAATTTGACGCAAAACTCCTTTACACAGACACAGATAGCCTCATACATCATTTTTTTCAATTTTGATATTTTTAAAGTGATGAAGCGTGACATTCATGATAGGCGTGATAGGTTTGATGAAGGATGTATTAAATGGTGATATTATGACTTCCTTCGTTGGGTTAAGATCAAAAATGTATGCGTATAAAGTACACAAGAAAAAGGTTGGTAAAACCAATGCAGTTCTGAAAACAATCGGATTTGATAACTACTATGACTGTTTGTTTAATAACACCACTATAACAAAAGAGCAAAGCAATATTGTATCCAAAAAGCATAAAGTTTTTACAGTTAAACAGAAAAAATTGACTCTTAGCCTCCATGACGATAAAAGGGTTGTGAATTATGTATACACAGATACATTACCATGGGGGTATCGAACAATACAATAATGTTTTAATATATATATACATATATTTATATATATATATATATATATATATATATATATATATATATATATATATATATATATATTTTATTTTTTATTTTTCCTTCCTTACAATAACTCCTTACAATTCCTTCATTACAATTGTTACAATACATAATAATATACAATTAATAATTTCTTTATTTAAACTTAATTGTTGCCATAGATTCATTTCCATCTTGAGTCATATTCATTTCAATATTTTTCAATTTAATATTTGAAGTTTTGATATTATTAAGGTTTGAAAATATTATTGTATCTTTATCAGCCATATTCTCATTTTTGTTAACTGGTAAATTAGTATGCTGGGATTTATTTAAATTTTTATCAGGAATTTTAGCGGTGCTTTCGTTATTTTCAACATCTGTAAATGTCAAATTAACTTCATCAATATCCATGTTAAATTCATGTTGAAAATCGGTAGATATTGGTATATTCCCCACATCAAGTCCATTAATAAATGGACAATTTGATGACCAGTACCGATGCTCTTCTGAAGGGTTGTTGTTGTCCATCTTCCCAACGGCAGATTTCAATTCTGCAGAAATGGCAGCGAACAGTGTTGTCCACGTTGTAATAATAAAATCCGGATCTTGCTAAATTGCGTGGATGTACATAATGACAAGGCCAATTTTCAAACGTCTTAAACCTGTTTTTTTCCTTTTTCATTTTTAACCTTTCTTGTTTTATGGTTGTTACGATGAGTTATTCCCCACAACTAATTCAAGAAATATGATCATTACATCTCTTATGAAAAAAAAATGGCGGATAGTAATAACGTCCCTAAGTGTTTAGTGTGCTATAAACCTCTAAATGTCGAGGAAAAAGTTTTAAATTGCAGTGAATTTTGTGAAAATGTTATTCATCAAAGTTGTTCGATGTTTAAAACAACAGAATTAAAATTAATTGAAAAGAATAAAAACCTTTCGTGGCAGTGCGATATCTGTGTTGCACAGAACGAAATAAATTCTACAGGCAGTAGGTTTACTCTGTTTTCTTCTTTGCTCAATAAATGCATAGAGGAAATTAGTGAACTAAAATGTAAAATTGATCAGCAAAATACAAAAATTGAACTACTTACAATTAAAAATATCCATTCTGTGAAGAAAAATATTGCGCCATCTTTGACCAACAAAGACAAACAAAATGGCGTAGTTATCGAAGTGCCCATACCAGGAACTGACATATCCAAAGTAGACAGCGCGAATGTTGATGAAAAAACCACTAACTCAGATTTAACACCTCACAGTCACAACACTAAAACTGATGATACCGCATCCAATACGTATTCATCAAAACTACGAACGAGACTGGGCAGTAGAGACTTGTCTAATGATATTATAAGGAAACAAGTTAAAAAGTCTGTACCTGTTGTTAAGCAGGTAAATAAAAATAATGTCACAGCTGACTTGACTAGCGCCAAATTTGAATTGAAAAATTCAATACCAAGAACCAGCAATCTTGATGAAGATGGTTTACAGGAGCCGAAGAAGCGAAATAAACGCAAACAACAGCGTGGTACAAACATAATCGGTGCAAGTACCATTCAATCGAAGTTTCAAGCAGCCCCCAAAAAAGCATGGTTTTTTCTTGGGAGGGTTAATCCCAGCACAGACTCCAGTGAAGTGGAAAAATACATAAACAATAAAATCCCCAACCACGAGTTTGTGTGTGAAAAATTAGAAACTCAAACAGTCAACAGCTGTTTTAAAATTGGTGTCGATTATAAATATCGCGAGAAAATTGAAAATCCCGATTTCTGGCCCTCTGGTGTCTTAATCAGAAGATATATTTTTAGAAAAAAAGCCTCAACTACTGAGTCTAAATAATTGCTTCAGTATATTTCATCAAAACATTGAATGTTTACGCAAGAAAATTAATAAAATTAAACTTTTCCTAGATAGTTTCATAGCAGACACCCCGAATGTAGTTTGTTTCTCAGAGCACTGGCTATATGAGTCAGAAATAGATTACCTAAAAATTCAGAATTATAATGTAATATCTCATTATTGCAGAACACAACACGTACATGGGGGTGTATTGATATTTACCAAGAAAAATACTGAAGCAAAAAAACTTGCATGGGTTGATAAATACTGTACAGAAATAGATTGTGAGTTTTCAGCAATTGAACTGAAACAACAAAATTTAATAGTTTTACTTGTTTATAGATCACCTAAAGGCGACTTTAATGTATTTTTAAATAATTTTTCTATAATCTTGCAAAACCTCACTGCGCTTAATAAAATGTTAACTATAGTAGGGGACTTTAATACCGACTTTTTGGTGAGTAGTTCTCAAAAAAATAAGTTAATTGATTTGTTATCATCATTTGGGCTTAAGTAAACCATTTTTGAACCAACTCGAGTAACAAAAACTAGTGCTACTTGTATCGACAACATAATAATAAATACCAATAATAATTCGTATGAGTCGTACGTTATTGAACCTCATCTAGCAGATCATCGTGGCCAAATAATACAATTAGCGATAAAATCAGTTGAAACTGTACTGCCTAAAGTTTATCACAGGCCGGTTACGGAGCACGGTTTAGCAGCCTTTTTCAGGTATATGCAATCGATTGATTGGGCATTTCTGTACGCATGTAAAGATGCCAATATAGTAACCAACATGTTTCTGAATGTACTATGTAATAATTTTAACAATTCTTTTCCTCTAAAACGTTTGTCAATTAAGAGTAAAAAATGTAACTGGTTTACTCCTGAGTTATTTCATATAAGGAATACTCTAAATTTAATTTTTGATGCAACTAACAGAACTAACAACGACAGATTGTCAACAATTTATAAAAACTACAAGCGATACTATGGGAAGAAAATTGTTGAATCTATGAAAAAATTTAACGCAGTGTATATTACAAATAGTGATAACAAATCTAAAGCTGTCTGGGAAATAATACGCTCAGAAATATCAAAAAATGATGTTAAAAATGACTCTATCATTAGCACGGACGATTTTAATAATCATTTTATAAATGTTGCACAAAATGTTATTAATAATCTTCCAGCAACTTCTGCTTCTCCTGATCAGTTTGTAAAAAAATTTTCACTTCAAACATCAAATTCTTTGTTTTTACATCCAACAGACGCACATGAAGTGGAAACCATAATAGCACAAATCAAGAGAAATAGAAGTAAAGATGTTTATGGTTTTAATACAGATTTTATTAAAAACATCTCCAGCTATATATGTGAGCAATTAGCATATATTTTTAACTTATGTCTAAGTGAGGGTATTTTTACTCGTGCTTTTAAAGTTTCGAGGGTAATACCGATACGCAAAAAACGAAACTCCGATAGCCTGGACAACTTTAGACCGATTTCTCTACTACCTGTAATTTCTAAAATATTTGAGAAAATCTTAAAATCAAGATTACTAAGTTTTTTCGAGAAAAATCATTTATTTTCTGTGAAACAGTATGGCTTCCAGTCGGGCAAATCAACAAGTCTCGCTGTAGGAGAGGCGGTACACTTCCTCCTAAAAATGTTTGATGAGGGTCAAATAATATCTTCTTCTTTTTGCGATCTAAGTAAGGCATTTGATTGCGTCTCGCATGATATCTTACTTGCCAAGATGGAATACTACGGTATAAAAGGTTTGCCATTAGAACTGTTCAAATCTTACTTATATGAGAGACGCCAATTGGTTGAAGTAAATAACATAAGATCTTCGTTGCAACCAATCAAGTTCGGTGTCCCCCAAGGTAGCGTTTTGGGTCCAGTCTTATTTTTAATCTTTATTAATGATCTTCCAGCAAACATAGATGCTTCGGAAATTGTTTTATTTGCCGATGACACCACCATTTTAAATGCATCAAACTCAGTTAATGATGCTTTAAAATTAGCGAATGACGCACTTGTTCGCGCCGAAACGTGGTTCACAAGCAATAGGCTTAAACTGAATCGCGACAAAACGCAACAGATGGTACTGCATAATCGTCATGATTATAATACCAACACCGATACGGTTAAGTTTCTCGGGATGATAATCGACAGTAAATTGAAATGGAAGCAGCACTGTCAAGACACCGTTAGTAAAATTCATAGATCAATATTTGCTATGCGAAAATTGGTCGATGTGGTGCCGTTTGAGGTTGCCCGAATTGCTTACTTTTCTTTAATAAACTGCCACCTCTCCTACGGTATTTTATTATGGGGCGCCAGTCCTGTGCTTTTGGGGTTTTGCAAGCACAAAAAAGAACCTTGCGTGTTTTATGTAAGGTCTCTTCGCGTGAATCTTGTAGGCCTCTCTTTAAACGGAATAAAATTTTAACTGTACCTTGTTTGTACATATTTCATTGTTTACTTTATGTCAAGCAAAACATTACTAAATTTTGTACTGTCTCAGATGGAAAATATCGAGCAACTAGATATGGTACCCAACTTAAAACTCCAAAATTAAGACTGGAAGTGGGAAAGAATTCACCTCTTTACTGGGGACCTAAATTTTATAATAAGCTCCCTAAGCAAACTATAAATCTTAATTTCCGTAATTTTAAGAAGAGTATCAAATCGATGTTGCTTGAAAATCCATATTATTTTTTTAATGAATTTCTGGATAGTACATATCTAAATGGCTAATGTTCATGAAATTTATATGTAATAATTTTGTCATGTATATGTAAATTCTTTTATATGTAATTTTCATCAATTATTTATTGTAACACCTAGACATATTCCATAAATGTAATTCTCATTTCACGGAAATAAATACATTATTATTATTATTATTATTATTATTATTATTATATACAACTCCCCACCAGCAGAATATTGTAAGGAATATGATGATATAAAATTGAAAGTTATTTTAATGTTAATACATATTTATTTATTTCAAAATTGATATAATTAATACATAAAAATATACATATTATTGGTTTATATTACACTGTAAACAATCCTTCCTCAAGCGATTGGAAAAAACAACAACATCTTCGTTTTCACCGTTCCATTTATTGTAATGGGTGTGGCAAAACAAATATTGTTGAAAACGTGTATCATTCCTCCAAGACACTAGAATTTATTTCACTGATCGGTGATTTGTTTTTCTGCAAACATCATAATAAATTCCATGGGAAGTTGAGCTATTTCTTTGGCATCCATAAAATTCAATACACCACCATGAATTTGATATGTTTTGAAGGCATTATAGGTATTAGATGTTTTTTTTTAAACCATTTCAATAATGCTTTAACATTACGAACAGCACAATTATTAATATGTAAATTGCAATAGTCTGTTTGAAGAGGTTCACTAATCTCAGCTAGTTTTGGACACCCTAAATTTTCAAGATTTATTATTTTCTAGTTTATGTAATTTTGCAACCATTGCACTTTCTCCAACCCTTTCACATATATATTTTCAATTTCAACAACATCAAATATATCCTTGAGTGTTGTAGAAAAGTTGATATATGAATCGTTTCCACAACACCATTCCAAATTGTGATACTTTTTTGTAAGCCATCGGGCATTGTACTTGTCCTCAGAACTCAGATCGGACCACGGACATGGCGGTTTAAATATTTTTGAAATACATATTTCACTTTCCACATCAACAACAGCGAGTTCTTTACATATAAATTCATTATTTGTCACTATTTCAAATCGTTGTAAATCAACTATCATATGCTATCATATCCTTGTAAATCAACGCATGATAATCCCAGGAAGCCTAGAAGCAACGAATTGAACACCAGTTTTACTCTACATTGCTTTTATGCATCCAACTGTTGTGATTATTATTAAACCCCAACCACTTTACAAACACCATATCACCTTTTCGTTTAAGCACTTTTTCAACCAAGTACAAGTCAGAATGTTTCACTTTTTGCAATTCTTCGTTGTGAAATCTCCCCTGTATTGGTTGATCTGTAAAATCCTTCAGGATATATGTGGTAGGGTTTGTTAAACATATCTTTGAGATGATGAATATTTCGTTTGACCAGTTTGGTGTGTAACCCTCTTTAAATTCACTACGATACTTGCTTATACGCACATGATCACCAACCCTGTATTTTGACTTTATATCAGCAATTTTAATACGATTATAAGAGGTATTCAACACCTGTTTTTCAATCTTTTTTAAAACATCAATCGGTCTCATATTAATCGTGCTATGCTTCCTCATAGTATACTTTAACACAATATCTTGCAATACCCACGAAAAAAAAGACACTGAAGAAAACCTCACTGGCACCTAAAACGCATACACTAATATATACTACACTATTTGAACTGATCGATCACTAATTTTTCACAAATTCTCAATACAATCGCTGCCCTGCCACGCACGTCCTACCTCTCTCGCTCTCAACTCTCAATATCTTGCAATAATTTTAACCATTTGTATGTTCCCTAAAAGCTAAACTTCTTCCACCTGAGTGATTTAAGCGAACGGCTTACACGCTCCACAATACTCGCTTTCTTGCTAATAAATGTTGAGTAATGGTTAATATTGTATTTTTCCATTATTTTTTTAAACTCTTTACTATAAAATTCTTTACCCATAACAGTTTGTAGATTTTTAGAAATTCGATTATTTCTAGACTTTTTTTTTTGCATTGTTTTAGACACATCAACTCCTGATTTACATTTAACTAGTTCAGCCCACACATATTTTGAAAATGTATCGATCACCACCAGTATGTATCTATATCCTTTATTTAGTCGCGCATACGGGAGCATTTCTACCAAATCTGCTTGAAATGTTTCATCTAAACCTTTAATGATAACTTGTCTCCGTTTAAAATTAATTTTTGCAGATCTAGTAGTAGTAGAAGTAGTAGTAAAGATTTATTTTTCACCTTGCGGTGTTAAAATTTTCATACATTTACATTTTCTAGTAGCAAACAGTGTGCAATTATTATATGTACAGTACATTTTTTTAAATTTTATGTCATTTACAGTCTTTTATTTAGTATGTTCTTCATCCAGGTTTCATACGGGTTTTCATCATTGAGTATTTGTATGGCTGATTTCGAGTTTCTCACTTCTTCCTTGCAGTCACGTGTTAGATGCTCTATTGTCTCTTCATTCCTCTCACATATTCTGCACTTCTTTTCTTCTTCTTCTCTCCAGTATTCGTTTCTTCTTTCTTCGTATCCTACTCTGAATCTGGCTATTATTTTTTGATTTTTTGATTGTTTTCTTAGATACATAGGCATGTCTATTGTTTCTAAAAACCTGTATTTGGGGTTGTATTTTGATATCTGTATCTTCTCTCTTCGTTGTTGCAGTTCCATGTCCTTTTCCCTTCTCAAAATTTCTTCTTTTAAGCTAACTCCCATTCGTCTTCGGCTCTCTACTTCTGTTGTTGAATAGCCTTTTCTTTCGTAATACTTTGAGCGTTCTAGTTCCCAGTCATTCTTCTCTTCTTCTTTTCTTCTTATCTGCTCCCAACATGCAAAAACCAGTTCTTTCCAATTCGATCTTCTTGTTTTCTCCTCGTAGATTATTGCTTTCTGCCCGTTTCAACGCATAATTTATGCCTCTTCGTTTCCTCGTGTATAATGTAGAGCGGTGTTCTTTTATCGATTGAAAGTGTCCATCGTAGGTATTTGTTGTGGATTTTTTTTATCTCTTCTTGCTCTTTCCATCCCCATATCACAGCTCCATAGTACAATATGGGTGCCACGAGTTTGTCGAAAAAGAGCATTCTTTGTCTAAAGTTGTTTCTGAATTTTCTTTGTCCAATTCCCCATATCTGCGAAAGTGCTATGTTAGCTTTCCTTGCCATCTCCTTCATATGCCTTTCCGATTTCCCGTTTCTTTGGAAAGAAAAATCTTTGCAGATCTATGTAATTCATTAACAACATCACGTTTTGCTTTAGACATGTTCAATCATTCAACGGTTGTCACTGTGCCCGTTCTTGTTGTTGTTGTAACAGAATCGAGGGCTAACTGAACGCTCTTGTTTGAAGTATCTTCTATTTCAGGTTTCAACATCTTCAACTCTTCATATACTCTTTTTACTACTGATATTACACGTTTCAATATGATATCAATATCATCCATATGCTTTGGAATCCGATCATTTAATTTAATTGATGTAGAATCCAATTCCTGTCTCATATATTTTTTACTTACCACATCATTATCATTTATAGGATCACCAACGTTTGCTATTCGACTGTTATTGAAATTATATGCATCATCATCACCATCGTCATCATCATAATGACGGTATTTTGTTGCATGATGTCCAAACTTGTTGATGGGCATTTTGATACTGATTTTATTAAATAATGATGGCTTCTTTTAACTCCTCAATGATGGATACAATTTCATTATTATGATTGTTGTTACGAGCCACTTGGGATGCAATTAAAAGCTTCAATCTATCAACTAGCTCGTTTGAATCATCCCAGTGTACATATTCCACAGGATTATTACTATAATTCATAAGTAATCCTCCCCCATGCAAACCTTTCACAACCTGTCTTTTAGAAACCCGTATCGGTGTTGATGTTGTTCGTGTAAGTAACGGTTTAATAATTGTTCTATATTTTAGTGAGCGATTTCCACGCACCTGCTCATCAGGATCATAATTTCTTATATGAACATTAAATCTCTCTAGTATATCATGATAATTGGCACTGTCAACTTTAGTATAACCTGAAGGTTTACTTTTAAAAAGTAGTTCGTACAGACCAGGGGTGCCACTATATTTTACATTATTTATAACTATAACTTTATCAACAAAGTCAACATCAGCATTAGCAATTTTAAATTTGTTACTAATCGGATTAAAAGTTATACCGGTTGTAGGATTAAATTTAGTACCCTCATGTGTTATCATTTCTTCAATGTATTGACGCGTTAGTGGGTGATACTGTGTAAGATATTCTTCCCATGCTTCCTCAGACATTGATTTAGCTAGAATATTTGATAAATAACTATAATCAATATGTCGATCTTCTTCTTCTTCCTCCATGGTTGGTACATTCCGTGCAATTACACTACTCTCGAGAAATGACAGAATTTCCTGATCGGTTGTTGTACTAGCATCGAAAATTTTTTGTACTGATTTGGAAGGTTTTTCAACGTTTGAAGAGGAACGGTTTTCAATTTTTGGTTCACCTTTTAAATTTTCTTCATGATTTTCTTCTTGTTTAATCGCACTCACAACATATAGCTTACTCGTTAGTTCTTTCAGTTGTTTTGTAACCGGTTCATATCATTTCTCCAGCTGGCTTTCTTGCTCTTTAGCACCTTCTTTTAGAGCTTGCAGTTTTCGTTTAACCGTCTTGCGAGTTTTTACCAACCTCTCTTTCAGTTTTTTATCCATACTACTAAAACAGGTTAAAAGCAACCAAACAGAGCTGTTTTCTTCACCAAATCTATTTTATGACTAGAAACAATCTGTTCTACACCCCCAAAACAACTAAAAATATGCTAAAAACAAATCAAAATTAGGTAAAAACAAACTAAACAGAGCTGTTTTCTTCACCGGCTCCATTTTAGTACTGGAAACAATCTGCTCCATCCGAATTATTTATCCAATATTAAAAAATGATCAAAACCTTTCCTGTAGCGACCTCTATTCAAAGCACATTCTTTATTAATTAACAAAAAACCATAATTGTCACGCCAGCAAAACGAACACATGTCTCTGAATTCATTGTAATTCATATCTGTTCCCACGTGATCCGTGTACGCATGTTTCAAATTCATTTCATCTTGTTTGAAAAAAATGATTAAATTGGAATTATCACGAATGGGTTGTTCTGGAATTTTTGAATATGTCTGGGCGAGGTAGAAACAGTCAACCAGAAAATGTCGCCCCATGGAAAAATACCGACGTACTACGTCCTGTTTGCTTGTCATAATATCATCAAATATAAAAACAGTATTACATTTTGCATGAGCAGGTGATACAATTTTTTCACTACTGCTATATGCCTTAAACGTATTACCATTTATTGGTTTCAACAGCTGTTCCAAATACTTATACTTGGGTTGATACAGAAACTTGGAATAAACATTAACGTTTTCAAACCGTAAACCGTTTGGATGTTCAATTAATGCAACGATTATATTTGTTTTCCCGCAACCACTCGGACCAGAAATCAAACATTTAACAATCGAAGGTAGTAAGGTACTATGTTTTTGCTTTTGTTTGCATTATATCACAATTTACAACGTTTAAGTTTTGGGAGTGTTTTACTACACGCATGGTGGTTGTTGGAAGAAAACTAATAAATATTTCAACATTTTTATTTATTTAATCATTTGTAATGTATGATCAGAGAGGTGTGTATCGCAAACAGGGTGCAGGTTTCTTAAACACTTTAATAAAAAAAACTTCCAGTTGAACTTCATATCCCAGGATATAGATATTGTGGTCCTGGTACCGGCTTAGAGAAAATATTACTGCATGGGGACCCTGGAATAAATAGATAAGACGAGGCTTGCAGGCAACACGATATCGCCTATAATCTAAGTGAAAACATTAAAGATCGACACGAGGCAGATCGTATTCTAGCTGAGGAGGCATCTCAACGTCTCAAATCATCAGACGCATCAATAGAAGAAAAAATTGTATCGCTCGGAGTAAAATCAGCTATGAAGGCATAAGTGAAGTTAGGTATGGGTATGGATAACAAACAATCCACGATTAAGCGAAAGACTAGGAAACGAAAAAGTCAGGGAGTGATCTCTTTTCGTGATGTAGTGAGTTAGATAGTTAGTTAGTTAAAAAAATTTGGCGCACAGCCACAAAGGCTATTTGCGCCTAACGCAGCCAATCTAAATGACTACAGTACATATTAAAAACAATAAATTAAACAATTAACAAATAGATAAAATCAGTAAAATTACACATACTCAATAAAAGAAATCTTGCACAGACAAACACAAATAAATAAGATAAAAAGTCTGTTCGAAAAATTGAACAGACTCAGGGTGATGGTAAGAGGCTGTAGAGGGGCCAGATACCATCAAATATCACAGTTTAGAAATAGAACACATTAAAATAAAGTGTAAGACTTCACACATAAAACAGGAAGTTCGATTCTCTCAGGAAGAGTATCAGCCTGTCCATGAATACTCTATCGTCACCTAAAGCAACTGACAGGTCATAGCACAGGTTTAGCCTCTCCCTGGTATCTTCGAACTGCGCACATTCGGTTAAAAAGTGTAAGACAGACAAATCTGTGTTACACATCTCACAGATAACGGACTCTTCACCTCGAAGGAGGTGCCCATGGGTCCACCAACAGTGACCTATACGAAGGCGTGTGCTGGAGGTTTCCTCCCTGCGGTTAATCCTGCAGGAAGAACCCCATGGTTTAACGTCTCCTTTAATCTGTCTCAACTTAACGTTCTGTATGCTGCTCCACTCATGTTGCCACATGGCTAAAACAAGATGTTTCAGATGACTCTTTGCGTCATCTGTAAATATGAAACTCACATAAATCATCTGTGGTCTGTGGGAGGCGGCTTTTGCAGCTACATAAGCCGCTTCGTTGCCTTTAATACCAACATGTCCCGGTATCCAAAACAGCTCTACCCTCACATTCTGAGCATTCAGATTGTGTAGCAACCGGATCTTTAGTACAAGAGGATGCACTGCATCTGGATCTTGGATACTGTTCAGAGCGCTCAGCGAGTCCGTCAATATAACACTTGACCGACTTTGCTCTGACGAAACAAAACACAGGGCCTTGAAAATAGCGTACAGCTCAGCAGTGTGCACACTCGTTATAGAGTGCAGACGGTACTTAAACTGTTGGCGTGGATTCAAAACAACGAACGCACACCCAAGCCTGGTTCCGGATTTTGATCCGTCAGTAAGAATGACAGTATCCTCGAACCTAGGGACCAGTGTTCTTTGTAACTCATGTTGGTATTCGATAGGCAACGTAGTATCTTTATCAAACCTAGTTAATGTGAGATTCACAAGTGGACGCGGTAGCGTCCATGGTGGAACAGCACACAAAACGAAACTTGCCATTTCGGGAATATTAAAGTGAATGTCACTCAAAATGTCGAAAGTCCTCAGACCAAAAGGCCTATTTGCTTTTGGTTTTCCGTCATAAATCTCTGTATGCCTATTTTGTAGACTAGGGTCATACGCGGGATGATCTGGCTTGGCACTGAGTGCAGCCATACAGTGACGGTTCGCCTGCTTCACACAGCAGGCTTAGTATTGGACTGGTGCGAAATGCACCTGTGGCCAATCTAACCCCAGTGTGATGTACAGTGTCAAGAATTCGTATCTCTTGCTGTTTAGCTGACCCATAAGCTAGATATCCATAGTCCAGCTTAGAGCGCACTAGAGAAGGATATAAACGCAACATGACAGTGCGGTCTGCACCCCATGTCTTATGACTGAGGACCTGCAACAAATTGAGCGACTTCTGGCATTTTTTCTTGACAGACAAAAAATGTGCCCGCCAAGTAAGACGAGTGTCAAACACGAGACCCAGAAATCTGGCAGTATCGGTTAAGGGTAACTGTGCTCCATTTAGTGTGAGTGTAGGATTGGGATGTACACCTCTTTTCCTACTAAAATTGACACATAAAGTTTTGCTGGTCGAGAATTTAAAGCCATTTTCGGTTGCCCATGTATTGATGCGATTTATAGTCAGCTGAAGCTGAAGTTCGATTGTACTAGTCTTTTGTCCGGCGACAAAGATACCAATGTCGTCGACAAATATCGAACTCTGTACAGGTAATCAAATACATGAAGCTGCACCGTTAATGGCAATTAGAAATAGCGTAACGCTCAGTATGGAGCCCTGTGGGACCCCATTGTCCAGTGCGAACATTTGTGACAGGGTATTTTCGATTCGCATCCTGAAGCGCCGGTTCGACATGAAGTCTTTTATAAAGAACATCAAGCGTCCCCGGAGACCCCAGGAATGCAGAGTATGGAGAATACCAAAAATCCATGCAGTGTCATAGGCTTTCTCAATATCGAAAAACACAGCTACCAGGTGTTTGTTTTCAACGGAAGCATTCCTGATAGCTGTCTCTACTCTGACCAGATGATCTGCTGTTGAGCGGTGACGGCGAAAGCCGCACTGTGTGTTGGCCAGCAAGTCGTTTGATTCTAAAAACCAAATCAGACGCTTGCTGATCATTCGCTTGCTGATCATTCGCTCCATGGGCTTGTAGAGACAACTGGTCAGTGATATTGGTCTACAGTTAGAGGGCAAGTGTTTATCTTTCCCGACTTTGGGGATAGGAATTATATGAGATTCCTTCCGATTGGTTGGGCACTTGCTCTCAGTTTATATCCTATTATAGACATTCAAAAGCCTGGATTTAGATGATTCTGGAAGATTTCGGATCATACGATAATGTATCGCATCTGGACCAGCAGAGCTATCCTTACACTTTGACATCGCGCTATCTAGCTCTTCACGAGAGAAAAGCAGGTTGTATACCTCGTCATTCCTAGAAAAGAAATTTAGAGGTATAGATTCGAGGCTTGCTTTACGAGTTAGAAACTCGGGTGGATAATGATCAGAGCTAGAATTGAACGCAAAATTAGATGCCAAAGTGTTAGCAATTTCGACCGCTGAGGTAACTACGTTACCATTTACCGATAGACCAGCAATGGCTGTAGCTGTATTTAGACCGGATATTTTCCGAACCTTCGCCCAAACTTTGGCCACTGGAGTGGCAACTGTAACGGTGGACACGTATTTGCACCATGGTTCGCGCTTGCTTTCTTTCACAATCCTCTTATCACGAGCTTTCGCTCGTTGGAAAGCTATCATGTTTTCCTCTGTTGGGCAACGACGGAATGTACTGAAGAGGTGTCTCCTTTCACGTAGCGCCAAGTCGCATTCCTCGTTCCACCAGGGAACGGGAACTCTACGGGGCTGAGTGGATGACAGCGGTATGCTGTTTTTAGCTGCGCTTGTGATGGAGTCCGTGAAATGATTCACCTCCTCGTCTACGGTCAAGATCGGAATATCCTCATGCGATAATGATTCCGCAAACTTGGTCAAATCTGCTTTCCGAAGA
This sequence comes from Liopterus haemorrhoidalis, assembly GCA_963971575.1. Taxonomy (NCBI): domain Eukaryota; kingdom Metazoa; phylum Arthropoda; class Insecta; order Coleoptera; family Dytiscidae; genus Liopterus; species Liopterus haemorrhoidalis. The sequence continues at coordinate 26,429,176 of OZ020614.1, read as the reverse complement.
ACCCACTGTGGCCATTGCTGCACCCATTGCTGCACAAAAATGCGTGGGTCTGTCGTCGTTCAGAAAGCTCAAATTCAATTCGTTCAACATATTTTCCAGGTGACGTCCCCGTCGATCGTTCCGCACCGATCCCCAACACACATTGTAGGCGTTAAAATCGCCTAGTAGTATGAAGGGTGGTGGGAGTTGATCGATAATGTTCACGACATCTCGGATGTCAGTTCGAACACCAGGGGGAAGGTAGATAGAACAAATCGTCACCTGGAGGGGAAGTGCAACACAAACTGCTACGACCTGCAACTCAGTGTCAATGTCTACAGGATCGTGGTACAATGTGTCTCTAACGAGAATTGCCACGCCATCACATGCTCTTAACCCCGTAAGGAAATCCGTGCGAAACACGGAGTTACCCCGAGGAGAGCATGTGTCGGTTTCGTTGAAGTTTGTTTTCTGCAGATAAACACACGAAGGCGCAAAATCCGACAATAAAAGTCGCAGTTCTTCGTAGCGCTGATATACACCGTTGCAGTTCCACTGGATTAGTGGACCATTCAGTTCTGTTTAGGGGAGTTACCCCGCAACCTAATGATTTTTGGTTTACCCTTAGGTTGCGGGTCTACAGCCATTTTCTCGGCTACACTTTCATTTGGTAGTCCAGGTGTTTTGATGGACACACTGGACTCCTTTTTTCATTGTTTGGCTCTCACTGGTATCCAGTGAAAACCAACGGATCCGTTATCAGTTTCCTTTTCAGGAGTAAATGATGAGGGTTTTGTAGAAGCGACCATTCTCTGGTCACTTCTCGTTTGTGGAGAAGACTGTGAGGTCTTCTCCTTAGGTGGTTGGGAGAACTGAGGTTGAGTGCGTTCTCCTTTAGGGCAGGGGGATTTATTCAGACTCGATCTCCCAGGTTGTGGGGTCTGAATTTTGGTCTCTGGGACCAATACCACCTTGTCTTTCGCAGTATTTGTTGCGACTGTTACTGTAACTAGGAGCCTTAGGAGGTGGTGCAGCAGGAATTGCAAGGGTTGTTGATAATGCCCGTACCGCCTCTGAACAATTGAAAGAAAGTCAGAGTAAAGGATTGTACTTGCGACCGCATAAAAAGGTTATGGAATGTATTTGAGAGCTCCATGTAAATCAAAAAACTGTTAATAAAGTTACCAGAACGTGCACTCACCGACATCGATATAAGCAAATTTTGCAAAAAAATTAAATTTACCATAATTTCGTGGGGTCTTTTCTCGAAATGAACTACCCGTAAAAGTAAATAAAAATGAAATGGGTGTTTTAAATTTGGATGATGCTAACCATCCTGGTTCACATTGGGTGTGTTACAAAAAATATGAAAATGTGGGTATATACTTTGACAGTTTGGTAATTTAAGACCTCCGATTGAATAAGTGAAATATCCTAAAAGTAATAATGATTGTGATATTATTAGATATAATCATGATGTGCATCAAACTTACAATGATATAAATTGTGGTCACTTGTGTTTAAAATTTTTGTATGATAACAAATAAAATATATATGTAAAGGATAACATATTTGTAGCCTTAAAGAAGCCATGTCATATACGTTCACTCTCACAGGACGCAGCTCTATCTTAACTGCAGATATTAATCCCGCTATTGATTTAGATGATGATAGAGAATATGTGTTGGAGTTAAATAATTGTGAGTCATATAATGCGATTCCAAACATTGAAGAGGGTGTTAATAATTGTTTTTATTTTGGTGATAAAAAATGTGAATAACCAACAGGATCATACGAAGTGAAGGATATAAAAACATACTTGAACAGGTTTATTAAAAAACTGAATGAGGATGCTCCGGGTGGGAAAGAAACATTAATAATAAAGGCGAACAGAAGTACTTTAAAATGTATTACGGTCGAGATAATGAGCCTATAATATCACCAGATGATTTTAAAAGATTCGCACCATTGGTGGTTATTGACTGCACTCATCAGAATGAAGTATTAAAATCTGGAGCTGTAGAAGTACGTTTGGAATTTGAAACTGGTGAAAACATGCTTGCGAATACTACTGCACATTGTTTAATATTACATGATAAAATTGTTCAATATTCTCCTACAACCAGCATTGTACGTGTATTGTAATTTTCTTATAATATGTATACTTTAAAATATGATAAAAGTGTGTAATGATATATTTGTAATGTTTTATGTTTTCAATAAATTCACATATGAAAAATATACAAACTATGTTTTATTTAATGACCCTTTTTCAGCTCATCTGATTAGAATCATGTTGACAAGGTTACAATGGATTGTTATATAAAAATTAAATATATGTTACCTTCTAACGTAATTATTTTGGTTTTTATAAATAAAATAGAATTATGACCTTAACATTCTAACGACATTCTAAGTATCCTTATAACGGAAATATTTTCATTTTTATATAAAGTAAATATGACCTCACATTCTAACGACATTAACGTGTCTAGGCTAGGCTAGGGGCGGGGTGTGAAATTAGGGTTGCAACTCGCCTCAGGCTAAGCACGGAGGTCTAAAAAATATGACCTTCTTGAAAATACCTGGAGATGTGACGAGAAAGTAAAATGAGAAAGGGGATGTGACGAGAAAGTAAAATGTGGAAGTAATGTGACCTTGAAATGAGCCAGTACGATCATTGCTATACTACTACTGCTGGTGGCGAGAAGAGATGTACGAAAGTAGTAGCCAACCGATCGTGAAGAGGGTGTCAAGGGCTGTGTGCCTCTGATGGGGGTGAATCTGTCTCTGTGAGCAGGAGAGCACTCTGGAGTTGCGCTATATTTTGCCATTGTTGTGAAGACACGTATTTATTGAGAAAGGATACCACATCTTTCAGCTCAGGAAGCTGATCTTCAGAGAACGAGATCTCAAACTTGTTGCGTATGTTGGTAGCCATTTTTTCAACTATGAAGAAGGCTAGAATGCAGCTCCAATCGCCACAGGTTCCCTTTGAGAGCGAAGAGCTTCCACGTGCTCAGTGATGGAGGTGACAGCTTGAGTAACCTTTTGATAGGTTAACTGGGTAAAAGCAGGTAGCTGCATCAGAGACCTGAGGTGATGTGCGGAAATAAGACGTGTCCGGGCGAGCCGATCCTTTAGCATCCGCAAAGCGTTCTGGTAGTTTGTTGCGGGGTTGACTCTGCCAGGGGTGTGAGCCCTAGGGAGTAACCGCACCTACCGGTCGCGGCTAGCGTTGCGGCGAAGACGAACTTATGCGCGTCAGCTAGACGCCCTGAAAGTAACACTTGATTCCCCAGGGTTTGAAGAAATAATAAGCGGACAGTTTGGTTTAACAGATTTATTGAAAAAAGAAGTGAAAAAATAGTGAATAGTACAACAATATAACAATGAATAACAAAATAATACGAAAAGGAAGAGAGAAAGGTAAAGAAGGGTCTATTTGACGTCAGGCATTCGTCGCGAGACTGTGTCGCGAGACACAGTGTTTATGGCGGCGAAGTAGAGCCGAACAGCTTCAATAGCCGGCGTCTTATCCTCCTTGTTTTTGGCGTAGCACCAGGTGTAGCTGCAGCGACTGGTGATCGGTCTGTCGTAGGAGTGGTGACCGATTAATGCAGAGTGTTGACCGATGAGCGTGGATTGGTGACGAAGAACGCGGATTGGTGACCGTAGAACGTGGATTGGTAACCGTCAAAGTCGACAGCGGTACGAGCGGACGCGCAGAGTCTTTTAGTGGTGACGGTGCAGGCGGCACAAAGCAGCAAATCCTGGGGTCGCCTGCCTCGTAGAGAGCCTTCCTCACGGCCTCCTTAAGATCCGCGTAGGCTCTCGGAGCTTCGTAGGGCCGTAGATTCCTACGGTAATTCCACGCAGAGGCGTGGTGACGGCGCGATTCTGTACCCCTCTTCTTTGGTGCCAGCGTGGGTGGCTGAACGGCCGTGTACACACCAGGGTCTCTCGGTGATGGTATATGAGACGTTGCGGTCTGTAGCAGCGCTACAGAACGGGCGACGACGGATATCGGCGGTGAAGTTGGCTTCAGAATGCGGCGGCGGCCGTGCGTTCTTAGCCAGGGTACTAACGGGACGGCGGCAGGTGAGACGGCAATAGACGTAGACGTGGCGTGACGATGACGGACGTGGACGTGAAGTGACGTGACGTGACTATGACGGACGTGGACGTGACGTGATGACGATGGACGTAGACGTCTCCTGAAAAGTATCCACGCTACGTATCGTTGAGGTCCGCTAAACCGTCAGCGGTCGGGACACAGACACGCCGAAGGCAGTCAGCGTGCTGTGTGAACGTGGTCGTTGAAGAATAAGTGCAAGCTCCGCTGATACCGTCAGCGTTACTTGCAAATGTTTAGTGGGTGTTTAAATTCATTTTGTCAGTACACAATATGTGTATAAATTCTTTTTCACAATACTCTTTGTGTTACTCACTCGGCTGATGATGGAATACTGAAGATCGCTTGTTGTAGGTAGTTGTTTAATCGTTGAAATGTAGTTGAAGACTGATCCTGTTTCCCTGGAACGCCGGGTTTTTATTCGGAGTTCGGTGTCCGTCGCTTGACCGATACTGGCCTCCCATTGGTCCAGTTCGGTGACGGATCAAGACTCTTTCTGCGCTCTAATTGGTCCAAATTCCGAAGCGAGGAAAAACCCATCGCAAAACCTAAAGCTGCACGTGCAAGATCTATGACGTCACAAGAAAAACCATAGTTCCAGTCACGTACGCAGACTGACTGGCGATAAGTTTGCGTCATTTAAAGGGAGTTGTCGGATAAGAGCCAGAGGCTCGCCTGACAAAGTGGACCGGAGGTAATTGAATATTTGCATGGGCTGCAAATGTTCATTGTTGTCTACCGAGCTGGTGAACATGTCAATGAATGACGACCATTCGGAAACAACTCCACTGAATATCGGTATATTCAGCTCAGGAAGCCGGGTGTACTTGTCAGTTTGGCATGATGACCTTGTCAAACTGCTCGTGTCAACTGGTTGCAGTGAAGCTGAGTACTCTTTGAATGGGGTCTCCTTTATTTTAGATTTGATGATATCGACAGTTATACGACTAGCAAACAGGGATTGTATGATAGTGTCTTTTTCGTCGGAGGTTAATAACGAATCTAAGCGTCTCGAGCAGCTGTTTTGCAACTATGCTAGGTAGTTTGGGAGAAAATCAGCTGCGGCGAGAGAAACGGGTACTTTGGATTCGTCGTTAATTGCCTCGTCAATCTGAGCTTTGACACGGTCAATTGACAAGGCAGCGAGTTTGGCAGTTTGCGCGAGTTTGCGCTCGTTAGAGTTCAGTTCATTACGACTTCGCGCATCATGAGCGATCTGACGGATGTGGTTAATCTTGTTCAAGAATTCGACTTCAATGTCGAAAAGAGCATCAGAAGATTCAGTCGATTCATGGTTAGCCATTTTCAAACGTCTTCTGATATTGCGACAGGTTATCATCCACTTGGCGAAGAAAACTAGGGGTCACGGTTGGGCCAGTGACCGTCTGGTCTGCCAGAGTGGCTAGTCGGTTGACATGTCTAGATGCTATGTCACGACCGGTTTTAAATTGAGCGATATTTGCCATTTTGAGAAAGTAAGGTCAAGTACCGTCGGTTTGAGAATCCGCCGACCGTGAAAACCGTGTGGGTACAGAGCGATCAGTAATAACCGAGAAAAGAATCAGAAAAATTGCTAAGAATGCAACGCGGTAGTCTGATATAAATCCGCCGGCTGTGAGAAGCCGGTGAAACCGGATAAGAATCGGTTAGAAGTCGTTAAGGGCGTGAGTGGAAGCTGGTTTACTTGTGGGTTCAGACACGTCAACCGCGCGATTTCCTTTTTTACCAGGGGCAGAAAGTTGGAAACGTACGGATGACCCGTCTGATCCGGCTCGAACTGGACCAAATGTAATGACCGAAGCGCGTATTGGGCGTAGTGACTCGAAGAACCAGTGTCTTTGGGTTCGCCAGACAGAGAGCGAGTTTACTGTAGAGTAAACGCGAGCTGGCGGTAGGTTTTGGGGCGGCACAGCGACTATTATGGAGAGGACAGGTCTTTAAATTCTTCACTGACGCGGCATGAACGCCAGTCTTAACACACAAGGATGCGTTAGCCTTTGGGAAGACAGGTTCCTGATTAGGACCACATAAAATGTTGTTAGGAGGATCCCTATGCGTCAAACGTCCTCTTGAGTCCCTAGCGAAGAGGGGGTGCGTAACGTAAGGTTATCAGCGCACAGAAACCTACACCAGGAGGGTCCTTAGTGAGTAAGACTGCCTGGACGGCAGCGTGCAAGGGTAGCTAACTCTAAGTGGCTAAATAAAGTGTTCTACCTTACCAGACTTGCAGCTGAACGTCCATGTACATAGATGTAGTATGTGCCAATCCTACTCACTGTGGGTGCAACGGTTATAGAAAGCAGATACCATGCAAGCTTATCCTAGGTTCCAAGCCAAGCGGGTGCAACGTATTGCAGGGTTGGACCATGCAAAGCAACGCGGCAAAGCGCTTGTCTCAATCCTTGGACTTGAAGTACCTAAAAATGGTTACAAACACAATATTGCTCTCATACAGGTTGCTATACTAAATACTGCGGCTACTCGTGGTAGCGCTACGTAATACCACGTGGACGGTGGAAGAAGAAAGCGACTGAAAAGATAAGTAATTAGGATATCTAAGAATATAACTAAATAATTATCTTTTAGTGCTGTATCGGCGTGAGAGACGAGTTGAGATATGGTGTTGGAGACCTGGAATTCACTGTCTACACGTCGGTTTATCGGCCAGGAAACGGTTTTTGAAGAGATGTTGTATTCACTAAAGTAGAATTATGACTAGCTTAACTGCACTTGCTAACGACGTGCAGACCCGTAAGAGACGGACACCAACACATGAGCTAGCGAATGTAGTGACGTAGAGGCGATGAAATTAAAAGCAGAGCGGCTGTGTTCGTTGTCCAAACAGTAATGAACAATATTTTACATTAATAGGAGCATCTATTTGTGTAATTCTAACACTGTTCATTATATCTTTTTGACTACTGTACTATTAACAAACTAACATTGAATCCAATAAAGTGCAAGGTAATGACTTTCACAAGAATCTTTAATCCCCTTAAACACAACTTCACTTTAAATGGTTTGCCTCTGCAACAGGTATCAGAAATCAAGGACCTTGGAATCATCTTGGATTCTAAATTAACTTTTGATCAACATGTCCACTTTATTGTGAAGAAATCTCTCAGGAACTTGGGCTTTATTTTCAGAGCCACAAGCGAGTTTTCCAATCATCGGGCGCTTATTTTTCTATTCAATAGTTTAGTGAGAAGCACACTAGAATATGCTACCCCGATTTGGAATCCTCGATATAATATATATATTGACCAAATTGAAAAAGTTCAAGAGAAATTTATTGATAAATTAAATTATAGGTTTAACAGACAATTGCATTTCCGCTCATACGATGAAAATTTAAAATTCTACAAGATGCAAAGTCTGCGTGACAGAAGAACTATCCATGATCTAGCTTTTTTATATAGAATATTAAATAATGAACTAAATTCTATCAATTTAATAACCTACTTTGAATTTAATTGTTATCCCTATGTTTTAAGAAACCGTATGCTGTTGAACAACCATCGTTACAACAGTAATCTGGGCATAAATTCTCCAATCGCTAGAATATCAACTTCTTTTAATAGAGTCAACCCAGATCTGGACATTTTTTCCTGTTCGCTACATTATTTTAAAAAACATTGTCTAGATAATTGATTCAATTTATTTGTACACACTTATTTTGTTTTTTTTTTTTTTTTTTAATTAGGTAATTATTGTATATATGTGTATGTACCTATATTTTTGTACTGTTTATATTCTGTATTATTTGTGTTAACCTGTAATTGGAACCATCTACTAAGATGGTTCTGTTGGTTAACCTACTTTAATAAATAAATAAATAATGCTGACTATTTTCTTCGGAAAATTATTTTTATTAAAATTCTAGTTACAGTTTTCTTGACTTCCGTATGATACTCACGGTGAGTTAATTTTAGAGCTGCTTCTTTTAAAATATGAGCAGTGTTTATCTTTTGTTGGTTAATATGTAATGATTTGATTTTTAAAAATCTGTCTGATTTCACCATTTTTTTATACCATTTAGTTTTAATAGAATTGTTTGTTCGTATGAGTGTCATATTTAAAGAAGATATTTGACTATCTTCTATCCGACTATCAGACCGCACTGTCATGTTGCGTTTAAATCGTTCTTTAGTGCGCTCCAAGCTGGACTATGGATGTCTAGCTTATGGGTCAGCTAAACACCACTTCTTGACACTGTACATTGTCGCCAGTCAGTCTGCGTACGTGCCTGAGACAATAGTTTTTTTCCGTGACGTCACAAATCCTGCACGTGCGGCTTAAGGTTTTACGACTGGTTTTCCCTCGCTCTGAAATTTGGACCAATCAGAGCGCAGGATCCGAGATAAGCCGTCACCAAACCCGGCCAATGGGAGAGCCGCATGGAGTAGGGGTAGAACACCGAACTTCGTATAAAAACCCCGACAACAAGAGAAATGGGACAGTATCCAGCAGACAGTATTCAGCAAGCTATCCAGCAGTCAACACCTACGATCTATCAAGCAAGTGAGTTAAAGAAGTAATCGGTATAACCGAACATAAAAGAAAGAATTTATACACGCTGTATATTATTATTGTTTCACATATATTTCTTTGTCTTTGTTTTGCTTGCACTTACTTTCACAAGTAACGCTGACACCTTTAGCGGGGCTTGTGATTGTTTTCTGTATTTGTTCTATACGTATACACAGAGCGCTGACCGCCTTCGGCGTGTCTGTGTCCCGTCCGCTGACGGTTTAGCGGACCTCGTCGATACGTATCCACGTTCTCTTCTCACCTTTGATTCTTCACGCTATATTTTACATCTTCGCTTCACGCCAACGCCCGTTTTTATCACGTCTTCAACCGTCTCATCTCTTCGCTTCACGTCAACGTCCGTTATCGCCAAGTTGCTTCACGTCCACGCCCGTCACCGGCACGACACGTCTACTTCCGTAGCCGTCTTGTCCGTCGCCGTCACGTCCGTACCTCAGCTACGAACGCACGGCCGCCGTCGCACTAAGAAGCCAACGTCATCGCCGAATCACGTCGTCGCCCGTCCGGTAGCGCCGCTACAGACCGCAACGACCCGGACATCATCACCGCAGAAGCCCAGCACTTATACGGCAGTTCAGCCGTCCGCACTGGCTCCCAAGAAGAGAGGCACTGAATCGCGCCGTCGTCGCGCCGCTGCCTGGAATTACCGGCGTAACCTACGGGCTTGTGAAGCCTCTAGGCCATACCAAGACCTCAAGAAGTCTGTAAGGAAGGCCCTCTAAGAGACAGGCGACCCCAGGATTCGCTGCTGCCCCCGCCTACACCATCACCGCTCAAGGCAACAGCTCGCCCGCTCAGGCTGCTGTCTCCCTTGACGGTCACCCATCCAACGTAGAAGAACAGAAAACTACGGCGCCGCCTATTCGAGCTGTTCGGCTCTTCATCGCTGCCTTAAACATAGTGCCGAGCGACGAACGCCGACCAACGTATAGACCCGTCTATTTCCTTCTCTCTCTTCCTTTCCTCTTGGATACCAGTGAGAACAAAGCAATCAAAAAAGGAGTCTAGTGTGTCCATCAAAACACCTGGACTACCAAATGAAAGTGTAGCCGAGAAAATGACTGTAGACCCGCAACCTAAGGGTAAACCAAAAATCATTAGATTGCGGGGTAACTCCCCTAAACAGAAATGAGCGGCCAACTAATGCAGTGCCACTGTCATGGTGTATTTCAGCGCTATGAAGAACTGCGACTTTTAATATCAGATTTTGCGCCTTCGTGTGTTTGTCTACAGGAAACAAATTTCAAGGAAACCGACACATTCTCTCCGCGAGGATACTCCGTGTTTCGCACGGATTTCCTTGAAGGGGCAAGAGCATGTGACGGCGTGGCAATTCTCGTTAGGGACACACTGTACCACGATCCTGTAGACATTGACACGGAGTTGCAGGTCGTAGCAGTTCGTGTTGCACTTCCCCTTCAAGTGACGATTTGTTCCATCTACCTTCCCCCTGGTATTCGAACCACCATCTGATATGTCGTGAATGTCATCGATCAACTCCCACCAACCTTCATACTACTAGGCGATTTTAACGCCTATAATTTGTGTTGGGGATCGGTGCGGAACGATCGATGGGGACGTCACCTGGAGAATATGTTAAACAATTTGAGTTTGAGCTTTTTGAACGACGGAAGACCCACGCACTTTTGTGCAGCAACGGGTAAATTCAGTGCTATAGATCTGAGCGTCGTTTCAGGAGCCATAGCTCCGTTGTTCAAATGGGATGTGCATCACGACCTTTGCGGTAGAGATCACTTTCCAATCCTCTTAAGGCCTCTGTTCAGTACCGTTACCAAATCCCGCTGGCCACAGTGGGTTCTTCGGAAAGCGAATTGGACCAAGTTTGCGGAATCATTCTCTCATGAGGATATTCCGATCTTGACCGTAGACGAGGAGGTGAATCATTTCACGGACTCCATCACAAGCGCGGCTAAAAACAGCATACCGCTGTCATCCACTCAGCCCCGTAGAGTTCCCGTTCCCTGGTGGAACGAGGAATGCGACTTGGCGCTACGTGAAAGGAGACACCTCTTCAATACATTCCGTCGTTGTTCAACAGAGGAAAACATAATTGCCTTTCAGCGAGCGAAACTCGCACTAAGAGAATTGTGAAAGAGAACAAGCGCGAATCATGGCGCAAATACGTGTCCACCGTTACAGTTACCACTCCAGTGGCCAAAGTTTGGGAGAAGGTCCGGAAAATATCCGGCCTAAATACAGCTACAGACATTTCTGGCTTATCGGTAAATGGTAACTTAGTTACCTCAGCGGTCGAAATTGCTAACACTTTGGCATCTAATTTTGCGTTCAATTCTAGCTCTGAACATTATTCACCCGAGTTTTTAACTCGTAAAGCAGGCCTCGAATCTATACCTCTAAATTTCTTTTCTAGGAATGACGAGGTATACAACCTGCTTTTGTCTCGTGAAGAGCTAGATAGCGCGATGTCAAAGTGTAAGGATAGCTCTCCTGGTCCAGATGCGATACATTATCGTATGATCCGAAATCTTCCGGAATCATCTAAGTCTAGGCTTTTGAATGTCTATAATAGGATATGGACTGAGGGCAAGTGCCCGACCAAGTGGAAGGAATCTCATTTAATTCCTATCCCCGAAGTCGGGAAAGATAAACACTTGCCCTCTAGCTATAGACCAATATCACTGACCAGTTGTCTCTGCAAGCTCATGGAGCGAATGATCAGCAAACGTCTGATTTGGTTTTTATAATCAAACGACTTGCTGGCAAACACACAGTGCGGCTTTCGCCGTCACCGCTCTACAGCAGATCATCTGGTCAGAGTAGAGACAGCTATGGACAATGGGGTCCCACAGGGCTCCATACTGAGCGTTACGTTATTTTTGATTTCCATTAACGGTGCAGCTTCATGTATACGATTGCCTGTACAGAGTTCGATATTTGTCGACGACATTGGTATCTATGTCGCCGGACAATAGACTAGTACAATCGAACGTCAGCTTCAGCTGACTATCAATCGTCTCGATACATGGGCAACCGAAAATGGCTTCAAATTCTCGACCAGCAAAACTGCGTGTGTCCAATTTTGTAGGAAAAGGGGTGTCTATCCCAACCCTACACTCACGCTTAATGGAGCATGGTCTTACTTGGCGGGCACATTTTTTGTCCGTCAAGAAAAAATGCCAGAAGTCGCTCAATTTGTTGCGGGTCCTCAGTCATAAGACATGGGGTGCAGACCGCACTGTCATGTTGCGTTTATATCGTTCTCTATCTGCGCTCTAAGCTGGACTATGGATGTCTAGCTTATGGGTCAGCTAAACACCAAGAGATAAGAATTCTTGACACTGTACATCACACTGGGGTTAGATTGGCCACAGGTGCATTTCGCACCAGTCCAATACTAATACTTGTGAACCTCACATTAACTAGGTTTGATAAAGATACTACGTTGCGTATCAAATACCAACATGTGTTACAAAGAACATGGGTCCCTAGGTTCGAGGATACTGTCATTTTTACTGACGGATCAAAATCCGGAACCAGGGTTGGGTGTGGGTTCGTTGTTTTGAATCCACGCCAACAGTTTCAGTACCGTCTGCACTCTATAACAAGTGTGTACACTGCTGAGCTGTATGCTATTTTCAAGGCCCTGTGTTTTGTTTCGTCAGAGCAAAGTCGTTCAAGTGTTATCTTGACGGACTCGCTGAGCGCTCTGAACGGTATCCAAGATCCAGATCCAGTGCATCCTCTTGTACTAAAGATCCGGTTGCTACTCCACAATCTGAATGCTCAGAATGTGTGGGTAGAGCTGTTTTGGATACCGGGACATGTTGGTATTAAGGGCAACGAAGCGGCAGATGCAGCTGCAAAAGCCGCCTCTCACAAACCTATGATTGATGTGAGTTTCGTTTTTCTAGATGACGCAAAGAGTCATCTGAAACATCTGGTTTTTGACATGTGGCAACATGAGTGGAGCCGCACACAGAACGTTAAGTTACGACAGATTAAGGGACACGTTAAACCATGGGGTTCATCCTGCAGGATTAACCGCAGGGAGGAAACCGCCATCACACGCCTCCGTATAGGTCACTGTTGGTGGACCCATGGACACCTCCTTCGAGGAGAAAAGTCCCCTATCTGTGAGACGTGTAACACAGATTTGTCTGTGTTACACTTTTTAACTGAGTGTATACAGTTCGAGGATGTCAGGGAGAGGTTAGGCCTGTGCTATGACCTGTTAGTTGCTTTAGGTGACGACAGGGTACTCATGGACAGGCTGATACTCTTCCTGAGAGAATCGAACTTACTGTTTTATGTGTGAAGTCTTGCACCTTATTTTAATGTGTTTCTAGTCATTGACTGTGGTATTCGATGGTAATTGGCCCCTTTACAGCCTCTTACCATCACCCTGAGTCTGTTCAAATTTTCGAACAGACTTTTTATATTATTTATTTGTGTTTGTCAGTGCAAGATTTCTTTTATTAAGTATGCGTATTTTTAATGATTTTATTTATTTATTGTCTAATATATTGTTTTTAATATATAGTCTAGTCATTTAAATGGGCTATGTTAGGCGCAAATAGCCTTTGTTGCTGTGCGCCAAAAATTTTAACTAACTAACTCTTCCTGAGAGAATCGAACTAACTGTTTTATGTGTGAAGTATTGCACCTTATTTTAATGTATTTCTAGTTATTGACTGTGATGTTCGACGGTAATTGGTCCCTTTACAGCCTCTTACCATCACCCTGAGTCTGTTCAAATTTTCGAACAGACTTTTTATATTATTTATTTGTGTTTGTCAGTGCAAGATTTCTGTTATTGAATATGCGTATTTTTTATTATTCTATTTATTTATTTATTTTCTAACTTATTGTTTTAATATATTGTCTAGTCATTTAGATGGGCTGCGTTAGGTGCAAATAGCCTTTGTTACTGTGCGCCAAAAATGTTAACTAACTAACTAACTCATACCTACTTTAACTGAAAACATATCGAAATTTTTCTGAAAACCATAAATTTTTTGTGAGAAAAACTTCACCGATGTTTCAATTTCAGTTAATTTACTCATGACATCAGCTAACGATGGTTCACCACAGGAGGAATTGCTAGTAGTAAGGTTTCGGGTTGGAGACTTAACGGCATCTTTGCAATTATTGCATATCCAGGCCAAACTCGAAGAAGTTGGTAAAGCCCTTTTATCTTCGTTACATATATTCATACAGTTGAAGTGGTAACTTATGCCACAAGCCATTGCACAAGATACAGCTGGACATCATTTTGAATCATTTTTTTTATTGCAGTTAGTACAGGTGGAAGTCATTATGATTATAATTAATAGGATAAATCAGGAATGTCTATGTATTTATAAATACTGTAATTTATGCACACAGCAGCACTCTAGTGGTAAACTGGTTACCTGCCAGTCTAAACCTTGCAGGCCTTGAATGTCCGACAGTGAGCGTAGCTTTGATGTAATATTGGCTGCATGCACGAAGGAGACCGTGGAGAACTATTTTCGGACAATCTGAACACCAAAATTTAGCGAAAATTTAATAAAATATTATGGACACCAATATGAAAATTTAGATAACACCTGTGACGGTTGGGGAATTTATATACTGGGCATTTTATTCGTCTTGCCCTACGTTGTGTTTTAGGATTATGGTATTAAGTCGATTCGTTCTTGGAGCGGGTAGCTATGTCTACAAAAAAACGCTGGGACACATTTCAGTCAAATAGTTTATTTACGGTCTAGTCATTCAGAAATAGTACAAATATGTTTATTAAAGCGTCTGATTTTGATGTCTGTAAGGTAAATTCAGATTAACATATTTATAGTGATAACGTAAGTTTCTACTCAAATATTACTATCGAATCTACTCTTCCAAACTAATGTGGTCCATATCATGCCATATCATTGTTCAACTCACTAGTTATGTCTAGGATCTTACACCTTATTATTCGCAATCACTAACGTGTTGCTAGATCACCTAACCGCTGCTTATTGCGCATAACGGTGTCTTCGGTGAGATTCAAAGGACGGGTCTGCTACCCGCAAATACAGTTTTGTTAGGTCTGTCAACCCTTCGGTGTGTGTGTGTTGGTATCTACGGTTGTGAATCGTAGAGAACCGGTCAAGCATCGCGGGCCCCTACGGTTGTGAGGCGCAGGGCCCCGGATAACCTCCCCTGGCAATGTTACTCATAATCACCCAGCCAAGTGTCGACGAAGACGCACACGGGCGGCGTGACTACACAAAACGTGGTGGCCGTCCACTTAGGAATCTCCACTGTGTTGGAGAACAGGCGTCGCAAAGCGAGCGTTGTTCCACCGCTATTCTACAGAGAAATTACTCGCGTCGGCGTGGTGAGCACGGGCGGCGTGTGTTCGGGGATCGTGGTGGCCGTCCACCCAGGAATCTCCACTGTGTTGGAGAACAGGCGTCGCAAAGCGAGCGTTGTTCTACCGCTATTCCACAGAGAAATTACTCGCGTCGGCGTGGTGAGCACGGGCGGCGTGAGTACGCGGATCGTGGTGGCCGTCCACCCAGGAATCTCCGCTGTGTTGGAGAACAGGCGTCGCAAAGCGAGCGTTGTTCTACCGCTATTCCGCAGAGAAATTACTCGCGTCGGCGTGGTGAGCACGGGCGGCGTGAGTACGCGGATCGTGGTGGTCGTCCACCCAGGAATCTCCACTTTGTTGCAGAACAGGCGTCGCAAAGCGAGCGTTGTTCTACCGCTATTCCACAGAGAAATTCCTCGCGTCAGCGTGGTGAGCACGGGCGGCGTGAGTACGCGGATCGTGGTGGCCGTCCACTCAGGAATCTCCACTGTGTTGGAGAACAGGCGTCGCAAAGCGAGCGTTGTTCCACCGCTATTCTACAGAGAAATTCCTCGCGTCGGCGTGTGTTCGGGGATCGTGGTGGCCGTCCACCCAGGAATCTTCACTGTGTTGGAGAACAGGCGTCGCAAAGCGAGCGTTGTTCCATCGCTATTCCACAGAGAAATTTTTCGCGTCGGCGTGGTGAGCACGGGTGGCGTGAGTACGCGGATCGTGGTGGCCGTCCACCCAGGAATCTCCACTGTGTTGGAGAACAGGCGTCGCAAAGCGAGCGTTGTTCCACCGCTATTCCACAGAGAAATTGCTCGCGTCGGCGTGGTGAGCACGGGTGGCGTGAGTACGCGGATCGTGGTGGCCGTCCACCCAGGAATCTCCACTGTGTTGGAGAAAAGGCGTCGCAAAGCGAGCGTTGTTCCACCGCTATTCCACAGAGAAATTCCTCGCGTCGTATTATTAAAAAAGTTAATAAATTCTCATGACACAGACCTACTTACGCTACGTACAACCCCCAGAGATTATTAGTTTCTTATACAAAACTAACATTCTGAAATTGTGACAATCTATACATCAAGTTTTGCACAGAATTATATCTATCTAATAGGATATTTTTGATTGTAGAAAAAATTATTGTAAAAATGTTATTGCTAAATAACTTAATAATAGGTATTACACAACAATGTTGTGCAATTTTTTAAATATATTTGTGGGTTTCAAATAATTTTTATATTTATATAGTTTTGTGTAGAAATGTTTAAATAATACGTTAACATTTTTTTTGACATGATTGTTTATAGTTTAGAGCCATCGTCGAAAAAAAATTATACTTGATGATAATGAAATGCCACTTGGTACAAGTATTCTTTACATAACATGAAACATTTTTATTCCCCGCACCTATATTGAGAACTGCGGCAGATTCGAGGGGGCGGCAAAAGTATATTACCAAGTATAATAACTATAAGTAATTTTCACAATAGAACAAATTATCTCTAAACATATTTGTAGAATGAAGCTTTAGATACAATTTTCCGCATGGTACACAAATATGCGTCGAATGGTTTACAAGATGGCGTCTATAACGCCAAGTTGATTATTTACAATTACATGACAGTTCTTTTGACAATTAAAAATATCCTATTAGGTAGATAAAAATTCGCTGAAAATTTTGATGTATAGATTGTTACTAATTTTATTTCAGGTTGTTAGTCTTGTATAGGAAACTGTACGGTTGTGCGCACCCTTAATGACTATTTGACACATTTATGTTGTAACCCTCACAAAAAATGGTTTCTTAGAATTTTAAGTTAAACACTAGACATATTTAAAATAAACATATATATCAATAGGTGAACAGATGTAAAATGTCACGACTTGCGGTCAATGTTTATGACGCCTACTTATATAGTTTTTGTGTGTATAACACTTGAAAAACCCGATCTTTTTGAAATACCGCACACCTGGTCGTAGGTACTAGCTGAAACGAGGTATAAGAACCACACTTGAGTTAATCTGTGTCAGTTAATATTTTGGAATGCGTAATAAATGATAAAAATGAAAAATTAAAATTAAATGGGGTACCAGTGATTGTACCATCACACACTTTTTCACCAAAATATGATATAAATCAGGAGCAAAAACTAACACGTGTGTTTAGGCACAACTTTTATAACGAATTTATGGAAACATTTTGATATTAAAAAAATACTGCCTGTAACAATAAAATAACCTTAAGATTAAGTAGGTTTTAGGATTTAAATAATCAGATTTTTTTATTAAAACATTGTTTTACTGTCCATAAAACAAAAACAAGTTATTAAAATGTTTCTTTTTGATACTGAATCAAATTTAGAGCGTTTGGCAATATAATATAACCTAATATTAATATATTTTTCTGCTGTCGCTTTTATTAATTGTATAAACATGATTATCGAACACATCTTGTTCTACACAATGGCTTCTTAAATTTATAAATATTTTATTAGCACTCGTGATGGAATCTGTGAAAAGATTTACCTCCTCGTCTACGGTCAAGTTCGAATTATCCTCATGACTTAATGATTCCGCGAACTTGGTCCAATCTGCTTTCCGAAGAACCCACTGTGGCTAGCGGGATTCGGTAACAGTATTAAACAGAGGCCTTAAGAGGATTGGAAAGTGATCACTACCGTCAAGGTCGTGATGCACATCCCATTTGAAGAAGGGAGCGATGACTCCTGAAACGGTGCTAAGATCTATGGCACTGAATGTACCCGTAGCTGCACAAAAGTGTGTGGGTCTGCCGTCCTTCAAAAAGCTCAAATTCAAATTGTTTAACATATTCTCCAGGTGACGTCCCCGTCGATCGTTTCGCACCGATCCCCAACACACATTGTAGGCGTTAAAATCGCCTAGTAGCATGAAGGGTGGTGGGAGTTGATCGATGATGCTCACGACATCTCGGATGTCAGTTCGAACACCAGGGGGAAAGTAAATAGAACAAATCGTCACCTGTAGGGGAAGTGCAACACGAACTGCTACGACCTGCAACTCAGTGTCAATGTCTACAGGTTCGTGGTGCAATGTGTCTCTAACGAGAATTACCACGCCGTCACATGCTCTCGCCCCCGTAAGGAAAACTTTACGAAAGACGGAGTACCCTCGAGGAGAGAATGTGTCGGTTTCCTTGAAATTTGTTTCCTGTAGACAAACACACCAAAGTGCAAAATCTGATAATAAAAGTCGCAGTTCTTCGTAACGCTGATATACACCGTTACAGTTCCACTGGAGTAGTTGGCCGTTCATTTCTGTTTAGGGGAGTTAGCCCGCAACCTAATGATTTTTGGTTTACCCTTAGGTTGCGGGTCTACAGCCATTTTCTCGGCTACACTTTCATTTGGTAGTCCAGGTGTTTTGATGGACACACTGGGCTCCTTTTTTGATTGCTTTGTTCTCACTTATATCCCTCACTTATCACTGGTATCCAGTGAGAACCAACAGGTCCCTTATCCGTCTCCTTTTCAGGAGTGACTGATGAGGGCTTTGTAGAAGCGACCATTCTCTGATCGCTTCTAGTTTGTGGAGAACACTATGGGGTCTTCTCCATAGGTGGTGAGGAGAACTTAGGTTGAATGCGTTCTCCTTTAGGGGAGGGGGATTTATTCAGACCCGATCCCCCAGGTTGTGGGGTCTGAACACTGGTCTCTTTGACCAATTCCGCCACCTTTTCCGTTCCGGAATTCTTAAACGTAGTTGATACTGACTCCTTAACTGTCGGACGAGGCATTGATTCTGTCTGTGTCTGGACGCTTGCTGTCTTCTTTGCTGCCACTTGTGCGAAGGATTTCGCAAAAGTGACCGGCGCAGTCTCTTTGTACTTCTTCTTGGCGTCGAAATACGGTATCCTATCGTGTGTCTTGATGATCTGAATAGCCTTCTCTTCTAAGTACGTTGGGCAGTGGCGTGAAGTCGATTAATACGCACTTTTACAATTCACGCAGTGTGCCGCGTTTGGACAGGTTTCAACTTCATGTTGATCCCGTCCGCAGTTAGCACAGAAAGACTGCTTACCACAACCACTAGACGTGTGACCGTAACGCTGGCACTTATAGCATCGCATCGGGTTAGGTTAGTAGGAGCGAACGTTACAAACGTTGTACCCCACCCTTACCGATGTTGGATACCTGGTGCCAGCGAAGGACACCGCCATAGAGATCGAAGGCTTGCCGTTCCGGGATTGAGCTTCTTGCATTCCATGACACCTTGCGATGCCATTTCCTGCACGATCTCTTCCTTCGTAACATACGCAAGGTCACGATCCGTAACGACGCCTTTGGAAGTTTTCAGTGCCTTATGTGGCTGTAACTGAAATACGAAATTCACTAAACTTTTCATACTTCTGAAGCGTGGAGGAAGCCTCAGTTTCGCATTCAATAAGCAATGTACCATCCGACAGTTTTCGCACTGATCTAATACCAGTTGCACACGTTTTTCCTAGCGTTCGGGCAACAAAAAAGGGGGACATCTCTTTAAAAGACTTACCCTCTTCTTGCACCTTCACGACAAGAAAACGAGGCACTGGCGCACAAAACTCCACAGTTCTGTCAACCTTCTTTGCAGAAGGCCTTACACATCCCTCATCGGATGACTTTTACCTTCTGCCTTCTTGGCAGCTGGCCTAACACATCCCTCGTCGGATGACTGAGCATCACGACGAGGTCTCTTGTTTGATTTTTTACGGAGTTTACTCTCAACTTTGGCGGAATTTAAAGAAAAATTATCCTTCCGGGTAGTCGCCATAACCGTATATTAAGTTTCATCACCATGCATGCCCACCCACCAGGGAGCTCCACACAGGGGACGTTGGCCGCAAACCGGCTCATTGCGCCAGGCATGTCAGGATGATATAGTATCGGGGTAAGTAGTCACGGGCTGCTCGACCCGCTCGAGAACCAAGAGTAGCCAGCCAACTCTGGAACCTTGCGAGCTGCATCCGCTCCCACAGACCCCCGAATACTTGTCTAGTGGCACGGCATTACCCCGGCGTCCTAGATACAGTAGTGGAGCCACTCTATCCATGAACCGTGACACCAGCCGATTGACTGAGCTGACCAGACTCAGCCTCCCGTTTTACCGAATTCGAGGCCAAAGAAGGCGTGCTAGGATCGTACTGTCCGCGGGCAACAGTCTCCCTCAACCGACCAGGATCCTCTTTTCCGGCGTTACGGGTCTCCACGCACGGCAAACACGTGGGTAGGAAATGAATTGGGAGATAAAAGAGACAACAGATACGTCTATTCCCACAATCGGCTTCTCTGGACTGTCCTCCCAAATGATATGTGATTCAGGGTACGTGGGATCATCAGGTTCAAGATCTCGATATGGTCAGGTTTTCTGACCATTATGAACTTCCCTTGCGTGATTCAGGGTACGCGGGTTCATCAGTCCCGAAAGCTCGTCAAATGGCCAGGTGTTATGGCCATTATGAATTTCCTCTGCGGGGAGTTATATACTTAAGGAAGGTGATATTCTTAGATTCTTCCTCTTCTTTTGGATTATTAATGGCGCTGAGTGCAGGATCATCTGTCAATGGTGATCAAAATAGTGAAAATAAAATTTGTAAACATTGCAAGGAAGTGATCAACTCGTTTGACTGCTTAAACTGCAAATCAGCTTTCCATAAATGTTGCGCATATCAAGCCCAGGTAGTAAATGCCAATGGTACTGTGGAATGCTGCAAAAGTAAGTTTAGGGAAACAAGCGTGAAATCTATGGAAGTAGACAGACCTAATAAAGAGCAAGAACAGGTAAACCAACTCATGGAGAATAATGCCGAGCTGAAGCAACTGGTCGACAAGCTAAGAGAAGAAAACCAGAAGGTAAAGAAAGAGATTGTATGGCTGAACAGCTAGCACATTCTAACTTTCTAAGCATCCGAAAGGAGATAATGGAAGAAATTGATATAAAACTAAAGATAGAAATGGCAGCTATAAAATAATATGTCGTGAAGAACAAAGAACCCTCACAGAAAAGGAAATTAAATACTCGAGGAAAGTATGTAGAACAGCAACCGATGTCAAAAAATGATATGATGATGTTCAGAAAATTTTCTGCCCGGAAACAAACACAAATCCACCAGCAAACAAGATCAATCAAGATACTCACAACTTTAAATATGCTGACGTGGTAACAGTTGGCGGCAATACCGGATCCGAGCAGCCGGGTGAGAAGTCACAGTTCACTCGAACACAAGTCGCACATGTACTTGAACAAGTTATGTCTAGCAGGAAGATGTTGCAGGCGATTTCTCGTGTAGGGTGCTTCACACCCCATACCTTCAGAATCAGCATGATCCGCGCCATCGTTTGAGACCAGCGAATCAACTTTATTCCACGTATTTCGCGAGTTAGCTCGCGAAATTCGCAGAAACGCCTACGCTTTCCGCTGCCACTACCCTAGTTCATCTACCCACTATTCCTTCATTTCCCTTAATACTCGATCTCACGAAATGGTTTAAAAAAAGCTCGATTTTCAACAATTATTCAGTCTTCTCTGGCTCTTTGCCGAACTATCTTCGTTGGCTGTTACCTGCCGATCAAAATTTCACTGGCTTTTTCCTGCCGCTGGCTATTTTTGCCGAAACACAACGAGTTCTACGACTATCTTGCTATTGCCTGCCGAGAACCCGAAGCATCGAAAGACTTAAGTTAGTGTGAAATATAACTTAGAAAACTTTTCATCGCAAATTAACTTCACTTGTAACGCTGACTTAACTTCAGTTTTTGTAATAACTTAGAATCATTTTTTCAACGAACAAGCGACTTAACTTCAAAACATTTTAAAAACCAAAACCAACGCCGTGCGCCGTTCAAAGACGACGCTTGCTAAGCGCCGCATCGCTAAACTCTTCGTCGAGTTAGTCGGCGCCGAGATGCCCAAACCGAAACGTAGAAAGACACGACGCTCACCGAAAACGCCTATCGCCTCGCTGGCTTCAAACTTTCTCTTCTCCCCCTATCTTCCTCAACTCATTTTCCCATTTCCCCAGACGCCTCGCAAACGTCTGGAGTTTTGATTATTCTGTGTTTATTTGTCTCTGTAAATTCTTATATTTGTTTTGTATATTTTGTTTTTCATGTATTTTGTTTTCATTTAAATATTTATTTTGTCTGTTAAATTTTGTCTTAATTACTTTGTTGTTTCTAACTATTTACTACCTGCACACCGGTAATCCTTTTACCTGGCTATTTTTTTACTTTTTCAATATTCTAAATCTTTTAAACTTTCTCTTAATAAATAACTTCCAACAATATTTTGTGTTTATGTCAAATACCTTATCGTCACCCATTAATTTTCAGAGCGCTTGAGTTTTGGTCGGTGCTTCTCACTGACCGGACTTCAGGTTCGTGTTCGTCCAACGAACGTTAACTTCTTTCGACGACTTGCTCGACCTCGTCACCATCCTCGACGAGTCGCAACAAGATTATAGGCAGGTCTATAATTCTATAATATTCGCGAGCGTACACCCCTCCGACCGCGCCGTCTTCACAGCGCGCAGAAGACAGTTGTGTCATGCTGTGTGACTTAACAAAAGCATTTGACTGTATGTCGCACCCCATAATCTTACAAAAACTCGAGAAATATGGCATAAGAGGAGTTGTTTTTAAACTGATAAAGTCCTATCTCTCGGATAGAAAGCAAATTGTCGAAACAAATAATAAAAGTGGATTGCAAACAATGAACAGAGGCATAGCATAAGGATCAATTGGGGACCATTATTCTTTATCCTTTGCATTAATGATTTTCCAGCAAATATACAAAATGGCCACATTGTACTATTTGCAGACGATGCAACAATTGCCACAAAAAGCAACAAAGGTGAAGAACTGGTACAACAAACTTAAATGCTTCGGGACCTGGCTACAAGTTGGTTTGGTTCTAACGAACTATAACTCATAATAATAATAATAATAATAATTTATTGGTCTTATGTACATTATGAAAAAATGTTTACACAAGTCAAAAATTACATACATGTCAATTTAGATAAAATTACAATAGAAACAAATTACAATGATATTACAATATATTAAAATGAGGTTAGTTAACAATTAAAATATTTTGAAAAGTCGATAGTATAAAATTCACATACATTATATAAGCAGTTTTCCGTCAGTATGAATTTCATTCTGAGTTTAAAGCTCTTTATGTTTAAAACCCTTATCTGCTCAGGTAAATGATTGTAAAGGACTGTGGCTAGATACGTACCATTTTTAGATTTACTTAATCTTAGTTTTGGTAGCCTTAGATTGCATTTACTCCGGATGTTATAATTGTGAGTATTATAAATTTTTGCAAAGTTAGAGGGATTTTCCTTTACATATATCAAACAGGTATATACAAATAAACTGTAAACAGTCATTATATTCGATTTAATGAACAATGGGCGGCAATGAGCCCTGTAGGGCGCATTGTTCACTATTCGTATGGCTTGTTTCTGTATTTTAAAGATGCGCTCAAGAAAACTGCTACCACCCCAGAGTAATATGCCATAAGACACACGTGACTGGAAACAGGCAAAGTAAAAGATGCGTAACGTTTCGTATGAGACACACGATTTAAGTTTTCTCAGCGCAAAATTATGTTTCCTTAACGAAGACGCAAGAAAATCAATATTCCGTTCCCAATTTAATTGGCCGTCGATAATTAAGCCTAGGAATTTGACTGGTTCGCCAAAGGTGATGTCGTTGGCTATGTTCCGGTTTAGCGAGAATATTAAATTATGAGTTTTATTCTCATTTAGGGTAAGGAGATTGGCAGAAAACCAATCTTTGGCTTTGCTCATCGACTGCTCGGCTATTTGGTGCAGTTCTTCAGGAGAGGAATGTCTGGATAATATAGTGGTGTCATCTGCGAATAGGATGACATCAGAACTGCCAGAGGAAACATATTTTGGTAGATCGTTTATGTATAATATAAACAATAAAGGACCAATAATAGTTCCTTGGCCCACTCCGTATTTGATATTTTTTATTGATGATGAACTACAATTTTTTGTGACGAATTGCGATCTGTTCGTTAAGTAGGATTCAGTGAGTGAATTAGCTACTCCACGAATTCCGTACGACTCAAGTTTTTTTAATAGTAACTTGTGAGGTACGTAATCAAACGCTTTTGACAGATCACATAGCGTTATTTGGGTAACTTCATGATTTTCAAAACCTTGAATGACGAATTTTATAAGTTTGGTTGCTGCTTGGGTGGTGTTCATCTTAGGTCGGAAACCAAACTGTTTATTGTCTAAGATGTTGTTTGAAAAGATGAAGGAGGTTAGTCTACTTTTGAAAATTATTTCAAAAACTTTAGAAAAAGTTGGTATTATGGATATCGGTCGGTAGTTTGACTCTAAATTAACATCCCCATTTTTGAAGATGGGAACTACCCTAGCTAATTTCAATTTTTCGGGGAAAATGCCAGTTTGAAATATTTTATTGATGATATTACTTAAATGTGGTGCAATAATATCTCCTACTGATTTTAAAATTAAGCTATTAATACCATACGCATCCTGTGCATTACTGTTTGAAAGTGAATTTATTGCATTTTTTACTTCCACGTGGTCCGTGGCGTGTAAGAAGATAGATGAGAGGGACGGGGAGATGAGGACATTATTATTTATATTAACAGTGGGTAGTTCTTTTACTAGGTTTTCAGCTATTTGGGAAAAGTACTTGTTAAAATCTTCGCAATTTATATTGTTGCTTTCCGAAGTGTTTTTGTTAACGTTTAATTCCTGATTTACCATATTCCACATAGCTTTAGATTTATTTTTATTGCAAGAGACATAATTGTTGTTTGCGGCAATTTTGGCTGCTTTGATTTTCTTTTTGTAAATTGATCTGGTTTTATTAATTATATTTTTTAGGCTACTTGATTTAAATGATAGATTTAGGTTCTGCAAGAAAATTAATTTGTCTCCAAGTTCCCGTAATTCGTCAGAAAACCAATTTATCTTAAGAGCATTATTTGATCCTCTACTAGTTCTAAAGCATTGCTTAAAACAGTTCAAAAAAATCCTTAAGAAATTGTCAAATGCTAAATTTGTATCGGAAAAATAGTCTACTAAATTAAAATTTTCTTTCCCCAATAACTCAACAAATTTTTGAAGACTGTGGAGTTATGTAAGTTTTAGAACAGACTAATTCATTTTTACGGCATTTCTTAGGATGTAAATTAGAAAATTTAGTTGCAAGGTATACCCCGAAATGATCGGAAATAGCAGGATTTTCAACTAAAATATTATAATTTGATTTGTCAATGTTAGTTATAATATTATCAATGCATGTTCCATTTTTAAGGTATGAATACCGAGTAATTTGTTTATGAGTAAAGGAAAAACCATAACTTTCAATTACATCGTTAAAATACTTGCAATTTATGTCGTCTGATAAGAGATCCACGTTAAAATCGCCACAAATAAATGTATCAATATTTTTTGAACTAACAAATTGTAAAATCTCATTGAGTTTTCCAAGAAAAATATCAAAATTTCCTGCAGGAGATCTATATACTGCTATAATCAGAATATTAAAATCCACTAACTTAACTGCAGTAATCTCACAATGAAATTCAACAGACAAATTAGAAATTTTCACTAAGGGTGAGATGGTATATAAAGATTTGACAAAAATTGACACCCCTCCGTGAGTTAATTTTGTCCTACAATAAGAATTAGCCAGGCTGAAGCCCTGTAAAGTATAATAGTCTACTTCATCCTCGAATAGCCAATGTTCGTTGATACAAAATACATCAATATTATTATAGTCTGAGATAGAATGGTCTAACTCATATATTTTGTTACGTAAACAATGGGTATTGAGGTGATAAATACACAGATCATATTTTGCCTGGTTCTTTTGTCCATGATGGTCTATTTTTTCACTAGCGTTTTCGGGCGCAGGTGAAAAAAACGTTTTACACATATACCAGCCGGCCACATATCGGGCTGCATCCACAACTCAAGTTCATCAAAGTTGATACCGACCTTGAAAGAGGCATAGTTACCCTTCGATTTCAATCGTTCGCAGATCACGGGTGAGGATGTTTTGCTTGATAAGTAACTGGTTAACATTTCTTCGCTCGTGTCTGTCGCGGCGTTCCATATGTGAAGCCAGGCTTTCCAAGGGGCAGAATGAAGCTTATGCGAGTTGTTAGTGTTCCCTGCGCCAATTATTTGTTTGCTTATGGATACCTTTTGGGAAGATTCAATTGAACTTTTCTGCGCCTTGTATGTAGGTGACTTGGAGCACGCAGCTGATAGTTTGTCAGCATATGTTGTCTTAGATGTCTTGTCCTGGCTGGTCTGGGTTGTCCCGTTGAAATTTGTTTTGGATTGAAATTCAGTTGCAATTATGTCAGACGTGCGATGTGTCGGTTTATCGTTATTTTCAATAATGGATGATTTTGTATTATTATTAATTTGTGGAACTTTGGTGTTTTTTGAAAGTGGTTTAGGAGATTTCTTTGTGTCAATTGGTGCCATCTGTTGATTGGATTTAGTAGCTGGATACTGGATGATTTGATTGGGTTTCCTCAACATTTTTATCTCACCTGACATAATTGCGACTATAGAGGTAAGTTCACTAATTTTGGCAAGTATTTTTCGCAGTACTGGCGAATTGTAGAACTTTTCATCTCCTTCAGTGATGTTAGCAGAAGATATTCCTCCATCAGTGTACAGAACTGCTACACAGTTGTTACAGACCCACTTAATGTTTTTGGAATAATTCGTGATGGAATTATATTCCCGTTTTCCAATTTTTACACAGGGTATGTGGTAGGTAAGACCAGGGGTATGAAACTCATATACACGGCCTTGAAACGGTTTTAGTTATATTCCATCCACCGACAGCGCTAAAAGCGTTTTTTTTAACCAACATCTTGAGAACACTTCATTATCGGAAATTTGCGGCAATTGTTTTTGACGTTGTAACGATAGGTGACAGTAAATTGTGATTGAGACAGTGATGAATTTTATAAGAAATTTTAAATATTAGCACCACATTTTTTATTTTCAAATGGTGTAGTGTAATTAATAATATTTTAAATGGTAAATGCAAAAGAAATATAAATAGTGTAATAAAAAAAATGGCACAGACTAAATTTAATATGTACAATAAAAGTAAATATAAAAGTAAATATAAAAGTAAAAAATTAATACTTGTTTATTTATTTCATATGCGTGCTTGCAAATAAAATAATAAAACTTAATGCTTACTGAAGTATTAACTTTTAACAATTGTAATTAATTTTAATTTTAGGAAATTAATTAGGAGAGTTGTAAATAAATTAATCATAATTTTCGGTGCAAGGCAATCTTTAATTTTCTACCAAAATTACATTTTATTTTTCAATTTTGGTAGAAAATTAATGAGCGCGCGATTCATAGCAATTTAAAATATAAAAATATATTTGTGCGCACTGCGGGTTGCATACTACCTAATCCTAGTTCATATTACAACCACGAATGTCGCAACTATCGCTGTCCAAAGCCGTAACGTGGGAGTCCGCTATCTTCCTTGTTTTATAATTTGTGGGTAAGACCACATATCCCGGAGCACTTTATGAAATTATTTTCACTCGTTATACAATTATTTTTGCAAATATTACACACTGTGTTTAAAATTTTAACTGACTTAGCCGCCATTTTAAAAAGCTCTTTTTCCATTTTAAAAAACTATTTTAAAAATTTATTTTAAAAAACTCAATGTTAGTAAGACCAAATACCTATATCTCACTGCATCTAGAAGAGCACTCATAAGAGCAGAGTCAGCACAATTCCAAGGCATAACACTGGATACAAGGATAATATGGCTGCTACACATTCAAAACCAAACAGCAAAACTATCCCGGTCAGTTTTTGTTATACGACGTATCACCAAATGTGTCAGGTCTGAAGCAGGACGGACAGCATACTTTGCCCTGTTCCATTCAGTGATGACATATGCCTTATCGGTTTGGGGAAACTCGGCTCATGCACAAAAAGTCTTTGTTGTCCAAAGGAAAGCGGTAAGAGCTCTAGACCGAGAGCTTAATAACGTCCACTGTCGGTCTATATTTGTTAAACACAAGATCTTAACATCATACAGCGCATTCATATTGAAAAAAGCTCTTGAAACTCATAAGCAAAACAACCGGCTAACTAGGCATGAGGAGAGACATGACTATAACACAAGGACCAAGCATAATTTAGAAACATACAACCTGCGTTTAAAGACCACCGAGATGTTAAATATCGAAATTATAATCTACAACAAATTACCCAAGGAGATCAAAGAACTAAGATGACGCAGCTGCGTACCCGACTGAAAAGATTCTGGCTACAAAAGGACTTCTACAGCATAAATGAATTTCTTGAGTTCAAATTATCATCTATGTAACAATTATTATGTATTATGAACTGTAACGGAACATCCCCTCTTGTAACACTGACATTGTCTTTACCTTGTATCTTACAGACAGAATAAACTATTCTATTCTATTCTATTCTTTTCTTGTTTTAGACTTTTTCGTCCAATCCTATTAGAGCAACCAAATGATTCACACAACACCATTATTTAAATACTAGTACACCCGTTGCCAACTGTGTTGGCAAACACAATATTACCTTTAACATAAATAAAATAAATAAATAAATCTCAAATCAGTTTTCTATAGTCTCAGTCTGTATTGTATAGGCAAAAACTGCAAAATATTATTCACATCGGTTAAAGGATATAAGAGCGTCCAGAGTTTCTCGTTTATGTTTACGAAACTCTAGACATTTCTTCATTTTATTTTATCCCCAAATTCTTAAAGAATAAATCTGCAAAATATTGTTCATATCAGTCAAAGGATATAGGAGTATCTAGAGTTTATTCTTTATGCCTACGAAGCCCTAGACATTCCTATATGTTGTTTTATCCACAGTTTTTTACAGAATAAATCTATAAAATATTGTTCATATCGGTCTAAGTATATAGGAGTGTCTAAAGTTTCTTGTTTATACCTACGAAACCCTATACATTTCTATATGTTATTTTCTCCGCAGTTTCTTAGAAAATAAATCTACAAAATATTGTTCATATCAGTCAAAGCACAAAGGAATATCTAGAATTCCTTGTTTATGCCTACGAAACCCTAGATATTTCTATATGTTATTTTATCCACAGTTTCTTAGAGAATAAATCTGCAAAATATTGTTCATATCGGTTAAAGCATATAGGAGTATTTAAAGTTTCTTGTACATGCCTACGAAACCCTAGACTATTCTATAAGTTAATATATTTGTAGATTCTTAGAGAATAAATCTGCAAAATATTGTTCATATCGGTCAAAGCATATAGGAGTGTCTAGAGATTCTTATTTATGCCTACGAAACATTAGACATTTTTATATGTTGCGGGCGGGGCCCTCAGATGAGGTCCTTAGGTCCCACCGTTCACACACTTCCCGTACTAGCTCAGGAGCGGGGTCGTGATGTCTGTTTTGGCTTGAAGAGCCTCATTGCACTAAACGTTCTCTGAAAATTAAAGAGTGACGGGAGATGATAATGATGATTGCTGATTGAAAACACAAAAATATGGTTTTATGTATTTATTTTAAACATAAAATCGATGCGACGTTGATACGGACAGTTGAACAAACCGAAATGAAACAAATACAATACGTGGACAAACATGAATGAAAATGCAAACAGAGACAGATTAGGGAAACAATAACAATAAAATATAAACACAAAACAAAATATATCAGTAAGTTAGTTAGTTAAAATTTTTGGCGCACAGCAACAAAGGCTATTTGCGCCTAACGCAGCCCCTTTTAATGACTAGACTAAATATTAAAAACAATATATTAGACAATAAATAAATAAAATCATTAAATATACGCATACTCAATAAAAGAAATCTTGCACTGACAAACACAAATAAATAATATAAAAAGTCTGTTCGAAAATTTGAACAGGCTCAGGGTGATGGTAAGAGGCTGTAAAGGGGCCTATTACCATCGAATATCACAGTTTAGAAATAGAACACATTAAAATAAGGTGCAAAACTTCACACATAAAACAGTAAGTTCGATTCTCTCAGGAAGAGTATCAGCCTGTCCATGAGTACTCTGTCGTCACCTAAGGCAACTGACAGGTCATAGCACAGGCCTAACCTCTCCCTGACATCCTCGAACTGTATACACTCAGTTAAAAAGTGTAACACAGACAAATCTGTGTTACACGTCTCACAGATAGGGGACTTTTCTCCTCGAAGGAGGTGTCCATGGGTCCAGCAACAGTGACCTATACGAAGGCGTGTGATGGCGGTTTCCTCCGTGCGGTTAATCCTGCAGGAAGAACCCCATGGTTTAACGTCTCCCTTAATCTGTCTCAACTTAACGTCCTGTATGCTGCTCTACTCATGCTGCCACCTAGCTAGAACCAGATGTTTCAGATGACACTTTACGTCATCTGGGAATGTGAAACTCACATCAATCATAGGTCAATAGGAGGCGGCTTTTGCAGTCGCTTCATTGCCTTTAATACCAACATGTCTCGGTATCCAAAACAGTTCTACTCTCACATTCTGAGCATTCAAATTGTGTAGTAGCAACCGGATCTTTAGTACAAGAGGATGCACTAGATCTGGATCTTGGATACTGTTCAGAGCGCTCAGCGAGTCCGTCAAGATAACACTTGACCGACTTTGCTCTGACGAAACAAAACACAGGGCTTTGAAAATAGCGTACAGCTCAGCAGTGTAAACACTCGTTATGGAGTGCAGAAGGTACTGAAATTGTTGACGTGGGTTCAGGACAACGAACGCACACCCGACCTTGGTTCCGGATTTTGATCCGTCAGTAAATATGACAGTATCCTCGAACCTAGGGACCAGTGTTCTTTGTAACTCATGTTGGTATTCGATAGGCAACGTAGTATCTTTATCAAATCTAGTTAATGTGAGATTCACAAGCGGACGCGGCAGCGTCCAGGGTGGAACAGCGCACAAAACGAAACTAGCCATTTCAGGCATATTAAAATCAATATCGCCAAAAATGTCGAAAGTCCTCAGACCAAAAGGCCTATTGGCTCTTGGTGTTCTGTCATAAATCTCTGTATGCCTATTTTGTAGAATAGGGTCATACGCGGGATGATCTGGCTTGGCACTGAGTGCAGCCATATACCGCAGGGATAGACTTTTGCGACGATAGTACAGTGACGGTTCGCCTGCTTCACACAGCAGGCTTGGTATTGGGCTGGTGCGAAATGCACCAGTGGCCAATCTAACCCCAGTGTGATGTACAGTGTCAAGAATTCTTATCTCTTGGTGTTTAGCTGACCCATAAGCTAGACATCCATAGTCCAGCTTAGAGCGCACTAAGGAACGATATAAACGCAACATGACAGTGCGGTCTGCACCCCATGTCTTGTTACTGAGGACCCGCAACAAATTGAGCGACTTTTGGCATTTTTTCTTGACGGAGAAAAAATGTGCCCGCCAAGTTAGACGACTGTCAAGAACGAGACCCAGAAATCTGGCAGTATCGGTAAATGGTAACTGTGCTCCATTAAGCGTGAGTGTAGTGTTGGGATGGACACCTTTTTTCCTACAAAAATGGACACACACAGTTTTGCTGGTCGAGAATTTGAAGACATTTTCGGTTGCCCATGTATCGAGACGATTGATGGTCAGCTGGAGCTGACGTTCGATTGTACTAGCCTTTTGTCCGGCGACAAAGATACCTATGTCGTCGACAAATATCGAACTCTGTCCAGCTAATCGAATACATAAAGCTGCACCGTTAATGGCAATCAAAAATAGCGTAACGCTCAGTATGGAGCCCTGTGGGACCCTATTGTCCAGTGCGAACATTTGTGACAGGGTATTTCCGATCCGCACCCTGAAGCGCCGGTTCGACATGAAGTCTTTTATAAAGAACATCAAGCGTCCCCGGAGACCCCAGGAATGCAGAGTACGGAGAATACCATAAGTCCATGCAGTGTCATAGGCTTTCTCAATATCGAAAAACACAGCTACCAGGTGTTTGTTTTCTACGAAAGCATTCCTGATAGCTGTCTCTAGTCTGACCAGATGATCTGCTGTTGAGCGGTGACGGCGAAAACCGCACTGTGTATTGGCCAGCAAGTCGTTTGATTCTAAAAACCAAATCAGACGCTTGCTGATCATTCGCTCCATGAGTTTGCAGAGACAACTGGTCAGCGATATAGGTCTATAGCTAGAAGGCAAGTGTTTATCTTTCCCGACTTCGGGGATAGGAATTATATGAGATTTCTTCCACTTGGTCGGGCACTTGCCCTCAGTCCATATCCTTTTATAGACATTCAAAAGCCTAGACTTAGATGATTCCAGAAGATTTCGGATCATACGATAATGTATCGCATCTGGACCAGGAGAGCTATCCTTACACTTTGACATCGCGCTATCTAGCTCTTCACGAGAGAAAAACAGGTAGTACACCTCATCATTCCTAGAAAAGAAATTTAGAGGTATAGATTCAAAGCCTGCTTTACGAGTTAGAAACTCAGGTGGATAATGTTCAGAGCTAGAATTGAACGCAAAATTAGATGCCCAAGTGTTAGCAATTTCGACCGCTGTGGTAACTACGTTACCATTTACTGACAGACCAGCAATGGCTGTAGTTGTATTTCGGCCGGAAATTTTCCGGACCGTCGCCCAGACTTTGGCCACTGGAGTGGTAACTGTAATGGTGGACACATATTTGCGCCATGATTCGCGCTTGCTGTCTTTCACAATCCTCTTAGCACGAGCTTTCGCTCGCTGAAAGGCTATCATGTTTTCCTCTTTTGGACAACGACGGATTGTATTGAAGAGGTGTCTCCTTTCACGTAGCGCCAAGTCGCATTCCTCGTTCCACCAGGGAACGGGCACTCAACGGGGCTGAGTTGATGACAGCGGTATGCTGCTTTTAGCCGCGCTCGTGATGGAATCCGTGAAATGATTCACCTCCTCGTCTACGGTCAAGTTCGGAATATCCTCATAAGAGAATGATTCCCCGAACTTGGTCCAATCTGATTTCCGAAGAACCCACTGTGGCCAGCGGGATTTGGTAACAGTATTAAACAGAGGCCTTAAGAGGATTGGAAAGTGATCACTTCCGCAAAGGTCGTGATGCACATCCCATTTGAACAAAGGAGCTATGGCTCCTGAAACGACACTAAGATCTATAGCACTGAAAGTACCCGTTGCTGCACAGAAGTGCGTGGGTCTGCCGACGTTTAAAAAGCTCAAATTCAAATCATTGAACATATTCTCCAGGTGGCGTCCCCGTCGATCATTCCGCACCGATCCCCAACACACATTATAGGCGTTAAAATCGCCTAGTATTATGTAAGGTGGTGGCAGATGATCGATGACATTCACGAAATCTCGGATGTCAGTTCGAACGCCAGAGGGAAGGTAGATGGCACAAATCGTCACCTGGAGGGGAAGTGCAACACGAACTGCTACGACCTGCAACTCAGTGTCAATGTCTACAGGATCGTGGTACAAGGTGTCTCTAACGATAATTGCCACGCCGTCACATGCTCGTAGCCCCGTAAGGAAATCCGTGCGAAATACGGAATATCCTCGAGGAGAGAATGTGTCAGTTTCCTTGAAATTTGTTTCCTGTAGACAAACACATGAAGGCGCTTTGTGCGGGCACTGGATCTAGCGTTATTTCCGCGGCTGCATATCGCCAAGGTTTGGGATGCAGTGGATCAACCTCAGTGTCGACAGAGTGGATACATTTCATGCGTGGCGTTTTCCAGGGAGATTCCCTAAGCCCGCTACTATTTTGCATCTCACTTCTTCCTCTATCGATCGAGCTTAGGCGCGGCAGTGGCTACATGGCGGGTCCTCCGTCGAAGCGTAAGCACAAAATTACCCATCTTTTTTACATGGATGATTTGCAGCTCTACGCCTCGAACGAGAGGAATCTGCAGACCGCCTTAGATACTGTTGCTGAGTACACTGCCGCGATAGGCATGCAATTCGGGTAGGAAAAATGTGCTGTTTTTCATATACACAGAGGAAAAGGTTTGGACAACGGTGAAGATGTTCAATTGGTTGATGGGAGCATTATAAAACATCTTAATGCCGAAGGGTCTTACACATTTCTAGGCATCAGTGAGAGGGGTGTCCAGGATGTCACTCTTATTAAGCAGGCCCTTCGCAGCAAGTATATGGCACGTCTTAGGCAGATATGGAGATCATGTATGTCTGGCAAGAACAAGATCGTTGCCACAAACATGCTTGCTGTCCCATTAATTTCATACACTTTTGGTGCAATGAAATGGAATATTGATGATCTTAAGGATCTCGACAGAAGAACCAGAAAGATCATGAACATCAACCGAAGTCTTCACCCAAAATCTTCTGTGCAGCGCATTTACCTACCTCGTCAAAATGGGGGTCGGGGATTACTAAATCTGGAGTGTTTGCACGATCGACTCGTCCTGGTTACAGCTAACAGTATCCTCAGAAGTCAGGACCCACTATTACAATTCGTTAGTGAGCACGAATTTAGTGGCAAAGGGGCGTTTCTTTACCAGGCAGCGCGAAGAGCAGCAACGAGATTTAACCTGACATTCTTGAGTCCCGCCAGGGAAAACGCTGGAGTACAACTCTCTCGGGAGGAGTACAACAGAGTTACCGGTTCGGTGAAACGAGGCGAGACAGACATGTTGACAAAAGAACACATGAGTAAAAGTATGCACTCTGTGTTCT
This sequence comes from Liopterus haemorrhoidalis, assembly GCA_963971575.1. Classification (NCBI taxonomy): domain Eukaryota; kingdom Metazoa; phylum Arthropoda; class Insecta; order Coleoptera; family Dytiscidae; genus Liopterus; species Liopterus haemorrhoidalis. The sequence continues at coordinate 26,394,441 of OZ020614.1, read as the reverse complement.
TCAAACATATTAAAAGTCTAGAGTTGTCCACTGAACTCACGTTCTCGTTTCTTAAGTCTGCTGGTTTGAGATCGGAAACAGAAGGTTTTGTGTTTGCGTGTCAGGATGGTGTTATTAATACTTTGGCGTACAGGGCCCGCATATTTCAAATAGCGGAGTCCACACTCTGTAGGTTGTGCCACCACCATCCTGAAACGATTATGCACATTCTGTTTGCTTGTCCATCTCTTGTAGCGTCGAGCTACGTGTCTCGACATAATGCTGCTCTCCGCGTGCTCTACTATCATCTTAGACATGCCTATGGTATTGACCAAATACCGGTTATACCGTACGTCCCTTCTGACATAGAATCGGTGGTGGAAAATTCCAAGTGCCGAATTTATTGGAATTACTCCTTCCCCACCTCGAGGTTACTGACAGCCACTAAGCCGGACATAAGCCTCTTGGATATCGAGACCAAACAGATGTTTGTGATCGAATTCTCAAGTCCAGCTGAGAAGAATATCTCTCTCAAGGAGGAGGAAAGAGGTCCAAGTATATGGACCTCTTGTCCGAGCTTAGAAAGCTGTATCCCGGGTATAAAGTTAAGCTTGTAGTCCTGATAGTTGGTGTTTTGGGTGGAATGAAAGCCTCCTATCGAAGGGAAATCGAGTCCATTCCCGCCTGTAGATCTTCTGCCAACTCTTTGATCTGCAGGATGCAGAAAGCAGTGCTGCTCGGGTCGCTCCGCATTGTGCGGGCACTGGATCTGGCGTAATTTTTCGCGGCTGCATATCGCCAGGGTTTGGGATGCAGTCGTGTGTATTTAGCTCCACTAGTCTCTAGTATGACGCGGCTCAAAAGGTTGCTGAAATTTGAGATTAGTGGACGCTTGTCAAGACCTGACAAACCCCATCATAATAATAATTGGCTTCATAGCATATCGCCAGGGTTTGGGATGCAGTCGTGTATATTTAGCTCCACTAGTCTCTAGTATGACCTGGCTCAAAAGGTTGCTGAAGTTTGAGATTAGTGGACGCTTGTCAAGACCTGACAAACCCCATAATAATAATTAGAGATCAGCGATGCGTCAGTCGATCGTAAGGCGACACTTTCGTGGTTAGCCAAAAGTAATATATTTCCGGAGTCAGAGGGATTCATGTTGGCAATACAGGATCAAGTGATCGCCACACGAAACTACAGGAAATAAATTATAAAGGACACGACACTCACAAGAGTTCTCTGCAGACAGTGCGGGCGGGAGTCAGAAACCATACAACTCATAACATCCAGCTGCTCACAACTCGCTAACACAGAAACGATCAAGTAGCAAAAATCATACACCAGAAACTCGCATTAAAATACAAACTCTCTACAGACGACACACCATACTACAAATACACACCAACAACAATATTAGAAAATGACACGCACAGACTTTACTGGGATAGAACGTTACTTACAGACAAAACAATACATCACAACAGACCAGACATCACCCTCATTGACAAAACTGACAAAATCACCTATCTTGTTGATATAGCAGTGCCCAACACACATAACCTACACAACACACACGTCGAAAAACATAGAAAATACACTGACCTAGCTGTCGAATTGAAAACTCTCCTGAAAATGGAGAAGGTCTTCACTGTACTTATAGTTCTCAGTTCGACGGGGGTCATCCCACAAACTATACATAATAGCTTACATATATTAAACTTAAACAGATACAAAAAGCCGTAATTATAAACACATGTCATATTGTAAGAAAATTTCTAAACATAGCACACTACATTACACCTTTCACACAACATCCACCGAGAATAGCATTACACAATATAGAACACATATCGCAGCACACTATATCCGCACAAGACGAACAAATGGCACTTATACAATCTACACAATTACTGTCACAAGAGTCCAACCACACCGAACAAGACGATCAACCATTACAAAACACAAAACAACAACTTTCAAAGCCAGAAAACGAAAACTAACAGACACTGAAACATCAGAAGAACAAACAAAACCCTACACAACACAACAGCAGAAACGCTACAATCTTCGCCCTCGTTAACATAATATACCACCGCATCATACTAGACTAGACGAGGAACTTATTAGGAAAGCAGCCGATTCTTGACTTTGGTCCGTACGGTTGTAAAGCCCTGGACTAAGTCCGTGGTTATTTATAAAGAAAGAAAAATAATAATAACAATAGTTCTTTATTGACCAAGTAAACTTGTACATTATACAGCTTTTAGTCAGTCAGATTGTTACATGATACATAACATGGCAAAACCCATAAAATAACATAGGTACTATATTATAACTAGTTGTACATTTTGAAATTAATATTGTTAAACTTCTCGAAAATATATATTGGATTGCTAGTTTACATATTTTTTATGGTCTTTTTAAAAATATTGAAAGGCGCTGATCTAATGCTCATGGGTAATAAGTTGAAGAAACGAAAAGAGAAATAATTTGAAGCGTTTCTAGAATTATTGAGACGAATAAATTTAGAAAGGATATTGTTTTTAGAGCGCGTGTCAAGCGTGTGTTGCGCACTAAAGGTACTTATAATGTACCTATCTTATATATGAACTAGGGGCCTCAGCCCGGCTACGCCGGGCTTCTCCTCTTACGTTGACAAAACTCGTCGCTTCGTGACTCGTTTTCATATGATAAGGCATTTTGCCGCACTTGTCGATTATAAAACTCACCGCTTCGCGACTCGTTTTTTGCCTGTCACGTGGTTATCGAAGTGACGCACTACGGGCGCGTCCGCAGAACGTCCACGAAACGTCAGCAAAAATTATTATTATTATTATTATCATTAGCCTATAACAAACAGGAAGTTCTTAGCAGTTTACGTTGAAATAATTTTTCAAATTGGTGGCACCCCGGTGAGAGTGTCGTGGTACCCCGGTTGAGAAACACTGATATAGCCAAGAACACTCGGGAAGTTTTAATCTATACATACTGTTGGGCCCGCTAGGCGCCCCAAGTTCCTTATTTAGTAATTTTAATTTATTTAAATGTTCAAACATAATTTATGTATATTTTCTATGTTTTAGGCCAACTAGGGCCATCTGCCAATTTTTCTTTGCACTTTTATGAAAATTTAATGCATAAATTAACCGCAATTAACAGGTCGCTGACCGTTCAATTGTCAATTAACCTGTTCGTTAATATAACGTTTTTCGAGACCGCATGGTTTTTTAACCTATAAATCAGTGATTTTTGCTTCCCGGCTAATTTTTTTTTGTGTGTTTTATTTCGGATTTACGATCCGAAATATCAGTGATTTAAACCGCGTTCGTCAGCTTTACAAACTGACGAATAACTTTATATAGTGCATCTTGTAATTTAGTGAAAACCAAAATCAGCTGTTATCTGCTCCAGAAGAGATATCCGTCTCCTCAGGACGATCCAGAATCCAGCTAAGTGTCCAACACTTTAGTTTTATTCTATTTACTGTTTTGAAAATATTGCATTTTGAATTTTGTTTTGAGAATATTGTTTATTAGAGTAGTTCAATCCGAACTTACTTAAATTTCAGTTTAAGATTTATTGTTGTTAAATTCTTTAGAATAGCCTTCAGCTAATACAATTTAGTAACAATAATACTGCATATTATTGTTAATTTTGCAGATATTAATATTCTAGTATTAACATTCATTTATTGTAGTTTATTTTCACGTGCCTTCAGCTGATATTTATTTATGTATTAATGCAATTTAACCATTTGTTTGTTGCAAATTTATTTGTAGTTCTATTACTGAACTAAGGCTTGGGTTTCACCAAAACACGTTTATATGTATAGCGTTAATATAAGTCTTGTACTATATATTATTATTGTATTGTGTCCCACAAAGTACACTGGCCAGCTTACATTGCACCGTATCTTGCCAGGTGTACTTTGTATCCAGTGAGTTGAGTCTACGATATTTTCGTGTTAGGTACATCGTCGGTAGGAGTCATCGAGGGAAACATCAAGTATTGGCTCCTCCTTTCACCTTATTTGTGGGCCTGGACTTTAACCCTTCTCTCCCCAGCGACGGCTACACCTCCTTTGTGCAGTCTCCTAGATTTGCCCCTAGGAGCAGAAGAGTTTAAATCCCCCTTCTTTCCTTAAGGTTGAAACCGGCGATTACTCAACTCACTGCGCGTACGTCCGCGACACAATAGACCACTCTAGTTACCGGCGCGCTGCGCTACCAATATATCGGTCCTTCGAGTTTTTTAGATTGTCGACCACTGTGTAGCGCTGTCTTGTCCTACGGTCACCACCCAACGTAGGCGGGTGCTACATTTCATGGTCTGCTTCGAGCCGGATTTGATCCGCCGTTTTGTGCGATTTACAAAGTCCGAATTTTGCAAGTCCGATTTTTGTAAATCCGATATTTTATTGTCCGACTCGTGCTACATTTCATGGTCCTCCACGAGCCGGATGCGAACCTCCGTTCTGCGAGATTTACAAGTCCGATTTTTGCAAGTCCGATTTTTGCAAGTCCGATTTTTGCAAGTCCGATTTTTTGCAAGTCCGATTTTTGTAAGTCCGATTTTTATTGTCCGACTGTTGTACATTTCGGATACAGAACCTCCGTTTTGCCCGGTTTACGAATATTCCGACTTTTTAGAAGTTCGATTTTTGTAAGTCCGATTTTTTATTGTCCGATTTATCTTGAAATCGTTCATATTACGCCTGCTAGAAGTGTCTGGCAGCTCTACGGACCTATTAGGCCGTTTTCCAGGATAAATTGCCAATTCGGATTATCCGACCATTTGGATTATCTGATCTCCGATCAACCGTTTTGATCCCACAACAAGTTAACGTTGCTGTTAACCCGGTTTCCGCTGTTAAAAGCAAATTTGGATTATCCGACTTTTGGATTATCCGATCTCCGATCAACCGTTTTGATCCTACAACAAGTTAACGTTGCTATTAACCCTGTTTCCGCTGTTGGAAGCAATTTTGGATTATCTGACTTTTGGATTATCCGATCACTGATCAACCGTTTTGATTCCACAACAAGTTAACGTTGCTGTTATCCCTGTTTACGTTAGTTGGAAGAACTTTTGGATTATCCGACACGCTCGATTATCCGACTTTTGGCTCTTTCAACGCCAGGATCACATATCAGTCTGATTTGTGCGTCCGATTACCCCAAGGCCGGCGGCAACTCCAGTCTGCGCGGCAAGAATTTAGTATTTGTGATATATTAAATTTGTACTACCATTGATCCCGCAATCGCTCTGTACTTGACCAAGATATCCCATCGGTTCAACATGGCCGCTGTCACAAGGCTCACAGTAAAAAAGGGATTTTGTGTCAGGTATTTGGACACGTTAGAAAGGTCCATTCAGGATGCCTTGAACGATCCAAGCAAACTCGCTCGCGTGCGTGCTCAACTCAAGGAGCTACCAGCACGCAGGAGTACCTATGAAGAGTGCATATTGGAATTACTGACTCTTCCAGAAACTGTGGACAAACAGGAGGAACTGAATCTTGAATATGATGATTTTTGTGAGAGAGTCACCGAAGTCGTCACTACTTGTGATCAGTCACCCTTCGCTGAGAACGTTCCTCAGTCATGTGACAGAACTGATCTGCCTAACACTGCCTTCCAAAGCAGCATCCAATCTACTTCAACCCATACGCGATTGTCGAAGTTAGATCTGCCTACTTTTACCGGAAAGATTTCCGAATGGAGTTCCTACTGCGACATGTTTATGAGCACAGTACATAACAACGAATCGTTCGCTCCAGTATAGAAATTTCAGCACCTGAAAGCCAGTCTGGCTGGAGAACGTAAGAAATCTCAAGCTCACTGATGCTAACTACGAACCAGCTCTAGCCGTCCTGAAAAAGCGATATCATAACACTCGCCTGATTTCTGGACATCATGTGGACGGACTATTGGACTTGGATTCTCTAACCAACATGTCTTTCCATAACGTCTCAAGGTTTGTGTCATCGATCACCAGCCATGTAGAGGCTCTACGGGCTCAGGGAGAGCCTGTAGAGCCTCTATATATGGTCTCATAACTGGTCTCAAATATTCGCCTGCATCCTAGTCAGGAAACTGAACACTCAGACCAGGAACAGATTTGAGCGCCATCTGCATCCGAAGTCCTTACCAACGTTGTCCGAATTGTTAGATTTTTTGAGCACATACGTTACCTCCCAACAGTGGCAGACTGTGGATCAAGAAGATCCGATAATAGAACCCTCAGCAAGAGCTAGTTCAAACCCGAGAGCTAGCGCAAGCCCGAGGTCACTCAACTCAAGGCAGAAAAAGGCTTTTGTAACCACTTCCTACCAACCGTTAACATGTTTAGAGTGCAAAACGTCACATCCTATGCACTCTTGCACGAAGTTTAGAAGTCTCACGCCGTATGAGAGACGTTCTATCATAAGGAAACACAATCACTGCTACAATTGTTTTTCGCCAAACCATCAAGCACCGACTTGTAACTCCAAGTACAATTGTAGGCATTGTGACCAGCGACATCACACACTGCTTCATATTGGGGAACACCTCCCAACAGGAAGAGCACATGATGTCTCCCAAGCTAAACCATTCCGTCCAAAGAGCCAACCTGACTTTGAAGTTAGCAAGGAAAAGCCTTCAACTTCAACCCTCGTAGTAGTACACAATACGAGGACCACACCTCAACCGAGGTTATCGCGTGTTTTGTTGAGTACCGCACGCATCCAAGTGAGAGACTCCCAACAACGCTGGAAGGAAGTTAGAGTACTCCTTGACAGCGGGAGTGAGACCAGCTTGATGTCGGATAGCTGCTGTCTCAAACTAGGCTTAGATTTGAAGCCTACCAAGACATCCATATCTGGAGTTTCCAATGTGGAGGTAGACGCGGTCTCAGGAGTTGTTAAATGTCACTTCCGCCCGCGTCACAACTGGAACAACTTTTCTACCAATGCCCTGGTAGTTAAGAACATTGCTGCCTGCTTGCCAGCCCAGACTTTCCGTCCATTCACATCACCCATGTTGAGAGGAGTGCAACTGGCAGACCCAAGTTACAACCAAACCGCACCAGTAGACATGCTACTGGGAGCTGATGTGTATTTTTCTTTGGTTAAAGGAAAACCAGTGAAATTACCTGAAGGCCCATACGCGATAGAAACCGCTTTGGGCGTAGTAATTACCGGTCCATTTCCCGGACCAGCCAACAAAGTTAAGTCCTTCCACGTATCGGTGGTTCAGGACTTGAACGAAACCGTAAGGAGGTTTTGGGAATTAGAAGAAGTTCCTCATAAACCTGCCCAAACCGAGGATGAGATCAAAGCTGATTTGATCTATCTCCAACAGCATAACCGCACCGAGGAAGGTCGTTATGTTGTTCCATTGCTACGAAAACCCGACGCTGTTGAGCTAGGCGGCTCATTTGGAACCGCACTGGTGTGTTACCGATCCCTACGAGCCAGACTCAACAGGCAACCCGCTCTTCGTGAAGAGTATGTAACCTTTATGCGAGATTATCTCGAATCCGGCCATATGTCCAAACTGGCCAATAAGCATCCTATGTTAGAAGATGGATATTTTATTCCGCATCACCCCGTCATCAAATATGATGGACCGAAGTTGAAGCTGCGTGTAGTCTTCAACGCTTCCAAATCCACAACGAACGGAGTGTCTTTAAATGACACACTTTTACCAGGACCACAATTACAGGTAGATTTAGCGTGCCTTGTAATGCGTCAACGACTGCATAAAATTATCTTTACTGCTGACATCCGACAAATGTTTCGTCAGGTCCTGATTCAACAAAAGGAGCGATGTTTCCAGAAAATTCTCTGGAACTTTGATCTAACTACAACCCCCAAGCGTACCAGTTGAATACCGTCACTTATGGTACGACGAGCGCACCATTTTTGGCCGTCCGGACCCTCCGACAACTGGCACAAGACGAGGGACATGCCTTTCCGCTTGCTGCAAGGGCATTAGACTCTGACACCTTTGTAGACGATATTATCACAGGTGCCAGCTCCGTTCCCGACGCCCTCGCTCTTAGAGACCAACTCATCGGTTTGCTTGGAAAATCTGGAATGCAACTACGCAAATGGTCCAGCAACCACCCTGAAGTGTTAAGAGATATTCCAAAGGACCATAGATTGGATCAAGAACCGTTAGATCTAGATAAGGATCACACGGTTAAGATCCTAGGGTTAATGTGGAATTCTCTCACCGACTCCTTCATGTATCAGATTAACCTATCCGAATCAACCAACTCTAAAAGACAGCTCCTTTCAGAAGCTGCAAGGATATTCGATCCATTAGGTTGGCTATCACCGATCACCGTAGTGGCGAAGCTTTTGATCCAAGACTTGTGGAAAGCAGGATTGGGGTGGGACGACCCGCTCCCTCATGCCATCAGTGAAAAATGGGACAACTTCAAGTCTCATTTGCATCGCATCAGTGAGGTATCTATCCCAAGATGGATTCCCAACACCGTGACCACCGACCTGGTGGGCTTCTGGGATGCGTCAGAGAAAGGATATGCAGCTATCGTGTATCTCCGCAGCCACACTAGCGAATGTACCAAGATTTCTCTAGTTATGGCAAAAACCAGAGTAGCACCCGTCAAGCAAGTCTCTCTGCCGCGATTGGAGCTCTGTGCTGCCCTGTTGCTCGCACAACTAGTTAGTTGTGTAACCGAGTCTTTAAGCATCGACTTAAGACATACCTATTTATGGACTGACTCCACCGTCACCCTAGCGTGGATTCAGGCCCCGTCTCATCGATGGAAAACATTTGTGGCAAACAGAGTGTCGCAAATAAGCCAACTTACGAAAGTATCCGACTGGCATCATGTACGCTCCGCGGACAACCCCGCAGATTGCGCGTCCAGAGGGCTGTTACCCTCGGAACTGCCAGAGCACCCGCTCTGGTGGTGTGGACCCATTTGGCTGAACCGACCCATTGAAGAATGGCCAATAAATACCAGTACCATTTCCCCAACGTCTGAGGAACATGTACTAGCTGAGACAAAACCAGCTATATGCCTCGTTCAGCAGAACGAGCAAGTAAATGAGATGTTTCCTTTGTACTCATCATATTCCCGACTGATGAGAATTACTGCCTTATGCCTGCGTTTTATCAATAATTCGCGACCCCGAGGAAACAAGTGTTATGGATTCATTTCAACTGCCGAACTAAGTCGAGCCCAGATGCGGCTGGCACGAATGGTTCAAGTCGATGCATTCGGACCGCAGTTGAAATGTCTTGCTGAACGTAAACCGGTTTCCAAACCACTAAGGAAGCTGGACCCTTTCCTCGATCGACACGGCCTGATGAGAGTAGGCGGGAGATTAAGATTTACCGAGAGAACCTACGATCATAGGCACCCCATACTGTTGTCCTCAAAACACATCCTTACCGATATGTTAGTGAAGTATTACCACGACAAACACTTACATGCATCGCCGAGAACCATCCAAGCTATCGTTGAACGCGCATTCTGGATAGTAGGTGCACGGAACCTAATTAGAAGAGTTTGTCGTAAGTGCGTTAGATGTTTCAGAAATAAGCCGACCTTTATGCACCCCATGATGGGAGACCTGCCTCAACCCCGAGTCAGACCAGAGAAACCGTTCGCTATTATAGGCACTGATTACGGAGGACCGTATATGGTCACGCCATATAAAGGTAGAGGCTATAAGTGTCATAAGGCATATCTCTGCCTGTTTATCTGCTTTGCCACTAAAGCAGTACACCTTGAACTTGCATCTGATTTGACCACTGAAACATTCTTGAACGCCTTCCATAGATTCATCTCCCGGCGAGGAAGATGTTCCAAAATCTACAGCGATGGAGGAACAAATTACATTGGAGCTAAAGCTCACTTTTCGGAGCTCCAGAAATTTGTAACTTCCTCGAATTACAACGATTGTTTAGCCAATAAGTTGGCAGTGGATGGTGTCGAGTGGCACATTAACCCTGCGTCAGCCCCACACTTTGGAGGATTGTGGGAGGCTGCTATTAAATCCGTGAAATTTCACTTGGCTCGAGTTATTGGCGAACAAGTGCTCACGTATGAGGAGATGACAACTGTATTGGCCCGAATTGAAGCTGTCCTTAATTCGAGGCCGCTCACCCAATTGTCCACGGACCCAGAGGACTGTGAGGCGCTCACGCCCAGCCATTTCCTTACAATGGAACCTGCCGTATCTGTCCCAGAACCCAACCTTGAAGGTGAACCCATTGCGATATTAAAGAGATGGAAACTCACGCAAAAAATTGTTCAAGATTTTTGGAGGCGTTGGAACAATGAGTATCTGAACACGCTTCAACAACGCCAGAAGTGGGACAAACCTGCGTTATCGCTGCAGGTAGGACAGTTGGTTTTGGTCCAGGACAACTGCCTGCCCCCCTTGCAGTGGAGGTTGGGGCGAGTGATTAAGGTCTCCCCGGGAGGAGACGACGTGGTGAGAGTCGCCACCGTCAAGACCGCCAAGGGTACCTTGGTAAGGCCAGTAGTGAAACTGGCTCCCCTTCCAATCGATTATTGTCCTCCAGTATGTTGATTGCCACTCCATTTGACAATCATAATTTGTTGTTCCCGGTTCTAAAACATTCGTTTTGGCCGGCGGAATGTTGGGCCCGCTAGGCGGCCCAAGTTCCTTATTTAGTAATTTTAATTTATTTAAATGTTCAAACATAATTTATGTATATTTTTTATGTTTTAGGCCAACTAGGGCCATCTGCCAATTTTTCTTTGCACTTTTATGAAAATTTAATGCATAAATTAACCGCAATTAACAGGTCGCTGACCGTTCAATTGTCAATTAACCTGTTCGTTAATATAACGTTTTTCGAGACCGCATGGTTTTTTAACCTATAAATCAGTGATTTTTGCTTCCCGGCTAATTTTTTTTTGTGTGTTTTATTTCGGATTTACGATCCGAAATATCAGTGATTTAAACCGCGTTCGTCAGCTTTACAAACTGACGAATAACTTTATATAGTGCATCTTGTAATTTAGTGAAAACCAAAATCAGCTGTTATCTGCTCCAGAAGAGATATCCGTCTCCTCAGGACGATCCAGAATCCAGCTAAGTGTCCAACACTTTAGTTTTATTCTATTTACTGTTTTGAAAATATTGCATTTTGAATTTTGTTTTGAGAATATTGTTTATTAGAGTAGTTCAATCCGAACTTACTTAAATTTAAGTTTAAGATTTATTGTTGTTAAATTCTTTAGAATAGCCTTCAGCTAATACAATTTAGTAACAATAATACTGCATATTATTGTTAATTTTGCAGATATTAATATTCTAGTATTAACATTCATTTATTGTAGAGTATTTTCACGTGCCTTCAGCTGATATTTATTTATGTATTAATGTAATTTAACCATTTGTTTGTTGCAAATTTATTTGTAGTTCTATTACTGAACTAAGGCTTGGGTTTCACCAAAACACGTTTATATGTATAGCGTTAATATAAGTCTTGTACTATATATTATTATTGTATTGTGTCCGACAAAGTACACTGGCCAGCTTACATTGCACCGTATCTTGCCAGGTGTACTTTGTATCCAGTGAGTTGAGTCTACGATATTTTCGTGTTAGGTACATCGTCGGTAGGAGTCATCGAGGGAAACATCAAGTATTGGCTCCTCCTTTCACCTTATTTGTGGACCTGGACTTTAACCCTTCTCTCCCCAGCGAGGGCTACACCTCCTTTGTGCAGTCTCCTAGATTTGCCCCTAGGAGCAGAAGAGTTTAAATCCCCCTTCTTTCCTTAAGGTTGAAACCGGCGATTACTCAACTCACTGCGCGTACGTCCGCGACACAATAGACCACTCTAGTTACCGGCGCGCTGCGCTACCAATATATCGGTCCTTCGAGTTTTTTAGATTGTCGACCACTGTGTAGCGCTGTCTTGTCCTACGGTCACCACCCAACGTAGGCGGGTGCTACACATACAATGTTCAAAGGATTATCCAAATCGGTTAAATAATTAACGTTTGTACCATTTAAACGTAACAATAATATTTTATTTCACTATAAAGAATACATGGATTCCGAATAAAATAGAGAAAAATTAATAAAATAGTTAAATATTATTGCATAGGATTTGCTATTAATTATGTCACTTGGAAATTTAGAAAAACTTTTGAGTAACACTTATAGATGTGAAATTTGCAGATTTTCGTTGTAATAATATATTCGTTGTAGTAATAATTTACGTTATTAAATTTAGTATTTTGTTTAACTATTTAAAAAGGTATTTATAATTTTAAGTTTTTTTGTAAATATATTATAGTTGTTTTTAATTTATATAATCACTAAAATTTCACCTATACTTGTTATAATTCAGTAATACGAAGGAATTGCCTCCTAAATTTGAACTGCGGTAGTTGTTTCGTTGTTCGAGAGAGGCGCTGATGAATACTTATATCATATTTTTTAAGTTTACTGCAAAAAAAAAACAGCGGAAGACCTTCATGATGATAAAAAAACACTTTCATCCCAAAATAATCACTTATATAAAGAAATAATATATTAAAAAGACATCTGGGTATTTAATATTTCAAGATTTAACACAATTAAAACTACGCGATTACTAAATATCGATTATTATTCTGTCTTATCTATCCTCCTAATACATTGTACTTTATACTTTCGTTAATATAGTTATTAAAATAGTTAATAGCATACAGTTTCCAGAATTAAAATAACAAAACTGCTTAACAGATCTATCCTCACCCTGAAAACTTATTTGAACGTATTCTACAGATAGGTTTAACATTTAAAACATTCGAACGACCCTTAAAATATATTTTGATATCTCAAAACTGATTCTTACTTTCTTTACCGTTTAATAGCATTTTTAACTGAAGGCAATTTTATGGTCAGCAAAAATATTCAAAATTTAAATGTGTTAATACCTTAAAAAACTGCATTATCTTTATCTACTCTTATGTATTTTTTACACATTTCATCAATTTTATTAATAAAATACCTTCAACTATAGGTTTTTCAATTCAATTCTGGTTTGAAATCGTCTCCTAAATAGTAGAAATATGAATAAACATCTTTTATCGTCTGGTACAACCTCTCCGTGCTGAGCAATGGTGACGATCAACGCCACGGTTTCGAGGAAAAAGTGCATGATTTTTATCAATAAAAATTAGTCAGTACCCCCTGTCGAAATAAAATTAAGCCTAAGCACTAAAAAAATATCACCCGGATAAGACGGCGGTTCATTTTCCTCTCTCCGCGATACTGGAAAAATGAAGATACACCAGAAGTTGAATAGAACATATATACCAACACTTGTACAATATATTAGTAGACTAGGGGCCTCAGCCCGGCTACGCCGGCCTTCACCATCTTATGGAGCTGAGGGCTACGCTCCCGGCCTGTGATTGAGCTTGAGTTTATATCACTGTTACTTTTGATAATGATCAGTAGTAAAACTTTCTCAAAAACTGTGTTCCTTAAACTAATCGGTGACAGATTTTAAATTAGTACGGAATGAATAATCAGTTACGGGTTTCGATTAACTTGTGGTAAATATTATTAATAGCACTGCTTACTATTCTGATTACAAACTATATGGATAGATCAGTTTAAGAATTTTATTTTGAAACCATACGTAATCATTTTATATAACAGCATATAGTTTTTATCGGAGAGACTAAAATTTTGCAGCGGCAAAATTTGATGATAGGTTTCTCAGCACAAATATTCGATAAACCTGAACCAAAACTATTTTCATACATTTCGAATACACCAGTAAAGACGTTTCATCTCCTCTCCATGTAAAAATTTAACAACAAATACTTTGTCTCATCTCATAGCTGAAAAATATTCAAAATACTTTTAGAACATTTAAAAAATAACCAATATTAACACTTATTCAATTTTATGTATTTTTATACAATTCTGTAATTAAGTTAACTTAAATCCTCCAGCAGTGTAACAATTTTTATGCAAATTAAAGCAAATTTAATCTTTTTAGATATATTCTTCGAAAAATAACCTCAAAAAATATCATTATAACTGTGGGAGAGGATATACAGTGAGTCTTGGTTTAACTTTAAGAATTTATGCAAAATTGTCTCGATTAATTAATCAAAAATCATACATACCTTAAAAAATCATAAAACGCTTTTACACGTTTTTAAAATAATTTAAAGGTAATATCGTGGTTATTTTATATAAAAAACTAAATTGTCATTTCTCCTGTTAATTTACACTCAAAATGTAGTGGAGCTTGGTTTAGCTATGAATTGTAAAACTCTGGCGATTAATTAATCGAAAGATATTTACAACTTAACATAGTATTTTACATGTTTGAAATAATATTTAGTTTTCGATTATTACCTACTTACTTAGTCATTTTCAGTTCAGTAACATTTTTAACTTTAAAACAATTTTATGGTCAGCAAAAATGTTTGAAAGCTTGAAAATTACAAAAAAAAAATGCGTAATATTTACCCATACTTATGTATTTTTTACACAATTCAGCGATTATTTAAAAAAAAATCGAATGTACATTTTTCGACTTAGTTTTGTGCTAACTTTATCTTTTGAATTATAACACATTCGTATATCATCAAGTAAGAAATATCCGTGTCGTTGAAGTATCTGTCATAAGTTCAACTTTTTAGAAATTTGTTGACGATCAACGGTACGGTTTCGAGGAAAAAATGCATGATTTTTATCAATAAATATTAGTCAATACCCCCCGTCGAAATAATATTAAGCATAAGGACTAAAAAATATCACCCGGATAAGACGGCGGTTCATTTTCCTCTCTCCGCGTTACCGAAAAAATGAAGATACACCAGAAGTTGAATAGAACATACATACCAACACTTGTACAATATAATAGTAGATATAAAGCACTCGTGTATAAATAAAGATGGTATTTCAAATTTCACAACAAGGACACGACACTCAACGCGAAAAGGAACAGCTGCAATAACTCTAATCACTTTTCTCTGAACAGCGAACATCCTATTAGCTGCAGCTGAATGGCACCATATTATTAAACCATATCTTAGGTGGGACTCTTTATTAAACATTATTATTATTATTATTATTATAATAATAATAATAATAATAATAATAATAATGTTTCCATACATTCTACATCTTAAATACTAACAATCTAAAAAAATACAACTCAACAAATATTTTTTCTTAAATAATACTTCTCAAAAAATCCTAACTCTTATAAATTAATTAATTCACGTTTGAACTTATCTAAAGTTAAACATTCATATTTTAAATGATCAGGTAGACCATTATATTCTTTAAATCCTTTACAGAAAATTTTATTATCAGTTTAAGATAATTTAGTTTTTATGATTCTGAGATCGTTGACACCTCGGGTATGATAATTATGCACATCTTTATTATAAGCAATATTTTTCTGAAAATATCCCGGTAAACGACCTAGTAAAAGTTTATAAATAAAGACCATAGCGCCATACTTAAACGATTTTCTACAGAAAGCCAGTTAAATATACTAAGCATACCCTTAATAGGTGTGTACCTAGACATCTTCAAAATAACCCACATGCCACGATTTTGTAACTTTTGCAGACAATCAATGGAGTATTTATTCAAAAAATAGAGAACTGTTCCACAAAAATCAAAGGGAGGTTGAATTAATGATTTATACAACATAATAAGAGTTGAAATAGACAGTTTTTTAGATATTCTGCAGAAAAAGTAATTTTTTTTAGATATTTTATTTATTATGTAAGTTAAATGACTATTAAAATTTAAATGACAATCAACAATGAATCCAAGATATTTGATTTCTTTAACAACTTTTCACTAGCTATTTTAATATTAATTATGTTATTGATTTTAGAATATTTATATTTACTTGTGATAATCATAGCTTTTGTTTTATCAATATTAATTTTTAATTTATTTTTACAAAAGTAATTGTACAATTTATTAAGTTCAGTATTGACTCTATTTATTCCATTGTAAACATCTTAATCATAAACTGCAACCAAGGTATCGTCTGCAAACATATTAATAAAATCGATATTTACATAATTCATTTACATAAATGAGAAAAAGTAGCAGACCAAGGCACTTCCTGTCAGAAAAGTAACTTTTAAACCAAGATAAAGCATATCCACCAATTCCATGGTCATATAATTTTGTAATCAAAATACTTCTATCAATTGTTTCGAATGCTCTACGTAAATCTAAGGACACGACAGTAGCGTAACAGGGGGTGTTCTGGCGCATTATCTACGAAACCCTGAAATTTGCACAAATTCACAGTCGATGACCACGGTCATCGAGAGCGACCATGAACACGGGGGTCTACCGTTGACCTTTGTACTTCTTTCAAGGTCGCGCTGAAGAAGTGTCTGGAAGACGAGGTCATCCCCCTCCCCATCCGAATTCCCACCCCCTAGTTTGCGCTCTGTCTTAATTGCATGGGTGCGAGAGAGATAGAGGGATTTGCAGATAGGTGTGCAGCGATTTGCAGCAACAGGTGTGCAGCAGTGTTCTTTCAAGGTCATAGCTGGAGCTGAAGATGACGTCGAGCACGCCGCCACCACCTGAAGATCTTCTTCGTCGAGGAGCTGATGTGTTGCGGGCTAGCCTAAATTTTAGGCGCAAAACAGGAAAAAAAGTCCTAAAATTTGTTTTTTTCTTTGAATGTACCCTCGGAGTGGCTCACCCCGCAGGGTGAGATTATTTTCTGGGGAAAAAATGTCGCGAGGATGCGGCGGGAATCGAACCCTGGCCTTGTTGATTTCCGACGACGACGAGCCGCGTTCTTTGTCCACGATACCATGCGGATAGATGACGGAACATTGAAAATAAGTGTTGATAAGAAGTCGGTCGTCAAGCGTTATCTGTTTGAGGTGACCCGCTTGACCTTTTAAAGTGATTACTGGCTATTTTCAGATGCATTTATCTCGGGAATATACATGTGTTTGTAATTAAAGTCATAGCCGGGTATATTCTTATATTTTAACAGAATTTCTATTTTAAAATTATTTTTGATGGATATGGGTTAGGAATAAGAGAATATATACATTAATTCATAGAATTTTATTGAAATAAATTTATTTACAATTGTAACAAATCTGTTACAAATAAAACAAATATTTAGGGAAACACTGTATTATAAATATATACAAAAAAATCAGAAAACACTTTTATATTATACAGTTTACAATTCTATTGTTTGTTACTATCTGTCAAAATTATTTCTGTCCGTTGCCCCGCAACGGTAAGGGTTCTTGATAGTGCTTGTTACACAATATATTTTCATGAAATAAAAGTTAAAACATAATTTTATATAATGTTATTCTAAAAAAATCATAGAACATTATTTTTATTTATACAACTATTATGTTTATCGCCGAAACCTAACCATTTAACAAAAACTTTATTCTTATTTCGTTTTAGTAATTATTCCACGAGGTAGACATCGAAATATTTAACGTTTTGAAATTGTTGTTATGGAATCCCCCTTGTTCGTCTACATCATTCATGTCGCGTAGTAAATATGTGGTGGGATTGGTCATCTGTACTTTTCTTACAACGAATATTTCCGGGGGCCAATTCGGCATGTATTTTTTATCAAATACTCCTCTGTGCTTAGATATTCGTACATTATCACCTAATTTAAATTTGGTGTTTTTGTAAGCTTGTTTAATTTTGCTGTAAACAGTTTCCAACAATTTCGATTCATCTTATTTTGTAACTTCAACAGGCTTCATTCTAATCGTAGTGTGTTTTGTGTTATTGTATTTTTTTACGATATATTTTAGTAGATCTATCCATCGGTAGTGTCCACGGAAATTAAATTCTTTCCACATTAAACTTTTTAAAGTTCTATTTACTCTTTCAACTATGGAAGCTTTTTTATCACTGAACGTGTTATAATGATGGACTCCGTATTCTTCCGCGAGACTTGAAAAATCTTTGTTGAAGAATTCTTTACCTTGGTCCGTCTGAAGATTATCAGGTCGTTGTTTTTTAAAACCCTTCCTCATAGCTTCAGACACCTCACGCCCTGTTTTACTTTTTAGCGGGAACGCCATACGAATTTTGAAAAACAATTGATGACAACTAATATGTATTTTTATTCTCGGTTTTCTTTTGAAAAATTACCCATTTCATCTAAATCAGCTTGAAATAAGTCTGTAAATGATTTAATTATAACGGTACGTCTTTTAAAGTTGATTCTAGCTGGTTTGAGTATTTCTTTAACAACTTGTCTCTTGACATTTGTTGTTAATACTTTCTTCATTTTTATACGTAATTTTTAACACGACTAATCCGTTTTAATCGATAAGATTTGTTTTTATTAAGCTTAATCTCTTTACTTCGTTTGAGGCGAACGAGTTTAAGTCGTATTAATTCTATGATTATTTCCTTAATTTCATTGCTGTGTCCAGTATGACCTGCACGTTCTGGTGCTATTATTAAACGTAATCTGTTAACGAGTACGTTCGGATTTCTGTAGTATCTGTAATCGATTTTATCATTCACTTCCATATATATAGCATCACCTTGTGTGATGGGTGCGATGATGTTTCTATATTTATCAGATCTGCTACCTCGAATTTGTTGGTTAGCTTGATATCGACGACGATTATTAGCATTCGTATTTGAGACGATTTCTTGATAATTTTCTACATCTGATTTAGTAACATTTTTAGGTTTTTTCATAAACAGTAGTTCATACAAACCGATGGTTCCTCTATTTCTTTTATTTTTAACAATCACATCAGCTCCATCTATTTCTACATGTGAATTACCAATGTAAAATGTCTCCGTATCTTTATCTAGTCCCATTCCATACGTTTAATCGAATTTATCAGAATCGTCATTATACATATTGTTTGGACAACGAACACAGTCGCTCCGCATTTACTTCATCGCCTCTACGTCATTGCATTCGCTAGCTCACGTGTTGGAGTCCGTCTTTTACGGGAAAAAGATAAGTATTTAGTTATATTCTTAGATATCCTAATTACTTATCTTTTCAGTCGCTTTCTTCGTCCACGATCCACGTGGTATTACGTAGCGCTACCACAAGTAGCCGCAGTATTTATCATAGCAACCTGTTTGAGAGCAATACTGTGTTTGTAACCATTTTTAGGTACTCGCCGCTTTTTTCTGCATGGTCCAACCCTGCATTCCGTTGCACCCGCTTGGCTTGGAACCTAGAATAAGCTTGCATGGTATCTGCTTTCTTAACCCGTTGCACTCACAGTGAGTAGGATTGGCACATACTACATCTATGTACATGGACGTTCAGCTGCAAGTCTGGTAAGGTAGAACACTTTATTTAGCCACTTAGAGTTAGCTACCCTTGCACGCTGCCGTCCAGGCAGTCTTACTCACTAGGGACCCTCCTGGTGTAGGTTTCTGTGCGCTGTTAACCTTACGTTGCGCACCCCCCCCCCCTTTGGTAGGGACTCAATAGGACATTTGATGCATAGGGATCCTCCTAACAACCTTTTATGTGGGCCTAATCAGGAACCTGTCTTCCCAAAGCTAACGCATCCCTGTGTGTTAAGACTGGCGTTCATGCCGCGTCAGTGAAGAGTTTAGAGACCTATCCTCTTCGTAGGAGTCGCTGTGCTGCCCCAATACCTACCACCAGCCCGCGTTTACTCTACAGTAAACTCGCTTTGTGTCTGGCGAAACCAAAGACACTGGTTCTTCGAGTCACTACGCCCAATACGCGCTTCGGTCGCAACACATATCATATATATATTTTCTTGGCAACGGATCATATTGATCTAAATAATCCAACAGAGGCACTTCTTCAAAATGTTGTTGTTGTTTTTCAAGCTTATCCTCATTAAAAAGATATTCACTATGAATATCATCATCTCTGACCTGTTCTAAAATTGAACGTTTAGTTTCACTTATATCCAAATCTTCTAAAGGCATCGGTTCATCGTTATATGTTTCCAGATCTTCATTTATCGGTATTTTAATTTTGTTTTCATCTTTTATTAAAGGTATAATTTCGATATTTGTTTTAAGGTTTTCTTTATTTCTTTTCAATTCAGTTTGAATATTTTCTAAACGTTTTGTTATGGGTGTGAAAACACTTTCCTTTATGATTTCACCACGTTTGAGTTACTCTAATTTACGTTTAATTATTTTACGCTTGGCTTCGAGTTTTTGTGTTAGAAATTTATCCTCTTTAATTTATCCGTCGGCATATTTGTATCGTAAGTACAGAAGGTTTACCTCAGCATATAGCAGATTAAGTACTAACAAAAACAGGTGTGGAACGGGTTAAATATAGATTTAAAAAACAGGTTATAGTATGGTGGCTGTTTTTTAATCAGGTGAAAAACAGGTATAAAACAGGTAAATAAGAAAACATAGTGGTCTAAGTATTTCCTGTATCTGCCTCCATTGATTTTTGCATCTTTGAAAACTGATAAAAACCCATACTGATTTTTCCAACATTCAGAACATATACTTTTAAAATTATCAAATGACATCTCGCTACCAATGTGATCCGAGTACACATGTTTTAAGTTGAGATCATCTTGCTTGAACAGTATGAGTACGTTTGCGTTATCTCTTATCAAATGTTTCGGTATTTTAGCATAGGTTTGACTGAGATAAAACATATCAACAGCCCTATGCTTTCCCATAGAGAAGAAACTTCTGATAATATTCTGATTATCGCATGAAACATCATCGAAAATAAAAATTGAATTTTGTTTAACATCTGAGGAAGGTACGATGTTTTCGTTATTGTTATATGCATAATATCCCATTCCTTTTACAGGTTCAAGTAAATCTTTCAGGTTTACTTCGGTTGGTATAGAGATTTTGAGTATACATATAAATTTTCAAATTTCAATCCGTTTTCATGTTCTATGAGCGAAATCATGACGTTAGTTTTACCGCAGTTTGAAGGACCTACTATGATACACCTTATTGTAGAGGGAAATAACACACCGTGTCTTTTGTATGTTTCGTTTCTTGTATCGTGGTTTTCTATATTCAAACAAGTTTTTTGTTTCACAATCTTCATAGTTATTTATTCAAGAACTCAAAATGTGAATAAATAAATAAATAAATAAATAAATAAATAAATAAATAAATAAATAAATAAATAAATAAAACTGTTTCAGAGATCTATTTTCAGTCTCGTGTCAACTCTGTAGATGAGAGCACGACAAAATGAAAAGATATTCAGGTGAAGGAGCTATAAATACTCTTATTAACAAACTACCTATTGAATTACACCTACCGGATTATCAATTTTGCGGACCGGGTACGAAATTAGATGAAAGATTAGAACGTGGAGACAAGGGTATAAATCCGTTGGATGCCAGTTATCGAAAACATGATATGGCATATAAACAAAATAAAGACCTTAAACTACGTCACGAGGCTGTAAGAACGCTTATCAATGAAGATATGAAACGTATTCGATCGAAAGACGCATCACTAGGCGAACGTCTAAATGCCTACGGTGTTGCAAGTGTCATGAAAGCTAAAGTCAAGTTGGGGATGGGTTTTGGAAATCGATCGAAAATTTCCAAGAGAGAAGTTAAGAAATGCACTAGATATCTAGAAAAAACGAAAACCTTTATAAAAAATGCCTTGAATGAAATTGACGGTTGTATACTGATATTAAATGAGTCTGTTACACCATCTTCAAAGCGAGTTAAAAAAGACGTGATGGTTACGAATAAAAAACGAAAACAATTTACATACACGGATAAAGAAACTAAAATGAATGGAAAAGGAAAACAATTGACTCATATTAGCAAAGAAGAAAAAATGGAAGTTGATGGAGATGTACTTGAAGAAAACGAAGAAAAAAAAGTTTGTAAAAGAAAAAAAGTAGCACCTAAAACTAACAGAAAAAGAAAATTAAATGATAAAAGTGGTGATGAATTACCCGAGGACGAACCATTAATATACCACAATAGACAAAAAGCGTCCAAAACTATTAGAAAAAGAAAATTAAATGATGATGAATTATTTATGTCTGGCCCTAAAAAGTTTAAGCCTGATGAATTAACTGAGGAAGAACCGTTGATATATCACAGTACCGAGACAAAGAAGCGTAAATTTGAAGACGGTGATGATGATGATGATGCTCCTAACTCTAGTAAGATACAACGTGTGTAATATAAATATCAAAGCATAGTAAAAATTTGTTTAGTATGTAAAGATGGTTGCAAAAAGTAAGAAGAGTAAAAATAAGTCGAGTTGTCCAGCGAAAAGCAGGAAGAAAAGTACGAACAAATCGAGTTGTTGAAAGAGAAATTGTTCGGGGTTTCAGAGGGCCGTCAAAGCTTTAGATAGGCTTATCCGTCGTTCCAAACCCGATAATCTGCGTGATGCTGCACGTCTGGCCATGAAATATATCGGCGCTGAAAAGACGATCAAGTCGACGTCGAACCTCGTGTAGTGGCCATACCCAAAACCGGCGTCATCCTTCCTCTGATTCCGATATTTGCGGGTCTCAGCGCTCTCGGAGGTCTCAGCAATGTTGCGGCCGGAATAGCGAAAGCCGTTAATGATGCCAGCGCGGCCAGGAGAGACCTGCATGAAGCGCAACGTCACAACCGCACTATGGAATCCATAGCGATCGGCAAGGGGGTCTTCCTGCGTCAATACAAAAAAGGACTTGGTATTTTTTTAGGAAAGGATCGGTCGATGTCAAGAAGGCCGTACTGAAAACTTTACCAGAGAGACCGCTTACAAACTTCGACCTTATGAAATATGTAAAACTTCTAAATATATCAGATTTTAGAGGAGTATTCATGAGAAATGAACTTCCTAAAAAGATACGCAGTAATGAACAAGGAATCATAAATTTAGATGATCAGAAAGGACCCGGGACCCATTGGACGGCATACATCAAATCGAGGAACAGAGTGGTATATTTCGATAGTTTTGGTAACTTGCAGCCGCTTCTGGAAGCGGAAATTAAATATAATTATTGTTCATACCAAAATTATAATACTTTTATTTGCGGTCATTTATGTTTATTTTATTTTATTTATTTTTTTATATTTAGAATATGGCTACATAACAGGACATAGTTCATAAAGAACTTGTCCTAATAACAGTATCGCACTGCTATACACATTATTTTATGTCAGCAACAAAGAATAATAATTAATAACTTACAACTAAACCCAAATCCAAATTACAAAAACCTACTATAACAAACTTTACGATAGTAATTCAATCAGTGAGTGTTTAAACTTTCTAAAATTAGTCGAAAAAATATCTGGGGCATCAGTAGAATTGGAAATGCTATTAAATTCTAAACACATTCTATTCATAGAGGAATTATAGGCAAAATTAGTTCTATTATAAGGTAACAAAAACGGCTCCTTCATTCTTGAGTTAAAAACAGGTATACGAAATGATAACGAATTTATCAATTCAGGGCAATCTAATTGAGAGTGAATTATTTTATGCAAAAAAGTTAAATCTAGAAGTATACGTCTATTCTCTAATGATAAAAATTTTATATTATTATTAGGAAATTTAAAGTTCAAATATTTGATAAATTTATTTTGTATTCTTTCTATTCGATTAATATAATTCAAATACTGAGGTGACCAACACGTAGTTGCGAACTCCTGACTAGTGTATAATACAATGATAATAGCATCGACATATTTCTAAAAGGCACAGTCATTCGTCTTACAAAACCCAACATACGATAAGCCTTTTTAATTATCTCATTAACATGAACATCGAAAATAAGTTTACAGTCAAGAGTGAGTCCAAGATCTTTTACGTGAGTAGAATCTGACAAAATGTAGTTATTTACTGTGTAATTGTATTTTAAAACATTTCTATTTCTAGTGAAAGATATTTTTGAACATTTTGATAAACTAAGTATTAATTTATTAACACAACAATAATCATACAGTCTGCTTAAGTCATCCTGCATATTTAAACATTCCTGTACATTTGTAACTTTAGAAAATAATTTAAGGTCATCTGTAAACATGAGAAATTTAGAATTCACAAAACAATTATTAATATCATGTACAAATATATTAAACAGCAATGGGCCTAAATGAGAGCCCTGTGGCACACCTGATTTAACAATAGCACATCTAGAAAAAAACCATTCATGACCACACACTGTTCCCGATGAGACAAATATGATTTGAATCAATTCAAGAGGTTTCCATGTACACCAACTGCAGTTAATTTATTTAATAATAAATTGTTAGTTAGTTAGTTAGTTACAGTTTTGCCGCACAGCAACAAAGGCTATTTGCGCCTAACGCAGCCCATTTAAATGACTAGACTATATATTAAAAACAATATATTAGACAATAAATAAATAAATAAAATCATTAAAAATACGCATACTCAATAAAACAAATCTTGCACTGACAAACACAAATAAATAATATAAAAAGTCTGTTCGAAAATTTGAACAGACTCAGGGTGATGGTAAGAGGCTGTAAAGGGGCCAATTACCATCGAATATCACAGTCAATAACTAGAAACACATTAAAATAAGGTGCAAGACTTCACACATAAAACAATAAGTTCGATTCTCTCAGGAAGAGTATCAGCCTGTCCATGAGTACCCTGTCGTCACCTAAAGCAACTGACAGGTCATAGCACAGGCCTAACCTCTCCCTGACATCCTCGGACTGTATACACTCAGTTAAAAAGTGTAACACAGACAAATCTGTGTTACACGTCTCACAGATAGGGAACTCTTCTCCTCGAAGGAGGTGTCCATGGGTCCACCAACAGTGACCTATACGGAGGCGTGTGATGGCGGTTTCCTCCTTGCGGTTAAACCTGCAGGAAGAACCCCATGGTTTAACGTCTCCCTTAATCTGTCGTGACTTAACGTTCTGTGTGCGGCTCCACTCATGTTGCCACATGTCTAAAACCAGATGTTTTAGATGACTCTTTGCGTCATCTAGAAAAACGAAACTCACATCAATCATAGGTCTGTGAGAGGCGGCTTTTGCAGCTGCATCTGCCGCTTCGTTACCTTAAATACCAACATGTCCCGGTATCCAAAACAGCTCTACCCTCACATTCTGAGCATTCAAATTGTGGAGTAGCAACCGGATCTTTAGTACAAGAGGATGCACTGGATCTGGATCTTGGATACTGTTCAGAGCGCTCAGCGAGTCCGTCAAGATAACACTTGACCGACTTTGCTCTCACGAAACAAAACACAGGGCCTTGAAAATAGCATACAGCTCAGCAGTGTACACACTCGTTATAGAGTGCAGACGGTACTGAAACTGTTGGCGTGGATTCAAAACAACGAACGCACACCCAACCCTGGTTCCGGATTTTGATCCGTCAGTAAAAATGACAGTATCCTCGAACCTAGGGATCAGTGTTCCTGGGTGGCTAAGGTTATGCAATGATTCGAATATACGGCGGCGAAACGGTGATGTTACAAAAGGACGCGGTCTTCCCGTTGACGTATCACAATATAGGACTGTTGTTGACCCCGGGACAGGAACATGTTCAAGATTGAGCGAAGAGTCAGGACACAGGTATACCTGAAGTTCCTCGTCACGAGTCTGTGAATTTGCCAAGTCCTGAAGATCGGGAGGTCGAGTGATGATTTCGATGCGCGAGAGACAATCGGCAACAACGTTATCTGCGCCGCTGATATGTTCGATGTCAGTTGTAAATTGCGAGATAAATGACAGCTGGTTGAGCTGGACGGGTGCAAGTTTATCTCGACGCTGATTAAAGGCAAACGTTATCGGCTTGTGGTCCGTATAAATTCTACAATGTTGGGCCTCAAGGATGTGCCTGAAGTGTTTGACTGCCTCGTACACCGCGAGAAGTTCACGATGATATGGTGGCCAACTTGCCTGACTGGATGACAATTTCTTAGAGAAAAATGCCAAAGGGTGCCAAGTATAATTCACTCGTTGCTGAAGGCAAGCTCATACGGCTACTATCGAAGCGTCCGTGAAAAGTCCAAGAAGGGCATCTGCAACGAGGTGCGCGACCAGTGTTGCGTCGGATAGGCTCTCTTTACAGGCGATAAAGGATGCTTCGAGTTCCGAATTCCAAGGCATGGGTTGCTAACCTTTCAATTTTGTGTTAGCAAGAGCGCCGTGGAGGGGCGCCTGAAGTTTGGCCGCATTGGGAAGAAATCTGCGGTAAAAATTAACCATACCAAGGAACCTTCGTAGCCCTTGCACTGTTTTTGGCAAAGGATAACTTTGTAGGGCAGAAATGCGTTCAGGGGGAGGTCGAGTCCCAGCAGCAGACACATGATGGCCAAGAAAAATTACTTCTGGAACACCCAAAACACATTTGGCCGGGTTTACCACGACACCGTAGTCCACCAGGCGCTGAAAAAGGATTTTAAGATGAGTTATGTGTTCTTCTGTAGAACGAGATGAGATCAAAATGTCATCGATGTAGGTATAACAAAAGTCAAGACCTCGGGTTACCTCGTCCATAAACCTCTCAAATGTCTGGCCAGCATTCCTAAGACCGAAGGTCATGAATGGGAATTCGAACAATCCAAAAGGAGTCGAAATCGCGGTCTTGCATATGTCGTCTGGATGCACTGGAATCTGTTGGTACGCTTTTACTAGATCGATAGTGGAGAAGACAGTACAACCGGTGAGTTTATGTGCAAAATCTGCAATGTGACGCACAGGGTACCGATCTGGTATAGTGCGGGCATTAAGAGCTCTATAATCACAACAGGGACGCCAACTACTGTCGCGTTTAGCAACAAGATGTAGGGGCGAGGACCAAGCACTTTCCGAAAAGCGAGCAGTGCCAACGCGCAGCATCTCGTTGAACTCCGCTTCAGCACCGGCGAGCTTACCTGGAGCGAGACGACGTTACCGGCAGGACACCGGCGGACCATCTGTCGTTCAGATGTAATGGACCGTCTGATGCTTGACTTCGCGTGGGATTCCTGGAGGCCTGGCAACGTCTAGGAACTCGGCAAACACGGTGGCGAAAGGAGATGTCCCAGTGACGATCTTGACGCTTCCGTGTTTGGTACTTACCACTTGACCTTGGGCGTGTAGACCTGTTGTGTCATCTAACAGGCGGCCGGTACGACAGTCTGGAAGCAAGTGGTAATGAGCCAGAAAATCTGCGCCGATAATAGGGATTCCGACGTCTGCAATGATGAAACGCCAATGGAAGTCTCGGCGCAATCCGAAGTTGAGCGTCAGTGGCAGGAACCCAGATGTTTTGATTCCAGTGTTGTTGGCAGCATTCAGCATCAAGTCTGTAGCAGATCGGCGAGTGCGACGTAGGCGGTAAGGGAAACAGCATAGATCTGATCCCGTATCCACAAGGAAACGGTGTTTGCTGGTATGGTCGGTCATAAAAAGGCGGCTTTCTGATGTAGTGCAGCCCGCTGCCGCTAATACGGACTGCTGCTCCTGTTTGCTTGGTAGCTACAGGGTAGTTTGCACCTTTTCGCCATCTCACCATATTTGGCGTGGTACCAGCATATACCTGGCTAAATACCACTATGTTGGTTGCGTTTGCTGCCTTGGCTGCTTTGAGAGCGACTTCGGTTCCGGTTAGGCCGTTGCTCCAATTTTTGCGATAGAGCAGCGACCTGCTTAGTAAGCAGCTCGATCTGTTCGCTCATTTTGCCGATGTCATTAATTGAAGACGTGCTCGTGGTATGAACAGCGGCTGAAATGGGGCTAGACGCTACTTCCAAAATTGTATCGGCCAGTTCCACTACTTTGTCGAGGGCGAGTTCGGACTGTGCAGCGAGGATGGCTTGGACTTGTGTAGGAAGGCGCCGTAACCAGAGCTGACGGAGAAAACTCTCTTGCAGGCTTGCAACACCGGCTAAAGATCGTAGATGCCGGAGAAACTGTGATGGTTTCCGGTCACCGAGTTCTTCCTCGTTAACCAATTGTCGGACTCTCTGTTCTATGGAGAGAGAAAGCCGTCGAATTAGTTCTGTTTTTAGGTATTCATACCTGTTTTCTGCTGGTGGATTCGTGATTATATCCTCCACTTCAGCTGCGTAACGGGAGTCCAGTTGTGCGACTACGTGGCTGTATTTCGTGGTGTCGGCCGTGACGTTTGAAACCATAAACTGTGCTTCAGCTTGCGCAAACCAAACTGCGGGTTTATCTGCCCAGAATGGAGGTAGACGCACTGCTACCCGGTACACTGCTGGCTGGTTGCGTGCTAGCTGTTGCTGAAGCCTTTCATGCTCTTCTCGCAGAGCGTTTAGTTCTGATTGAATTTCTGCTTCGGACGGCATCGTTAATAAAAATTCACTTACTGTGAACGTCGGTGGTCACCAGTATGGGAAGTGTGAGCGAACAGATAATAATAACGCCTTACTTCCACATTTTATTATATATTTTTATTGTAAATATATTGTACAAAAACGTTTATTGTATAACTGTCAAATATATTATTAATTATTGTTCAATTGTTTTTGTCACTCCGGTTACGGGCGAGGGCGACTATGTTCATAAGTCTATCCGCCACACTTTCTTTCACAATCCTCTTAGCACGAGCTTTCGCTCGCTGAAAGGCTATCATGTTTTCCTCTGTTGGACAACGACGGAATGTATTGAAGAGGTGTCTCCTTTCACGTAGCGCAAAGTCGCATTCGTCGTTCCACCACCCTACGGTCAAGTTCGAAAAATCCTCATGAGAGGTTCATCAATGATTCCGCAAACAAGGTCCAATCTGCTTTCCGAAGAACCCACTGTGGCCAGCGGGATTCGGTAACAGTATTAAACAGAGGCCTTAAGAGAATTGGAAAGTGATCACTACCGCACAGGTCGTGATGAACATCCCAATTGAACAATGGAGCGATTGCTCCTGAAACGACGCTAAGATCTATAGCACTAAATGTACCCGTTGCTGCACAGAAGTGCGTGGGTCTGCCGTCGTTCAAAAAAGCTCAGATTCAAGTCGTTCAACATATTCTCCAGGTGACGTCCCCGTCGATCGTTCCGCACCGATCCCCAACACACATTGTAGGCGTTAAAATCGCCTAGTAGTATGAAGGGCGGTGGGAGTTGATCGATGATGTTCACGACATCTCGGATGTCAGTTCGAACACCAGAGGGAAGGTAGATAGAACAAATCGTCACCTGGAGGGGAAGTGCAACACGAACTGCTACGACCTGCAACTCAGTGTCAATGTCTACACGGTCGTGGTACAATGTGTCTCTAACGAGAATTGCCACGCCGTCACATGCTCTGGCCCCCGTAAGGAAATCCGTGCGAAACACGGAGTATCCTCTAGGAGAGAATGTGTCGGTATCCTTGAAATTTGTTTCCTGTGGACAGACACATGATGGTGCAAACTCGTACATTAATTGTCGTAGCTCTTCATAGCGCTGATATACACCGTTACAGTTCCACTGCATTAGTGGACCATTAATTTTTGTTTAGGGGAGTTACCCCGCAACCTAATGATCTTTGGTTTACCCTTGGCTGTTGACCCGCAAACAGCCATTTTCTCGGCGACTGTTTCACTTGTTTGTCCAGGTGCTTTCTTGGACACACTGGACTCTCTTTTGGATGGTTTGGCTCTCACTGGTATCCACTGAAAGCCAACAGTTCCCTTATCAGTCTCCGACTCTGGAGTGGCTGATGAGGGTTTGGCAGAAGCGACCACACTCTGGTCGCTTCTTGTTTTTGGAGAAGTTTGTGGAGACTTCTCGTTAGGTGGTGGGGAGAACTGAGATGGTGTGTGTTCTCCTTTTGATTGGGGTGGTTTATTCAGACCCGACCTCCCGGGTTGTGGGGTCTGAATTTTGGTCTCAGGGACCGATTCCAACACCTTTTCATTGCCGGATTGTTTGGGCGCAACTATACTTGTTGCTAAAGTCGGACGGGGCACTGTCTCCGTCTGAGTCTGGACGCTTGCTGTTCTTTTTGCTGCTACCTGCGCGAAGGTTTTCGCGAAAGTAACAGGTGCACTTTCTTTATATTTCCTCTTGGCGTCATAATATGTTATCTTGTCTTGCGTCTTGATCGTCTGTATGGCCTTTTCCTCCAAGTACGTTGGGCAATGGCGTGAGGTGGATGCATGCGCACCTTTGCAATTCACGCAGTGTGCCGCGTTTGGACAGGTTTCAACTTCATGTTGATCTTGTCCGCAGTTGGCACAGATAGTCTGCTTGCCACAACGACTTGAGGTGTGTCCATAACGCTGACACTTGTAGCATCGCATCGGGTTGGGATAGTAGGGCCGAACGTTGCAAACGTTATACCCCACCCTTACCGATGCTGGACACCTAGTGCAAGCTAAGGACACCACCATTGATATCGAAGGCTTGCCATTTCGGGGTTTGAGTTTTCTGCATTCAATGACACCTTGCGATGCCATTTCCTGCACAAACTCTTCCTCCGTGACGTTAGCAAGGTCACGATCTGTTATGACGCCTCGAGTAGTATTAAGAGCCTTGTGTGGCTGAACAGAATAGCGGCATTTACCAAACACCTCGCATTTCTGCAGCGTCGACGAAGACTCAGTCTCTGCTTCGACTAACAACGTACCGTCCGACAATTTGCGCACTGACTTAACACCAGTTGGGCACGTATTCCCTTCACGACAAGAAAACGAGGCACTGGCGCACAAAACTCAACTGATCTGTCTACCTTCTTGGGAGAAGGCCTTACACATCCCTCATCGGATGACTGAGCATCACGACGAGGTCTCTTGTTTGATTTTTTACGGAGTTTACTCTCAACCTTGGCGGAACTTAAAAAGTTCTTATCCTTCCGGGTAGTCGCCATACCCGTATAAAAAGTTTCATCATCCTGCCATGCCCACCCACCAGGGAGCCCCACACCGGGGACGTTGGCCGCAAACCGGCTCATTGCGCCAGACATGTCAGGATGATATAGCATCGGAGGAAGTAGTTACGGGCTGCTCGACCCGCTCGAGAACCAGTAGTCGCCAACTCTGGAACCTTGCGAGCTGCATCCGCTCCCACAGACCCCCGAATACTTGTCTAGTGGCACGGCATTACCCCGGCATCCATGATCCAGTAGTGGAGCCACTCTATTCATGAACCGTGACACCAGCCGATTGACTGAGCTGACCAGACTCAGCCTCCCGTTTTACCGAATCCGAGGCCAAAGAAGGCGTGTTGGGATCGTGCTGTCCGCGGGCAGCAGTCTCCCTCAACCGACCAGGATCCTCTTCTCCGGCGTTACGGGTCTCCACGCACGGCAAACACGTGGGTAGGAATTTAAGTGGGTGATAAAAGAGACAACAGATAAGCCTATTCCTACAATCGGCTTCTCTGAACTGTCTCCTCCCAAATGATATGTGATTCAGGGTACGTGGGATCATCAGGCCCAAAAGCTCTATATGGTCAGGTGATGCGACCATTATGAACTTCCCTTGCGTGATTGAGGGTACGCGGGATCATCAGGCCCAAAAGCTCGACAAATGACCAGGCGTTATGGCCATTATGAACTTCCCCTACGGGGCCAAAGTTTTCAGCTTCGGGGTGTAATTCAATTCAATAAAAATTTTTTTGCATAATCCGTAATTTTTCTTACTCCATATCTTAAACAATAATAGAAACATATATTATAAAATAAAATAAAATAATTTTAAAACTTACAGAAATATCTGTTTAGTTACCACATACAACATCTCCTGTGGTAAAGACGTTTTGTAGCCATCTTGTTGTTGTTGTTGTTTTAGTATTATATTAATTATACTATGATTGTAACTAGTTGAATTTCTTGTATTTATAGTTAAATTACGTGCACGTGCTAACCCTCACCATAAACTAAATGCGTCATTTAAGAGCATTTTTAATGATCAAAGTATCAATTCTATTATAAGCAATACTACAAAATTTGCAATAAATTTTCATATCATGTCAAGTGTACATGCAACGTAAACAGGTTTACTTACGTCAACAAAAATTGTGATAACAAATATCGTTGATATACCACTTGGCAACAACACAAATGATGTAGAATTAATAATAAGAATTTACAGAGCACATTAAAAAAAAAAAAAATGGAAAATCTTTTTAAAAATACATAAGTTGCGAATTCATTGTAATCTAATACTTAATCCTATCCTTATAACCCCATGGTATTGTGTCGGTGTACAAATAATTAACAACCCTTTTATCATCATGCGGACTAAGTGCAAGCTTTTTTTTGTTTAATTATGTATAAATTGTGTTTTGTAGATTTTATAGTGCTTTGTTCTCTGACAAGTACAGTGTTTTTCAATAAACAATCATGAAAATCTTCAAAATTTATAGTTTTTAAAGCGGCTTGCGTGATACCCTTCGCCCGCTTACCGGTTTTCGCATTCAACACTTTGAAAGTGTACATTTTTGATCGCAATCCTATAAAATTAGTCATTATCTGGCTGTTACATTCATCTTTCATCAAACCTATTTTCTTATTAACTTGGGGTATACCGAATACGTTATCCTTGGGATAATCTGATATGTCGAATTTACTTATATCACGTTTCATCATCTGGTAAATATCAAAATTTAAAAATTTATATATAAGGCTATCTGTATCTGTGTAAAGTAATTTCGCATTATCACCAACAGTTGCTTTAACATAGTTGTAATGAAAATCATAAATGAAAGTTTTCGAAAGATCGAGAATTGAGAAACCAACATAAATAGGTTTATGAATATTATCATACTTTTATTCATTTCAATCAAAATCATTTCTTCATCAAGTATAGCGCATCTGTGGAAATTGGGTTGTGATATGTATGATTTGGCTCCGTAACGTCCCTCCCATTTTGTAACTAATTTCACATCTGCATGTTTGCGAACGTTCTCCATCATCTTCCCAAACACGTAATTGTTCATCAACTTAAAGAAATTGTTTTCAAATTCATTTTTGGCCACTTTTCTCAACGATGTGTTTAAATCGATATATTTCTTTAACCATTGGCTTTGTTTGAATTTAAGAATTTTGTATATTTTTTCAATTTTCATTCCGAGTTGTAGACATTGTTGCAAATTTCGGTAGTGTATGATATAAATTTTTTTATCGTATAAATTTGGAATTAATTTTGCAGTCTTTGAGAATGGGGGTGTAAAATGTTCGGGACATAAAGGTAGATCTTTATGCATTTCATGCAATTCTAAGGGATATTCTGAATCCACCTCGAAAATATAACCGGTATCGGACTCACTAGATAAGTTTAATAAATCGATATCATAAAAATCCGTTTCCGTCACCCACTCAAGTTGCGCAAAAGGTAAATTCATTCCCGTAGCTGCATCATACAAATTGTTAACATCGAAATACATTAGGTGAGATTCAGGCTCGTTGGGATTGTAATATTCACCCATATTTTTATTATTGGCTTCCCCATATCTATTCGAACACTGTGACACATCACCCCGGATCCCTTTTTACAAAACAAAATTTTATCAACATCAGTCAATAACTCGAGTTCAATTTCGGTACACTTTAACATTGCGTCAAAAGAAAGCCCGGGTGCTGTGTAATAATAAATTCAAGTAAAGGTCTTTGTAGTCACCCAATGTCTGTATGTTGAACGTATTCCAAACTTCTTGAGCGTGCAAATAGTCTTCTTCACTTATACTCTCATTTCTGAGGGAACTGAAGAATGTGGTTTGTGGTGGTATTTGTACTTCATCAAGTCTTTCCCATGAATCTATGTACTCGTACAGGAACACGCCTTTTCTCTTTAATAATTTGAATTCAGTTGTGGATGTGCAATGGGATCTGGTATTTGACATCTCTGAGTCTTTCAAGTAGGACGATAATTTATCAAGACTGCTTGTCATGAATCGAAACGAATCAATAAATCTGAATTTCACTCTTTTATTCAACACAGATTTCGTAAAGGATATGTAATGTTCTTTATTTATCGGTAGTAATGAAACAGCTCCCGGTATCCCTTTAGCTATATTTTTAATAATGTGGTGCGCATCGTATCCGGATAAATTATGAAATACTACGGGTATCGTGTGACTG
The DNA here is from genome assembly GCA_963971575.1 of Liopterus haemorrhoidalis. Taxonomy (NCBI): domain Eukaryota; kingdom Metazoa; phylum Arthropoda; class Insecta; order Coleoptera; family Dytiscidae; genus Liopterus; species Liopterus haemorrhoidalis. Next base: position 26,360,483 of record OZ020614.1, on the reverse strand, counting down.
GTATGATACTTCAAATTACATGATCGATGTGCTGCGCCCCTGTACGTAGATGTCAAATGGCAATGATCTCTCACCTTAACGTCATTTTCTTGGAAATTTTGGCGACATTTGACACGTTGTGGCGTTCGTGAACCGATTTTTTTCTTTAGGTGTGAGTTTTATTGGTAAAGCGTTGCGCATTATTTCATCAACTTGTGTGGCGATATTGTTAAGATGATCGGTGAAGCAATTTATCCAATCTGATAATGACTCATCATAGGAGCACTTCATGTAATATCCTACGCTTGATGGTATATGTTTATGCGTGTTTATTGTATTTCTCCCACTTTTATCATAAATTTTTGCAAGTATGGCCTCAATGTCGGATGGCTGTAGTTTTTAAATTTTAAAATTTTATGCGCCTCATCGGGTAACTCAATTCGCGTGCACGGATTCGCAATACGGCAATTTAATAACTGTTTTTGCAGCGAAGTCTCGGTTTTGAAGTGGTTCAAACATCTATCGCACAGATATGCTTTACTGTGTGATTTGGAAAACTGTGAGTGCAGTAATCTTGATTGATTCTTAATCCACATAAAATGATAATTTCGCGGTGCTCTAATATGTTCAACAATATTTCCCACTTCCATTTCTTCTTCTTCTTCTTCTTCTTCTTCATCCTCTTCATCTTCCACATTTGAATACATCATTTAAAGATGTATGGTTTTCACTTCTGTTTTTTTACTTAATTTAACCGGGGAAACTTCATGTTTTTTTTTACCAACTTCAAAAAGTGTATAAACGTTTATCGATATATTGTTCATCTCTTCAAATTTTGGTCCTTAATTCGAATCGGGAACTGAATTCCATCGTATTTCAATATATCTTGAAAATGTGAATATGACGTCATACGATCTGAACTCATATTTGCCGGATGCAGTGCCGATACAACAGCCCACAAAAAACAGTAGTCATCATTGTTCTTCACATTTATAACAGCATGTTTTCTCTTCACATCACCCGGTAAATCATTATATCCACGTACGGTGATGGGTGAATAATTGTTTATATTCACGTTCAAATGCATTATCTCAAATAATGCCCATCCAGAATCGCGTTTCTGGAATTCCTCCGGATCGCGCAATATATTTTCTTTTACGTTTTCATCATACCACATATCGATATCGGTAGCATTATCGATAATTTTATTACGTGTGTTAAATGTTTTAATTTCCAACAAGCCGGTTGATGGTAACACGGGAATTTGTGTTACCCTAAAGATCCTATTGTGTTACACTAAAGATCACATTCACTTTTAAGATTGATTGCTTAAGGCTGGCTTTAATTTTATTTTTGAAAATCCTTTTGGCTTTCTCGAGAAATGATTTCGGATCTTTAAACCTCCCTTTGTTTATTATTGCGCCGGTTTTTATTCGGTTATTAAAAACGGATTTGATGTCCTCCCAAATTAAATTTTTATTCCCTGCCCCAGTTTTAGTTTTACTCGTTTTAATATTCTTGACTTTTTCACGTAAAAATTTTAAAATCGTTAAATTTCTTTGTAATTTAGATAAATTTTCATCTTTACACCGGAACTCGCAGCTTTGGTTTTTCATAAATGTATGTATTAATAATATAATTTTATTAATATGTTTTCACCATCTTTCGGCTTCATCAGCAATTCTAATGAGCGATAATGCATTCCGTATATTAACAATGACCTGATCACTCATACTACACACTGTATTGCAAGACATTATCAATTTGTTATTGCGTCACACGTTACACTCGAACAATTAAAACTATATGTACACAAGTTAAAACCGGATGGTGATTAACAATTACACAATTCACACTCTAATAATTGCGTTTTATACCAAATCTCATGTAATTTTTATGTCAGATAACAGAACTAATTAACACATGTATACTCCCGAGATAACTCTTAAAATAGGATTTTATCACTCAACGGTTCAGCGATGTGACCCCAGGCAGGTAAGTATCAATTCTGTTCTAAGAAATATTGCACAATAACAACCAATATAAGTAAACATATTTACTTAAGTCTAGAAAAATTGTGGTAATAATTAAAAATAAGATAAGATTTCTGTTCTAAGAAATATTACACATAAATCATATCAAGTGCACGTGTAACAAATTTTCGTAAACATGTTTACGCCAAAATCTTAAAATAGACATTTATCACTTTAAAAGGTCAAGCGGGTCACCTCAAGCAGATAACGCTTGACGACCGGCTTCTTATCAACGCTTATTTTCAACGTTCCATCATCTATCCGTATGGTCTCGTGGACAAAGACCGCGGCCCGTCGTCGTCGGAAATCAACAGGGCCCGGGTTCGATTCCCGCCGCATCCTCGCGATATTTTTTCCCCAGAAAATAATCTCACACTGCGGGGTGAACCACCCCGAGGGTACATTCAAGGAAAAAAAAACAAATTTTAGGACTTTTTTACTGTTTTGCGCCTAAAATTTAGGCTAGTTCGCAACACATCGGCTCCTCGACGAAGAAGATCTTCAGGTGGTGGCGGCGGGCTCAACGTCATCTTCAGCTCCAGCTATGACCTTGAAAGAACACTGCTGCACACCTGTCGCTGAAAATCGCTGCTCACCTATCTGCAATCCCTCTATCTCTCTCGCACCCATACAATTTAGACAGTGCGCGAACTAGGAGGCGGGAATTCGGAGGGGGAGGGGGATGACCTCGTCTTCCGGACACTTCTTCAGCGCGACCTTGAAAGAAGTACAAAGGTCAACAGTAGACCCCCGTGTTCATGGTCGCTCTCGATGACCGTGGTCATCGACTGTGAATTTTTGTAAATTTCAGGGTTTCGTAGATAATGCGCTAGAACATCCCCTGTTACCCTAATCACGACAACAATAAAGTAATTCCTATCTAACACATTCAGAAATCATGCACTGTAACGCAGTTTCACAAGAGTGGTTACTCCTAAAACCATACTGATTTTCAAGAAATATTTTATTACCTTCGGAAAATTCTGTGATCTGTCTACAAACTACTTTTTCAAGAACTTTTTCTAATGTCGGCAGTGAGTTTATAGGCCTGAAATGAATGCCTTCTACAGCTTTATTAATTTTTGGCAACGGTGTAATAGTTGAACATTTGAGTTGTTCCGGGAAAGTACCTTTTTCCAAAGACGTATTTATTAGAACTAATATAACGTGACCAATTGTCAAGGTGATAGATTTTAGAATCTTAGAATTAAATGTATCGCAAGGATTATTATTAGCTTTTAATTTATGTATTATTTTATTTTATTCATTTAACGAAATTGGTGTGAAATTATTAAACAAATTTGCTGATAATAATTTATTATCTGGTGTATTTATAGTAATATTTGGGATACTGTTAACTACTTCTTCTACAGAATTTATAAAAAAAACTTTAAAACACATAACTTTATCAATATTTTCGGAAACAGTTACAGTTAAAATATCATTTTTAAACTAAATATCTTGTGGGTAAATTATTTCTTTATTGTTACAAAATATATTATTCAAATTTTTCCATAATAAATTTGGATTATTTATATTTTTTTCAATTAATTCTTCATTGTAATTAAATTCTTTTTTTCTTCTTAAAGTGACACACTTAATTCTAATATTCTTATAATTTTGCCATAAACTATCTTTAATTCTTTCGTACGACACCTCTTAAAATCTATAAATAATTTGTTTCTTACACATGTCTTTAAGTTCTTGATCGAACCAAGGTAAATTTTTATTTTTGACATTGACTGTTTTAATAGGTGCTACATTGTTAATAACATCAGAACATATTTTACTTATATTATCATATATCATATTAACATCAGTAGAATTTAAGAGAAAAGAAAGAAGGATTATCGAAGCCGTGTTTTCTGGTGGTCAGCAGCAAGTACTGAGTTTTGTCTGAGTTAAGGGTCAGACTACTAAACCATGACTTAGCACTGTCTACCAGAGAAATGTTATCCATTAAAAGTGAATCGAAATCAGAATTACAAGCCAGCAGAGTTGTATCATCATCATACAGAATAGATTTACCATTTAAAGAAGAAGAGAAGTCGTCTATTTATTTTATTTTATTTTTTATTTATTCAAAGGCTGCGCAACAGAACAAATCCGTGGAATGGGATGTTCCAATTGCAGCGAAACAGCAAAAAAATACAAAAAAATAACAATTTTGATTGTGCCTTACATACTAACTTAAGTATTGCTCGACATTTCCTTTCGAATGACATTTAGCTACATATATGTTTACCTGCTGACTTAATTTATTTGTGAGACTTAAGATTCTATGAATGGGTGAATTAATATTAGAGTTTGAGTGACTGGTGGGAACATTAAACAACATCGGATTTCTGGTTGAATATTGATTGAAGCTAAATTTTAGAAAAGTTAAAAAAGGTTGAGTGTCTATTGCGCTGTTAAGATGTTTATGAGTAAATGATAAAGCCAATATAATTCGTCTCTCTGAAAGTTTTGTAATTTTGTAAAATTTAAGGTTAAATTCATAAGATTTGTAATAATTACAACGATTATATCTATAATTTAGTCTGTTAAAGAATTTTTTTTTGAACATTTTCTATGTGGTCAATATAAATATTATATTGAGGGCTCCATATTGTACTGGCATATTCCAGATGACTCTTTACTAAACGGTTATATAGTAGTATTAAAGTTGAAGGGGAATTGAAATCTCTAGAAACTCTAATAATAAATCCTAAATTCTTTAGAGCTTTTTGCACCATATTATAAATATGGACGCCAAAATTTAATTTAGGATCTAGTAGAATACATAGATCTTTGATTACACAAACCTGCTTTAATTTAGTATCATGTAAACAAAAGTCAAATGTAAAAATATTTACAATACGATTTCGGCTGAAGGTAATAGTTTTACATTTATCTGTGTTCAGTGATATTTTGTTGACAACGCAGTATTCACTCAACATATCGAGGTCTATCTGAAGCTCTAAACAGTGGTCTCCACTTGTAATGCATTTGTATATTTTTAAATCATCAGCGTAAAACAGGTATTTAGAATGGTGAAAACAGTTGTTTATATTATTGATAAATATTAAAAAAAGCATTGGGCCAATATGAGACCTCTGTGGTACTCCGGAGGTTACAGGTACTGCTGATGATTTACAATTATTTATCGCCACGAATTGACTTCTGTTATTCAGAAAAGATTCTAACCAACGTAACAAGTTACCGCAGATACCGAACTTCGCAAGCTTCGCCAAAAGCGTGGGATGATGGACCTTATCAAATGCTTTCGAAAAGTCCGTATATACAGCGGAAACTTGCTGTCGGCAATCAAGTGAGTAATTGATGAATTGTACATAAGGTACCAAATTTGTAAGAACAGATCTGCCGCGAAAAAAAAATATATGCTGTTCACATAATAGGTGATGCTTAATTATGAAAAACAATTCATCCACTACACATTCCTCAAACAATTTACCCATTACCGATAATATAGATATTGGCCTATAGTTCTTAATGCAGGATTTATTTCCATCTTTGAAAATAAGGGTTATCCGAGCGGTCTTCCATACTTCAGGAAATATTCCATTAGACTGAGGAAGGGGCAAGACGGAGGAGTGGTGGTGGGAAGGAAGAAGTATTGGACAATGGGATACGCAGATGATCTGACTCTGATGGCAGAGAATGAGCAGGGGCTAAAGAGGATGATGGTCAGATCGGACAAGTACTTTAGAAGAAAAAAACTGAAGGTAAACAGAGATAAAACGAAGTTGATGGTGTTTGGAAAGGGGGGAGGAATGGTCAAGGACAGAAATTGAAGAGGTAAAAAGTATGAAGTACCTCGGATATGTTCTAACGAGGAACAACAGAGCAGAGCAGCATGTTAGAGAAAGGGTGAAGAAAGCAAGAATGGTTATGGGGAAGCTTTGGAGCATAGGAGAGAGGAGGTTTGACGAAGATATCAGGTGGAGGATGAAATTGTTTGACGGGATAGTGAAGAGTATCCTCATGTACGGAGTAGAGATCTGGGGATGAAAGAATGGGAGATAGTAGAGAGGGTACAAGAGGGATACGTGAGATGGATTATGGGATAGACAGAACAACACCATGTGGGGGCATTTCTAGGATCGGTCGAAACGTCAAGGTTGGCTAAATGAATTTAAATAATTTCATTTGTACTTCATGGTTCTTACTTTGAAAGGCCCTCCACATAGTGGATTCCAAGACTTGCGAGAGGTAACAAGTCTGAAAATCTAAAGGATCCGCCGGTTGGTTGCTTAGACTCTTTATGAGAGGAATAAGGGTAGTTGAATTAAAGTTTGCATTTTACTAAATTTATGTTTAATGTTTAGTTAGATTCGAAAGGTTATTGATTACATTTGAACTTACAATTTAATGCTGGCTATAAAATCTCATGAGAGACACTCAACACAAAACCTCAAAATCACCGTATTCACCTCACAAACCGCTAAATACTTCATAAGACTCACGGTGTTTAACCCGTTACGAGGTTCGTTTATTTCATTTAAAACTGTCCTCGACACTTCCAGATTACTTCTGGTTTACTAACGACAAACTACCGGGTTTCTCTACCAAAATACTTGGGAGGTTCATTCAGGCGATGGTTTATTCATCACTGCCTTTGGCTCTCACAAGATTTTTCCAACTATTTTCTTAAACTAATAATCTAATCTCTGACCCTAACAACATAACCTTTTATAAACTTATCTTCCTATGACCAATAAATTATAAACCCAAGTAATTAATTTTGACTCTAATTACTACGCGGTCCATATCACTTAAAATATATTGTCACCTATCGGCATCTGTGTAAACATTTGACCATTGCTATTTTGATCTAAACAATAACGTTCTTTCAAACTAACCATATAATATACGCCGGTAAATCACTGCGTATCTTTTTAATGCTTAACTAGAAAAATATGTGGTAGCTCAACTAATCTTTGAGAATGTTTATCTTAAAATAGATTAGTTTTTATATTTGAATAATTTAAATACTTTTTAACTAATTGAATAATTTTACTTTAAAAAATAATGATATTTTATTTCTGAAATTACCACTCCCACAACCAGGATATATAGTGAGAGAGGAAATGAAGAGGGAAAAGCTGAGAGGGGAGCCGGGGCGAGGCCGGCGTAGTATGAGGAGAAAATCAGAAGGGACGAAAGAAGGAAAATATTAAGAAAATGCTGGGAAGAAATAATGAAGAAAGAACAAAAGGGTAAACTGTCGGAATGGGGAGAAACAAGGAAAGAGTACTATTGGAGATGTGGGATGGACATAAGGGAAGCTGAGCGAAAGAGAAATGGAGGAAGAAACATAGTAGAAAAATTGAGGAGGAGAGACAAGGAGGTACAGGAGCAGGAAAAAACAGTAAGAATAGACAATTCAAGGAATGTGAAAAGGAATAAAAGGTATCTTTGAGACATACATTTATATTCTTAATGTTAAAAAAGTAGTTTTCAATACTAAAAGTGAAAAATAATTTCTTATATTGTGTTAAATTAATAATTAAACAAAAAACATCAAATCTAAAACATGTTTTGTTAAGTTTTGATTATTTAAACAAGTTTTTAGACCGTTAATAATAATTAGGTGTTGTTCGTAAAGGTGATTTTCGCTTAATCAACGAGCAAATTACATCGAAAAGATAAGTACCCACATTCATATTTCAATATATTTTCCTTTAATGTTCACTTATTTGTAACCATCCGTGGTCTTTCTGTTGTTTGTTATATTATTAAGTAATCATGATAGGCCCCTTGAGGTGAAAAATTTTGTATCCCTGTCATTACTCCTTCAAAAACTGAATTATTTTTCATGGTACCTATAGAGCAATGGTTAGAGTATTAGATCCATAAATCGAAAGATGAGTGTTCAAATCCAGTCACTGTCAAGTAATTTTATTTTTTTATTTTATTTTATTATTTTATTAAATTTAAATTATATTTTTATCGTTTTTTACTATTTTTTATATTTATTTATTTATTATTATTTTTAAAAGTGCTATTAAAATCAATTTTCAATATATTTTTTTAAGTGTAGTATTTTATTTCATTACAACTTTCGTATCTCACCGTGTATTAGAGATAATTTTTTAGTAACTACCAGTCTTTTACTACACAAAAATAAAATAAGGAACACGAAAACGACTATTTTTATTTTAGTATAAATAACTAAAAACTTGTTTCATTTCCTAAATACTAAATACGAATAAAAATCATGAATAATAAAATCAGCACCAGAAGTCAAATTAACAAAAAATTATCGCAAGAAAAAAAGACCTTACTAAGCCCAAATAATAGTTTTATATCTACCGTGTCGTGTGAAGATAGTGCACCGTCTCGAATACAAAATAGATGCGAGTTCAAGGACCTAATAATAGACTTAAAAAATAAACTAGCCCGAGCAAATGCAGCGCAAGAAGAAAGACAAGCCCAAATTGTGAAATTGGAGCGCGAAATAGTATCTTTAAAACTACAAAATGAATCAAAAACTAAATTAATAGAAGATTTACAAAATATTATTGAAAAACCGCCAACGATTAAAACAGACGCGAGTACACAAACACTCAAAAATGTTAACAGTGCATGTACTCAAACTATAGCTACCATGTTAAAGCCCCCTAATAATCAAAGAAAATTACCACACTCTAATAAGCCAGATGTTACTTCACCAGTTACAGCATACCAGTCGAAACATATGATCAAGAACAGAGAGTTGAAGAAGAAAATATTAATTTTAGGTGATAGCCATAGCCGACACATCAGCTCTATACTAAGTAGTTATCTCAGTAATTCTTATGAAATAGAGTCATATGTTAAACCAAATGCTTCCCTCGGTGGAGTTATTAACAACCTTACAAGTGTAGCTTCAAAGTTCACCAAAGACGATTATGTGATAATCATAGGTGGCACCAACAATTTTCCGAACCACTATTTATATCGAACTTTACAAACAGATAATTAATAAAACTGAACACACAAATTTAATAGTTTTCTCAGAACCCTACAGATACGATATTCAGCAAAGTGTAAATGAAGACATATTCTACGTGAACTGCATTCTCTACGATATTATGGAAAGTGAAACCCATGCCTATTTATTTGACACTAATTTTTATTCAGAACGTCACAGTTTTACAAATAATGGACTACATCTTAAATATAGCGCAAAACAATTTATATGCAAAAAGTTAGCAGAGATCATTATGCGTCCAAATATAATTACCCAAAATAATAACAATTTTTTAGACAACACCATAATAAATTAAAACTAAATTCAGGATTCTTGATCATGCACCATAACATACAATGCATATCAAATAAAATCAATATGCTCGAAGCTACTCTAGATACTTTAAATCCAAAAATTTTATTACTAACGGAACATTGGCAGTCTGAGGAACAGATTAAATATGCATCTATAAATGGATATAAATTAGTCACCTACACATGCAGAGAAAGAGGGAGCATGGAGGAGCAGCGATTTATTGTCAAGATGAACTATCAATAAATGCAATGAAGACCATACAGGAATTCAACATTCCTTATATCTTCGAGTGTTGTGGAGCAGAAAGTAAAGACTTAATTATTCTATCTTGTTACCGGCCGAGTGGTGCAAATGAAAATTTATTTTTTGATGTTTTCTGTGATTTATTGAATTTTATGTCGACTACAAACAAAAATATTCTTTTAGTTGGCGATTTTAACATTGATATTTTGAAATAAAGTTCATCAAAAAATCGATTAATCGATATTCTTAATTCATTTGAGTTAAAATGCACAATTTTTGAACCTACGCGCATAAATTCTTGTTTGGACAATTTTATAATATCGAATACAGTGTCGTACGATATGGTTGAAGTTACAAAAACTAATATGTCAGATCACTCTTCCCAACTGATTAGATTAAACCGTACTATTAATAATTTCAAATTAAAGAACGAAGAATATGTATGTGACATGACCCAAAAAAATATTGCAGAATTTACGTCCCACCTAGAAACGCAAACATGGCAAAATGTTTTGTATGAAAACTGTCCGGAAAGAGCATTTGAAAATTTTATTAACATAGTAACTTATTTCTTTAACCTTGTGTTTAAAAAAAAAGAAAATTAAACGTAAAAATAGAGGAAATAAATCCTGGTTAACAACAGAAGCACTAGAACTTAAAAAAAGAGTCGATAATTTTCGCGAATTGTCTCAAAAATACAATAATTTTAAAGATATATATATACAAATAATAAATGAAACTAGAAAAAAAAAACTTAATAACATCTGATTTTCCGGATGATGTTGATACTGGTAACATGCAGAAAGTAACAGATATGGCAAATAATTTAAATAAATATTTCACCTCTATTGCTACTGACATGAGGAAAAATTTTGACGAAAATACTGATTATAATTATATACACAATATGATCCCATTAAACAGCGATTATTTTTTCTATCTCCTGTTTGCGAACAAGACACAATAGATGCAATAAATAAATTAAAAAACTCATCCGCTAGTGGAAACGATAAGATTTCAAATAACTTGTTAAAGAATTGCAAAAATTATATTTCTGAACCTTTGACTCACTTAATAAATCTTTCCTTCAAAAATTCTGTCTTTCCTATAAAATTGAAACATACCATAGTAAGACCACTTCATAAAAAAGGTGATAAAAATAAAATAGAAAATTACCGGCCGATTAGTCTTATTTCATCTATTGCTAAAGTCTTCGAAAGTATTGTTGACAATAAATTAATATCATATTTATCAGCGACGAATCAACTTTCCAAATCTCAGCACGGATTCCTTAAAAACAGATCGGTTGAGACGGCACTTTTTGAATATATCAATGAAATGATAAAAATAATTGACTCATCATATACCATCGTAATTATTCAACATGAAAAGTTGTGTTTTGTGAGCTCCTATATTTATTTGACTAAATTGTGATTAAATTGTGATAAAGTTTCTGTGATTTAATTTAATTTAAAGTGAATAATAAATCAATGTGCGTAGAGTGAATTGGTCCAATAATATTGTGTTAAAAATTAATACTTGGTGATTAATTGCTCTAAATTATATGTGTAAAAATTTACAATATTCATATTTTTTTTTTGCATTTCGACTCCATGTGATTTAATTTTTGTACGAACAGTTCACAACCTGGTCGGTGAAGTGACGTATCAAATCGTCTCATCAACGTCACCCCTCCGTCACGCCAACGTCACGCATACGTCACTTGATATATTTTAATTATTCTTTAATGCATCATTTTTTACCCTTAAATAATGCATATGTGCTAAAAATATATTATTTCGTCTTAAAATAAATTAAATAAACAAGTGGATAATACATTTGAAGAATTTATAGATAAATAGTATTTAATAAATACCACTAAAATAAAATGCCGATCTATAGTTGCAGTAGATGTAGAGACAATATTACTAATGTAGATTTTGCCATATGCTCCGAATGTGACGGTTATTTCCATTTCGAGTGCTCCATCTCTGAAGCTAATTATAAGAAACTATCCAAAAAACAGATAGGCTGGAAATGTATTAATTGCTCAGATGGTGTTTCTACAAGAAATAAGTGAGATGCTCAAACGCTGGACAATAAAGAAAATAAAAATACCGCACAAAATCCACCATTTAATGATTTTAGTAGCATTGAAAAAACATTAGCCGCCATGAATAAAAAAATGAGCGAGTTAATTACAATAAAAAAAGATTTTGCTGCATTGACAAAATCAGTCAACTTTATATCTGAAAAATACGACTTATTAATAAAGGAACTGGAAAACAACAAAAATATATTAAAAAATGCTAACAAGGAAATTCAAGAACTAACAAAGAAGAACGATGAGAAAGACTTCAAAATAAAATATCTTGAAGAGGAAATGGACAATCTGGAGCAATATTCAAGAAATCACAACCTTGAAATACATGGTGTTCCCCAAAAGAATGGTGAAAACTGTAGGGAAATTGTCGCAATAATAGCTCAAGAACTGCAAGTTGGTCTCAGTGTTGAAGAGGTAGATATCTCCCATCGACTTTACAGCCGAAATCCCAATATTGCGCCTCCCATTATAGCCCGTATTACAACCCGCTCAAAAAGAGATGCCCTTGTACAGAAGAAAACACTTGTCCCTACAACCAGAAACATTCCAGGAATGGAAATTGGTAAAAAACTGTATATATCAGAAAATCTAACAAGCAAAAATAAGCATTTGTTACGTTTAGCTAAAATACGCGCTAGAGAAACCAACCATAAATATGTGTGGTTTAAAAATAATAGATTGCTTGTTAGAAAAAATGATAATACACCAGTGATAAGGATTTCTTGTGAACAAGATATAGAAACAAAAATATGTGGGATAACTCAAATTCAAAATAATCTCTGAATTGGCTATGTTGCAGGTATACATATGTATATAAACTCAAATTCTCGACATGGCTAATACCAGAGAATATCTTGAATTACTTGAAAGTGAAAATATAAAAACAAATTCCATTAATGACATTACTGCGTTTAACAAAACTATAACTAAATTAAAACCTAAATTCAGTATTATTCATTCTAATATTAGAAGCGTCTCTAAGAATTTTGATGAATTGTTAATCTATTTAAGTGAAATAAATTTTGAAATTGATGTAATAATATTATCTGAAACCTGGAATATATCAGATTATGAGCTTTTTAATATCGAAGGGTATTCGGTTTACTATAATAACAGTAAATTTAACCAAAACGACGGAATTTTAGTTTTTATTAAGAATAAACATTCTCATTCAGTAAAAATTATTGAAAATATTTATAATGAAAATAATGCAACATATAATTTTATTAGAATGGAAGCTAAAATTAACTCTATTGAGGTTGGAATTACTGGTATTTATAAACCACCCCCATTAAATAAAAAACAGATTTAATGAATTTCTTGATAACCACATATTAACACATTGTAAATGCGCTAATGAAATTATTATAGGTGATATTAATATTGATATCTTAAATAGTACGGATAATGCCTCAACCGATTATATTGATTTATTGCACAATTATGGTTTTCTTTCATGTATTAATATTCCAACAAGGGAAAACTCTTGCTTGGACCACATTTTTCTTAAAAGTAACTTTGATAAATCAGGCTTACTACCTATAGTACTACAATCTAAAATCTCTGATCACTCCCCAGTATATCTACAGTTTTCTGATAACTCAACCACTCCTCTGGAACCAAATATTATTAAAGTCACACAAACTTACATAAATTTTGACAAATTAAAACAAAACTTAGGTAGCTATAAATGGGAAACGATTATCAGTGATAACATTGATATGTCCTTAAATAAATTTATTTCAGTTATTAACTCGGAAATTGAGATCTGTTCTTATAAAAAGGTAATTAATTCTAAACAGAGAAAAAGAAAACCTTGGGTAACGAACGGTTTAATTAAATCCATAAATGTAAGAGATTTTTTATATAAGCAGACTAAACTTTTCCCGAATATCAAACGCATTACAGAGGAGTACTTAAAATACAAGAAACTTATTCCAGTCTTGATCAAAACATTAAAAGTGCAATATTTCAAAAAGTCAATTGATCAGGCACAAAATAATCCTAAAAAACTCTGGCAAATAGCAAACGATTCATTTAACATTTCTAAAACAAATAATGATCCTATTGAAATTTTAATAAATAACGATAAAGTAACAGACAAACAGAAAATTGTTAATAATTTCAATAGCTACTTTACAAATATTGGAAATACACTGACTGCTGAAATTAAACCTGATGTCAGTAAACAAGAAGCATTTTTCAATAATATTAACGCTAATCAGTCTACTTTCTTCTTAAATCCCATAACTCCTGTGGAAATAGAATCAATTATAATGTCACTAAAAAATAATTCAAGCTTTGTAAATGACAATTTCAAATCAAATATAATAAAAACTATTCATAAACAAATTTCTTCTCCTTTGTGCAATATTTTTGACAAATGTTTCTTAAAAGGTTATTTTCCAGATTTGCTTAAATTCTCACAAGTCCGTCCCATTTTCAAACAAGGAGATAAAAATCTGTTAAGTAATTACAGACCTATTTCTATAACTTCGTGCTTTTCAAAAGTTTTAGAAAAGCTCCTAAATAATATCTTTAGGTTAATATCTTTTTTTGATATGACATAAATATGAATAATTAAAATATGACATAATTGCTAATAATCAGTATGGGTTTACCAAAAATAAAAGTGCAGAAGATGCCATTTCAGTTTTAATAGAAAATATTTACAAATTTTTAGATCTATCTAAGCCCTGCTTGGCTATTTTTTTGGATTTAACAAAAGCCTTTGATACCGTCAACCACGATATTCTATTAAACAAACTTGAAAAATATGGTATAAGAGGTTTGGCTAGAGATTTTCTCAAAAGTTATCTCTCGTGCAGAACTCAAACTGTGAAAATAAAAAATCTTTCAAAAACTCCATCTATTGTTACTTGTGGGGTTCCACAAGGCACAATCTTAAGTCCATTGTTGTTCTTGGTTTATATAAATGATTTACTAAAGCTCAATGACATCAAAGGCAAAATTTTGTCATACGCAGATGATACTGTAATCTTTATTGAAGCAGAGACATGGATTGATGCGAAAATAATTACTGAAAATAACTTAACAATTATAAAAAGTTGGATGGATTCTAATTTTCTGTCTCTTAACTTTCTAAAATCAAATTTTGTAACCTTTTCTGCAAATGTTAAAACTCAACCTTTTCTTGATTGCATTCAAATCCATACTGATTATTGCATGAAAATAAATTGTACTTGTCAATTTATAAACAGAGTTAACTCTGTCAAATACCTTGGCGTGATCATAGATCAAAATATTAAATGGGACTTACATATTCACAATCTCAGAAATCGTTTACGAAAAACCATTTACGTCTTTAGAAAATTAAGAGAATTTATGCCTGTTAAACTATTGCTTAATTTTTATTATAGTCTTGTACAATCCATACTTACTTATGGCTTAGTTGCAAGGGCAGCTAATACACACTTGACAAAATTAACTACGACTCAAAACATGATTATAAAAACCATTTTTTTACTCGACTAAGAAATTATATTTAGAAACAAAATTAATGAATATAAGTCAATTGTATATTTTAACTTTAATAAAATATATTCATAAAATGCAACTACCCATTCAACTAATATCTCATGAGTACAACACTAGAAATGCTGGCCAAGCATTGTTGTATAAATCAATAAAATCAATTGGTCAAAGAAGTTTCATTTATTTTATACCGAAAATTTACAATAGCTTCAAGAAATATTTAACAGAAAATAATTTAACGCCGGTGGGTAAACATATAATAAAAGTTGCTAAAAATTGGATTTTACATCTAGACCAAAATAAAATAAATGAAATACTTGCGAATAAAATTTAATATTCCAAATGTAAGTAGAATACTTGTTGAGTTCAACATCTATTATTTTTTTTTTGTATGTATAATTTGTTAATATCATAAAAACTAATACTTAAATTTAGTTGTCAATAGAATAATTACTAATCAAACTTAAATTTATTGTAGATACCACGCGCATACCTAACGGTATTCGTGGTGTACGCCCCTATATTTGAATTTTCATTTTAGGGTGCGATTGCTCTTTATTGTTTTTCTTTTGTACTTCATTGTACTTTTTTTGTATCTCTTGTGTATTTGTTTTTATTATGTATAAATAAAGAGATTATTATTATATATCTCTAGCAGTATTCTGAAATTTGGAGGCATGTTCGGATACAACCTCAGTGGAAATTGGAGTTCTGCAAGGCTCGGTTTTAGGCCCAGCTCTTTTTATACTATTTGTAAATGATTTACCATATTGTTTGAGATCATTACCAAATATTAAAATAACTTCTTTTGTTGATGATAATAGCTTTCTTATAAAATGCGGAAACTCTGTAGAAATAACCTCTGCTTTTAACAACGTTATGGAAAACGTTAATAATTGGATGGATAATAATAAATTAACAGAAAATATAAATAAAACAGCATGCGCAGCTTTTAGAACCACCCAAAATAAAGTCAACCTCGAAAACTTATTGAAATATGATTACACAACTATTTAATTTTTCTGATCATGTAAAACTTCTCGGTATAACAATGGACTGTAATTTAAAATGGGACGTTCATGTTAATGACATTTGTCAGAAATTGTCATCATGTTTGTATGCATTAAAATATTTAAGGCATAAATGTAGTAAGGATGTGTTGCGATCTCTTTACTTTGCATGTTTTCAGTCTCATCTCAGTTACGGAATTCTTCATTGGGGACAGCCATCAGGTTGGCAAAGGGTTTTTATTTTACAAAAGAGTGCTATCCGTATTCTAGAATCATTAAGTTATAGGGAATCATGTAGAGAATACTTTAAAAAATTATCAATTTTAACTTTCCCGGCTCTATACGTAAATGCGGCTATTATGTATGTCTACAAGAATAAAAGTACATTCAGAAATAACATTCACTATAAATATAATACTAGAAATAAGCATTTGTTATTGCCTGAAGCTCACAGTACATCAGGATATCAAAAATGTGCATTTTTTAATTGCTGTAAATTTTATAATAGTGTACCGGAAGATATCATCTCCACAAAAAATATCAATACTTTCAAAATAAAGTTAAAACGCTAAGAAAAAAATATATACAGTTTCAATGAATTTTAATATTTTCCTCTCTTGTATATGTATTTCTTTATTTTATTTATTTATTTATTTATTTATTTATTTATTTATTTATTTATTTATTTATTTATTTATTTTATTTTATTTATTTTTTTTAAATTTATTTATTTTATTTTTCTTTTACTTTATCGACCTCTACATAAATTGAATGAAGGAATGATTGCATGAAGGTAAATAAATATAATATAATCTATTCTATTTTAAAAATGTTATAATTCGACTTCGATAGATTTTAAATTGATAATCAATATTTCATTGTTTTACTGTATTTTATTGTATTTTATTTTGTATTTTACTGTATTTTACTGTATTTTATTGTATTTTATTGTATTTTATTGTATTTTATTCTATTTTATTGTATTTTATTACATTCTATTGTACTCTATTTTATTAATTTTTGATTATTTTTGACAATTTTAAACATTTTATATTTCGACCTGATAGAATGAAAATTAATAATTATCAGCGTTTTATTGTATCTTATTGTGTTTTATATTATTTTATTGTATTTTATTATATTTCAATTTAGTAATTTATTTAATTTTTGAGAATTGTTAAAGAAATTAATATCCTTTTAGACTTGACAATCCCTTTAGATCCCTTTAGATTGTAAATTGTTAATCAGCGTTCTACTGTGTTTTATTGTGTTTGCTATTATTTATTGTATTTATTATGTTGTTTCCTACTATTTATTTTATACTGTTCTTGTATTTCATTGATATGATAACTTCCATACCATTCTACTTCGCACGTAAACAAATATGACTATGCCTATCACATCAATGCATGCATGTATACCCACACATAATTGTATTTTGTATATGAAGGTTATTTTATTTATTTTATTTTATTTTACAAAATTCGGCCACACAACAGGACATGCCCAATTGAGAAGTGACATTACCGTTGGCGGCGCTGTAATTCATGGTAAAATGGCTAAAATGTCTAGTATTCAGCTGTCAATATGCTAACAGGGAACAGGTTAATTTAAGCACAGTACATTTTTATTTTATGAAAATGTATCTATCGACGTTCTAACAAAAAATCAACACCAGAACATATGTAATAATTTCAAACAGTACTACAGTCGCGTAGTACAATATTTGACCACTAGACTGCGTATCCGAGCGCGTCAGTTCTCAATAAAAGTGTGGCACTAGTATAGATTAATACTTTTATATAGCACAAATTACAGTAACAGTAAAATTTTTGATGTTATAATAGCAGTTATAACAGTCGTAGAATACATTTATTAAATTGTGTGAAATTTAGCAAAAATATATCAGGAAAGTTGTCATTTGTTGAGATGTTATTAAAATTTAAGCAGATTCTGTTCAGCGGTGAGTTAAAAGCCGAGTTTGTTCTGTTAAACGATAAGTAAAAAAGGTCATTATTTCTCGTGATGTAATTAGGGATGTGTAAACGTAAATGATCTAGTAGTGGTTAATAAAATTATTATTATTATTATTATTATTATATAGAGAGATAAGGACGGTAGGAATACCTAAATATTTGAAAGGGAGGAGAGGAAAGGCAGGGGGCAGAGTTAGAAGGATTGTCAGATTAAGATGCGGAAATGAGGAATGGAGTATTAGGTATTGGGCAAAACCAGAGGATAGGCTATGCAGAATGTGTAGGGAGGAGGAAGAATCCTTGGAACACCTAACAAAAAAATGTGGAAAGATGACAAAATGGGAGGGAGAGATAAAGGAGCTGTTGAGTGAAGAAGGAAAGGGAGAAAGGTGGGTGAGAGTACTCGAGGAAAGAAGGAAGGAATGCGGAGAGATAAGACAGAACTGAGAACGGGAAGGAAGAGAGAGGCAAAGGAGGAGGAAAGAGGGAAGAGAAGCGAAGAAAGAGGGGAAGAACAACTGGAGTAAAGAAGGAAGGAGACCGGAGACGGAAGCCGAAAAGAGAATAGGAAGAAAGAGAGGAACACCGGAGGAAGAATGTAGAAGAAGAAGAAGAAGAAAGAAAGTCATAAAATGTATTATATTATTATTTTATTATTAATATGATTATTTTTTAAATATACTGGTTAAAACCCTAACCGCCGCAAGGCCTAGGGTAAATAAAGAATTATATATGTTCCATTAGACAGGGATTTGTTGAACAGAAGGACTACCGGTTGAGTTAAGGAACTACTACAATTTTTTACAAATAGGGGTGGTATACCATCAGGTCCTGAACCTTTATTTACATCTAATTTAGATATTTGTTTCTGTATATCCAGTATCGTTATAGTATTAATTGTAAAGCATAGATCACTACTTCGAGTCATATTTATATTATCGTTGGGAGGTGTATCGTTTTTCTCAAAAACAGATGCGAAGTGAGGAGAAAACAAGTT
The DNA here is from genome assembly GCA_963971575.1 of Liopterus haemorrhoidalis. NCBI lineage: Eukaryota > Metazoa > Arthropoda > Insecta > Coleoptera > Dytiscidae > Liopterus > Liopterus haemorrhoidalis. Next base: position 26,341,376 of record OZ020614.1, on the reverse strand, counting down.
GCAAATAGACGATATGTCGGAGACAATTACATTTTCAAGTGACATCGATGTTGGAAATTTATTATTATTCTTTTTATTTTTAAGAAAAGACCAGAAAGGTTTAATATTAGTGCGAATATCATCTTCGATCTCGGCTATATATTTCTTGTAATCACTTCGCAAATGTTTTTTCGAACGCATGCGTAATAATGAAAAAGAGGAATAGTCAAGCTGACGGTTAAAAATTTTCCAGCGTTTATGGAAACGTTCCTTTTCACTTTGTACCCTCCTAGTGTCAAACCCATTTAGGAAGTTTATAGTTCTTTATTATGCGCAGAGGACAGTGAACATCCAGAGTTTCATTAATTTTACTGTAAAAAATATTTAAACATGAATTAATATCTCGAATTTTAAATTCATCATCCCATTCAATATTATTTAGAGAAAAGTTAATAGCGTTATAGTTAGCATTTTAGAAGTTTCTTGTTTTGTAGGGTATTCCGCGAAAACGAGTTTGAATTTTAAGATTTATTGATATTTCAAGAGCCGGGTGATGGCGATCTTCTGACACAAGAGGTAAGGACGATCTGTAAACCAAGGCATTGCTCTCATTGTTGTACAGCACTAAGTCAAGTATTTCATTGTTAAAATTAGTAACATGGCTGAGCTGCCTTAGCTCAAGTAACGACATGGTTTAAATTAAGAATCTAGATATGTTACTGTTAAGGTTACCAGGCTTCAAATGAAAGCTGAGAGGTGGTACCACGAGATATTAGGTAAATTATAATCGCCAACTATTAAGCAGTCGTCCCGAATGTGTTGTTGAGCTATGCCAGTCTGTTTATTACAATGTGCCAAAAGATTATTATAATTAGCATAAGTAGGATTATACACACAACAAATATTTAGATGTTAGAGTTTCCACAGAACCCCACAAATCTTCACAGATACCACAATATGACCAGTTTCGTAATTGAGAATGGAACGCACTAGACACAGCTATTAGAACATCTCCACCATAACTTTTTCCTATTAGATTATCTCGATCTTTACGAAAAATATTGTCCTTATTAATTTCGAAAAGTTCATTGTCTGATATGGTGTTATTTAAATTTGTTTCGCAAATACAAATAATGTCATAGTTACTCGATGTTGAGGAGATGAGAAATTGATCCGTTTTGGTCCGAAGACCGTTGGCGTTTTGGAAGTAGACAGATAAAGCCATAATGATGAATACAACTAGAGTTTATGTAGATAACTTAATTAGACGAGACGAGACGTTGAAGAGCCATTTCAATGTCGATACAGAAAACCCTGGAGTTGTCTGATTTTCTAACAAGTATACGACAATCACGAACCCACACGTACTTAAAGCCATTTTCCTTTGAAATTTCCCGGGTTCTTCTAAGCAGATCTTTATTCTTAATGGTTAGATGTTCGTTGACGTAGATGTTATCATCTCCAATGATTCTGATGTTTTGTCCTGTACTACCTCGGTACTTGCGTGCCGCAAAAGGATGGCATGGCTATGGGTTCTCCACTGTCACCTACTATTGTTAATATATACATGGAACATTTTGTAGCGAAAGCCTTAAAAAAAGCCACGTACAAACCGAATAAATGGTTAAGATACGTCTATGATACTTTTGTCATATGGCCACATGGTAAAGATAAACTCTACGAATTCCATCAATACCTAAATTCAGTACACACAAACATTAAGTTTACTGTTGAACTGGAAGTTAGCAATCAACTGCCTTTCCTAGATGTATTGATAATCAGAAATGGCAAGGGGGCTCTAGCAACCAGGGTCTACAGAAAACCAACACACAGGTCTATATCTTAATTTCAACTCATTCCACCATAATAGCACTATGAGAGCTGTTGCACTGAGTTTAGTTAATAGAGCCAAAGTTATTTGTTCTTCTAAAAGGCTTTTAAAAGTTAAATTGAAGAACATCCGTTCCACCTTACCGGATAATGGCTACAGTCATAAAATTATTACTGATGCTATCAATCATAAGAAAAATGACGCACCTAGAACTGTCGAAGTGATATATGTCTCTATGCTCTATTATAAAGGAGTATCTGAGAAAATTGGTAAGATACTAAAGAAACACAATATCTGTTACATATTCATATTTTTAAAAGAATAGAAAAGTAGCGGGCTTTTTGTATGGTAACCACGACGACAATGTTTTGTAAAATACATAATAGATGACATAATAGGTCTGAAAAATATAATAAACTATCATTGTGTGTATTACTGATATTGTTAATAAAGATATTTAAAAATACTAACGCCTGCATTTACATACACAACAAAGTTGGCGACGAGTGATTGAAAAAGAAATAGTTCAATACTACTACAATAATTTGCAAAATATACAATGACTACTACAATGCAGACAATTAGGAAGAGGTGTCAGTTTTATTAGACGATATAAAAATAACCGGTCCTACTACAAAAATTAATTTACAAAGATTAGATCAAGTTTTACAAAGATTGTTAATTTAACAGTCATTTTAGAAAAAAGTAAATTTTTCGCCGATGAAATTGAATATTGTGGGTATATCATAAATAAAAATGGGATTCAAAAAGTCAAATCAAAAATTGATGCATTACAAAAAGTTCCAATACCAAAGGACAAAACTGAAGTAAGAGCTTTTACAGGCTTAATTAATTACTATCGTAGGTTTTTCCGAGATGCAAGTACAATTTTACATCCATTAAATAAGTGAACATAATTTAAGGTGATCTACTAGAATTAGGAGACCGCCAGAACGTTTCAAATATTAAGGAAGGGAGGAAATGTTACATATTCATATTTTTAAAAGAATAGAAAAGTAGCGGGCTTTTTTGTGTGGTAACCAGGACGACAATGTTTTGTAAAATACATAATAGATGAAGGTCTGAAAAATATAATAAACTGTTATTGTGCGTATTATTGATATTGTTAATAAAGATATTTAAAAATACTAACGCGTGCATTTACATACACAACAATATCCAAGCAGCCTTCAAATCGAGTTCGACTTTAAGATCTATCCTATCATGTACGAAACCCGAATCTGTCCTAAACAAAAACTGCGTCCTAAACAAACTTGCAATTTTACATGTGAGGGTAAACGAGCATAAAAAGAAAGTTCAGCAGGGCGAAATTTACAGTTCCAAACTGGGCTGAACATGCTTGGGAAAATGAACACCATTTCCAATGGAAAGATGCTTAACCCTTAATGTATGAGGAAAACAAGTTCAAAAGAAAATTGAAAGAGTCTGCTTTGATCGAAAACTCTGGAGATGCTGTCAGCCAAGCTAGCATAGAATTTCCTCAACTCTGGCTTTCCATTATTCAAAACAATCCTTTTAATCCTCAAGTCACTAATCCGGTAACAAACAACTCATTACCACACAATAATGTGACAAACAACCTTAATCCGTTGGTTAATCATCCGCAGGTAGTCCCGTCCCTACCCATACCTTCTCCCAACCACCCAACCAATAGTAACGCACCTATAACCTGCTCCCACTCTTACAATACTCGGTATAAAAACTCGAAGAAAATTGCAATGTTTATCACTTCTCGTGATCGCTGAAGACGGAAACAGATTGTTGAGCAGTTTCTGAAACGTCCGAATTTATTTTTTATATACTCATGAAGTATTATATCTTTTTGATACTAATACTCATTATATTGTACTATTCTAGCCTTGTACTATCAGCAATGGCAAACGTCCAAAATAACCGTGTCCGCATTAATATTGGACCATTGCAAAATAATTTCAAAGATATTATAGGGGTTTTTGATTGGATATCTAAACATCAGATCTGCAGGCGAATTATTTGTTGCTGGGTGTTTCTTGATTCTATACCGGAATAGTATTTTGTCCAGATTTTCTCTCAAATATGCCCTGTTTGCCTTCAAGGTTTTTAGTTTATTTTTAATCGTCTGAACATAAGGTTAGTTAGTTAGTTAAAATTTTTGGCGCACAGCAACAAAGGCTATTTGCGCCTAACGCAGCCCATTTAAATGACTAGACTATATATTAAAAACAATATATTAGACAATAAATAAATAGATAAAATCATTAAAAATACGCATACTCAATAAAAGAAATCTTGCACTGACAAACACAAATAAATAATATAAAAAGTCTGTTCGAAAATTTGAACAGACTCAGGGTGATGGTAGGAGGCTGTAAAGGGGCCAATTACCATCGAATATCACAGTCAATAACTAGAAACACATTAAAATAAGGTGCTAGACTTCACACATAAAACAATAAGTTCGATTCTCTCAGGGAGAGTATCAGCCTGTCCATGAGTACCCTGTCGTCACCTAAAGCAACTGACAGGTCATAACACAGGCCTAACCTCTCCCTGACATCCTCGAACTGTACACATTCAGTTAAAATGTGTAACACAGACAAATCTGTGTTACACGTCTCACAGATAGGGGACTCTTCACCTCGAAGGAGGTGTCCATGGGTCCACCAACAGTGACCTATACGGAGGCGTGTGATGGCAGTTTCCTCCCTGCGGTTAATCCTGCAGGAAGAACCCCATGGTTTAACGTCTCCCTTAATCTGTCGCAACTTAACGTTCTGTGTGCGGCTCCACTCATGTTGCCACATGTCTAAAACCAGATGTTTCAGTTGACTCTTTGCGTCATCTGGAAAAACAAAACTCACATCAATCATAGGTCTGTAAGAGGTGGCTTTTGCAGCTGCATCTGTCGCTTCGTTGCCTTTAATACCAACATGTCCCGGTATCCAAAACAGCTCTACCCTCACATTCTGAGCATTCAGATTGTGAAGTAGCAACCGGATCTTTAGTACAAGAGGATGCACTGGATCTGGATCTTGGATACTGTTCAGAGCGCTCAGCGAGTCCGTCAAGATAACACTTGACCGACTTTGCTCTGACGAAATAAAACACAGGGCCTTGAAAATAGCATACAGCTCAGCAGTGTACACACTCGTTATAGAGTGCAGACGGTACTGAAACTGTTGGCGTGGATTCAAAACAACGAACGCACACCCAACCCTGGTTCCGGATTTTGATCCATCAGTAAAAATGACAGTATCCTCGAACCTAGGGACCAGTGTTCTTTGTAACTCATGTTGGTATTCGATAGGCAACGTAGTATCTTTATCAAACCTAGTTAATGTGAGGTTCACAAGTGGACGCGGTAGCGTCCATGGCGGAACAGCACACAAAACGAAACTTGCCATTTCAGACATATTAAAATCAATATCGCCCAAAATTTCGAAAGTCTTCAGACCAAAAGGCCTATTGGCTCTTGGTTTTCTGTCATAAATCTCTGTATGCCTATTTTGTAGAATAGGGTCATACGCGAGATGATCTGGCTTGGCACTAAGTGCAGCCATATATCGCAGAGATAGAATTTTACGACGATTGTACAGTGACGGTTCGCCTGCTTCACACAGCAGGCTTAGTATTGGGCTGGTGTGAAATGCACCAGTGGCCAATCTAACTCCAGTGTGATGTACAGTGTCAAGAATTCGTATCTCTTGGTGTTTAGCTGACCCATAAGCTAGACATCCATAGTCCAGCTTAGAGCGCACTAAAAAACGGTATAAACGCAACATGACAGTGCGGTCTGCACCCCATGTCTTGTGACTGAGGACCCGCAACAAATTGAGAGACTTTTGGCATTTTTTCTTGACGGACAAAAAATGTGCCCGCCAAGTTAGACGACTGTCAAAAACGAGACCCAGAAATCTGGCAGTATCGGTAAATGGTAACTGTGCTCCATTTAGCGTGAGTGTAGGGTTGGGATGGACACCCCTTTTCCTACAAAAATGGACACACACAGTTTTGCTGGTCGAGAATTTGAAGCCATTTTCGGTTGCCCATGTATCGAGACGATTGATGGTCAGCTGGAGCTGACGTTCGATTGTACTAGTCTTTTGTCCAGCGACAAAGATACCAATGTCGTCGACAAATATCGAACTCTGTACAGGCAATCGAATACATGAAGCTGCACCGTTAATGGCAATCAAAAATAGCATAACGCTCAGTATGGAGCCCTGTGGGACCCCATTGTCTAATGCAAACATTTGTGACAGGGTATTTCCGATCCGCACCCTGAAGTGCCGGTTCGACATGTAGTCTTTTATAAAGAACATCAAGCGTCCCCAGAGACCCCAGGAATGCAGAGTACGGAGAATCCCAAAAATCCATGCAGTGTCATAGGCTTCCTCAATATCGAAAAACACAGCTACCAGGTGTTTGTTTTCAACGAAAGTATTCCTGATAGCTGTCTCTAGTCTGACCAGATGATCTGCTGTTGACCGGTGATGGCGAAAGCCGCACTGTGGTTGGCCAGCAAGTCGTTTGATTCTAAAAACCAAATCAGACGCTTGCTGATCATTCGCTCCATGAGCTTGCAGAGACAACTGGTCAGTGATATTGGTCTATAGCTAGAGGGCAAGTGCTTATCTTTCCCGACTTTGGGGATAGGAATTATATGAGACTCCTTCCACTTGGTCGGGCACTTGCCCTCAGTCCATATCCTATTATAGACATTCAAAAGCCTAGACTTAGATGATTCTGGAAGATTTCGGATCATACGATAATGTATCGCATCTGGACCAGGAGAGCTATCCTTACACTTTGACATCGCGCTATCTAGCTCTTCACGAGAGAAAAGCAGGTTGTATACCTCGTCATTCCTAGAAAAGAAATTTAGAGGTATAGATTCGAGGCCTGCTTTACGAGTTAGAAACTCGGGTGGATAATGTTCAGAGCTAGAATTGAACGCAAAATTAGATGCCAAAGTGTTAGCAATTTCGACCGCTGAGGTAACTACGTTACCATTTACCGATAGACCAGCAATGGCTGTAGCTGTATTTAGACCGGAGATTTTCCGGACCTTCTCCCAAACTCTGGCCACTGGAGTGGCAACTGTAACGGTGCATACGTATTTGCGCCATGATTCGCGCTTGCTTTCTTTCACAATCCTCTTAGCACGAGCTTTCGCTCGTTGGAAGGCTATCATGTTTGCCTCTGTTGGACAACGACGGAATGTATTGAAGAGGTGTCTCCTTTCACGTAGCGCCAAGTCGCATTCCTCGTTCCACCAGGGAACGGGAACTCGACGGGGCTGAGTGGATGACAGCGGTATGCTGCTTTCAGCCGCGCTCGTGATGGAATCCGTGAAATGATTCACCTCTTCGTCTACGCTCAAGTTCGGAATATCCTCGTGAGAGAATGACTCTGCGAACTTGGTCCAATCTGCTTTCCGAAGAACCCACTGTGGCCAGCGGGATTCGGTAACAGTATTGAACAGAGGCCTTAAGAGGATTGGAAAGTGATCACTACCGCACAGGTCGTGATGCACGTCCCATTTGAACAACGGAGCGATGGCTCCTGAAACGACGCTAAGATCTATGGCACTGAATTTACCCGTTGCTGCACAGAAGTGCGTGGGTCTGCCGTCGTTCAAAAAGCTCAAACTCAAATCGTTCAACATATTCTCCAGCTGACGTCCCCGTCGATCGTTCCGCACCGATCCCCAACATACATTGTAGGCGTTAAAATCGCCTAGTAGTATGAAGGGTGGTGGGAGTTGATTGATGATGTTGTAACGAATCGAGTGGTCCATCAGAAACTTTCACAAACACCCGTCGGGAGAATCCCTTTGAAAGGTATTTCTTGGGCTTTTTAAAAAGGGTATACTTTTGAGAATTCAAATAATAAAATTTTAGAAATTTTATGTATCTTTAGAAATATATTTTTTAAATGGTTCTTTGTTGAAGGAGAAATTTATTAGAGAGTTATTGCTTAATAACTCTGAACACTAGCGTCCCCTTGAACAAAGCTAAACCCCTTTTCCACGAATTACCTAGAAACTTCTTACAAAAACACACGACTCTCTGAAGAGGAGATCAGATAGTATTCGGGCTTGTTAGTAGTAACATCTAGGTAGTAGCATTCGTAGAGGGACTGGTTCGATATTTTCTGGTGTTCTACTCAATTCTGTTTGTTTTATTTTATTAATTCCTTTAAATACATATTAAACTTTTAATCATTTAAACTATTTGTAAATATTACTGTTAATAAATTTAATTTATTAATTTTAAACCGTGTTCACGAGTGTAAACCCTTCACATTTAAGAACTTTAGTGAACAGCTTAGATCCAAACTTAAATACAAGATGCATGTTCAGTCGGTTGGTAAGTACAACAATACATATCATTTAATTCACATATCGTAATGATGAACCCTGGATAACACTCACGCCTACTACCCGAACTCCTTTAGTCAGTAATCTCACTTCAGTTTGAGATTAGACCTAATATAATACCACAGGCTCGCTACCTAGTGGACAATAAAAGGTACGTTATAAAGTAACGTTACCGGTTCGCTACAAATTTGGTGGCAGCGGTGCGATTTGTGCGATTTATTAGATTTATAAGATTTAAAATTCGCGTACAGGGACCACATTTCATAATTTGGTACCCTGCGGTGGAAAATACTTAATTTTTTTTTGACAAAATTTGGGCATGGGATAGATTATTCTACTTGTTGACAAAATATGACATTTTGTAATGATTTCTTATATTGCGATATTTTTTATGGCCGTAATATAAATTATTAAAGTTTCCAAGGTTTAGCTTTGGATGGTGGCAGCGAAATTTAATTCAATTTTCTATGGATATTGAAATGACAAAGGAAAGAATATTTGGTTTTTGGAAGTATAGTTATCTTAGAGAATAAAGATACTTGTGAGAATATTATTTAAATGCGTATATTGAGGGAAATGACAATTGCGATTTTGTCACGTGGTTTATGTTACTGTGTTTCAAGAGTGATTAGCGAGAAAAGAAAAAGAAAAGAAATAGATGAAGTTAAAATATGTGGTTTTAAGATGAATTAGAGTTACATACGATTTAAATAATTAAGTTAGTTGAGAATGATATTAATAAGAGATGAATTCGAAATATTCAAGTGGTAGAAAAAATTATTCTTTCCTTACGTTTCTAATTTTCCAATTTGTTTTCGTAATTTAACTTACTGAACTGAGATTTTAAAATTATTTATCCAAACATCCCATTCTTTATTATTCCCTTGACGAAATACACTTGACAAAAATATTTACTAAAAAACAGGTAACTTTTGTGGTTTAGTTGTAAAAACTTATTAGAATGGCAACTAAGTCTGTGAACAAAATTTATGGAAGTTATTCATGAATAAGGGACAACTTATACCTGACTTGCATAATAGGATAAGTTAAAGATGGGTAAAATTGAAAGTAAATGTAATTTTTTTAAGTAAATATTAAATAAAAATAGTAATCAAGTTAAATTGACTAATTCGTAATTAGCAAAACTGTTGTTCTTATATATTTTGGGACATCAAGGCATCATTACACATGTATTTTAACTTATAAAATTTTAATTATACTTATATAACAGTTTTGTTTGTTTACTGCTGGTGCAACGATTAGAACCAGGAACACTTATAGCATTAATTTGCAATATTAAAATTTTGATTGTTGATAGGAATGTATGAAATTAATACATACGTATATTTAGTATCTTATATTTTTTTAAAGTGACATTTTAGAGAATCGACTAAAATTATTATTTTGAAGATTTGCTCTATCGCATTTATATTTATTTATTCACTTCACTCAATGCTCTTTGAATTTTGATTTTAAAAAATTTGAACAAATATTAATGAAGTAGTAAAATTTGTATAGCTCGTAAATAAATATGATATTTGACGCCTTTCCGAAATGTCCGTTTACCTAAAAAAAGGTTTTACAACAACCTTTAACGCATGGAACGAGGCAAGTTTAGACCAACCCAGGTAGCAATAGAAAGTACCTACCACATTTACGAAAATAATTATACCGTTTGTTAAACCATTTTAACCTTTGGGAAAATAATCAAATTGTATATAAAGCGATATTTGTAACAAATAATTTGTAATTATTAATTTTACTAATTTAAAATGGGAGTTTTGAAATAATGTTTGACACGTACACTTCACTCATTAGAAGTAGTACTATTTAGTAATATAAATAATTATTGTTTTTTTTTTTAGACTTATTTAATTTTCAACAAAAAATTTATGTAATCGCAACCACGTTTGTTTTAAAAAATTATCATGTTTTACACAAATAATAGTCCGAATCTAATAGTTTTACCGCCACTGGTATTTTCCTCATTAAGTAAAGCTCGTTTTATTGAAACGAAATAGAATAATTCTTACGTTTGGAAAAAGTTTTTAAATGTATTATTATGTATTATAATATTATACTCGTAATATTATGATTTTTGAAATTATTTGAAGTTAAGTTTAAGCGTTAGTATGATAAATATAAATTCTATTATATTAGTATGTGTTCACCCAGCAGAAAACAAAAGTTGAAAAAATGAGAAGTATATGTAAGTTGCCTACATGGAAATTACTAAATTTATTTTTATTTTAGTAGCAAAATAAAATCCAGTTTTTTTTTCTATTTAAATTGTTTTATCAATACTGAGTTTGATAATTAGTGTTTTATTAGTTTTTTGAAATTTTAAATGGTATCACACCATACAGCGTGCTATGAATAAGCAAGATTGAGTTAGCAGTTAACAGTGTATACACAAGAAATTTTACTCCTCGAATTTGTTCACAAAGAGTGTGAAAAGTTATTATTAATATAAAAAAAATTATATGCGCAAAAATATATAATCAGAGTGAAAATATATATGTGATTATAAAATAAAAAATATTTTAAATAATTGTGCAAAATTAGAATTAACAATAAAATTGTCAGTTAAAAAGTAAATCAGTGATAACGACATACGAATCTAGGTTTATTCCTGCATTTTGCTTTGACTTGAGAGACAAGAATCGAAGGCAACATTCTCGGTAAGCATCGTGCAACTTCGGCGACCAACTTGCAGTGTTTTTACAACATTTTCAAATTTCCGAGCCTTGTTCCTCCGTAACTAATTAATAATTTAATTATATATAATAATTTAATTACTTATTATAATAAAACAATTAAAATGGTTGGAACAAAATGTGCTAAATGTAATGGCAAAATAAGCAGATATGAAGACCAGCTAACTTGTGTGGGTTCTTGTACTTCTGATTTCCACATAAAATGCATGGATATCTCTGAATCACGTTTTGCGGACATGAAAGCCAATAAAGAATTTCTTAACTGGAAATGTACTTTATGCAAAAATCAGCGACAGCCCAGTAACTTAAAAGCTAGTGAAGCTATGTGTACCGATTCACCGAAGCACGATCTTACATCTAACCCATCTTTAGCAGAAGTGGTAGCAATGTTAAAAAATCTATTAGATGAAAATATAAAGCTTCGGTTATCTATAACGGAAACGCATAACAAACTCGATGCGCAAGCATCCCAACTGAGCGTTTTATTGGGTAAAACAAAGGAATTGGAAGATGAAAACGAGAAACTGCGTGAAGAGAACGAAGATCTTCGAGTTTCGTTGGACGACCAAGAGCAATATTCACGTCGTAACTGTCTGGAAATACATGGACTGCCTGAAGTAAAGGGTGAAAATGTAGTGAGTGAAGTAGTGAAAGTCGGTCGTATAATAGGTATGGATCTAAAACCTGAATTGATCGATAATTGTCATCGGCTCGGGCGACAGAATGGTAATTCTCCAGCAATAAGGGGAATTATTGTGAAATTCGTGCGGAACTTGGACAAAGAAGCTTTCATTAAGTGCCGTAAAGTTAAGCGTAACTTAAATACACGGGACCTGGGTTTTGACGTGAGTAATACTGTGTACGTTAATGAGAATTTAACACAGCGTAGAAGAATGCTCATGTCACAAGCTAGGATAATGAAACGTGTCTATAACCTGGCTTATGTATGGTCTAGGAACGGCCAGATCTATGTACGAGAGCGCGAAAACTCTAAAATTATATATGTTAGGTCGGAAAAGGATTTGAAGGATATTGAGAGGAACTGCAAAGAGCTAGCACAGAGGATACTCAACTCCAATGCCGATAAGTAAACATTTAACTTTGTATTACCAGAATGTGCGTGGACTGCGTACAAAAACTCGCTCTTTCTTTATTAACACCCTGTCTTCTGATTATGACATAATAGCACTTACGGAAACGTGGCTCAATAGTAATATTAATACGGGAGAATTATTTAATGATACTTATACGTGTTATCGGAATGATAGACAGGATGTTAGGAGAGGGGGTGGGGTGTTGTTAGCGGTTCATAATAAATGGTCATCTGTGAATCTAGCAAAAGGCAATTCCTCTCACGAATTTCTAATAATTAAGGTTTTTAACAATGTTCAATCATTTATTTTTTGTTGTGTTTATATACCACCTAATAACAGTGTAGAATATTATAAATCCTTTTTCGATTATTTGGATACATATCCTGAATTAAATAGAGCAAAAATCTTTATTGTCGGAGACTTTAATATTCCAACAATCAGCGGGGAAGATTCCCTGTCAAGTGTTAACACTAATGATAAAAAGATCATTGAATTAAATAATTTTATAAGCATGTACAATTTAGAAAGCAGAAATGAAATAAAAAATAATAATTCGCGGACTCTTGATTTGGTACTGACTAATCTTGAAAATGTAACAATTGACAGGGAAACGGATCCACTAGTGCAGGAAGATGGTCACCACCCCGCACTTTTCATTGTTATAGATTGTATTGTATATTTTTGTAAGCAACCAGTTTGCCATCAGAATTCATATAATTATAAAAGAGCCAACTTTGAATTAATTTATAGGGAGTTAAGTAAAATTAACTGGTCGGTTTTAAATGATTATATGAATGTTAATGAGGCAGTGGATGAATTCTATAGCCGCATCTACGCAGTATTAGATCGACATGTTCCCAAAATACCTCACCATAAAAATAATTATAATCGATTATTTACTCCGGAAATGAAAATTCTTAAAAATAAAAAAAAATATCATTTTAAAAAATATAAGTCCGGGTCTGGCGACTTTAAGTATCACCTCGGTATGTTTAGACAGGCGCGTAAAGATTTAAAACATCTGATTAAAGTGAAACATATTGAATATATGGTCGATATGGAAAACAATATTTGTAATGACCCTAAAACTTTTTGGAGTTTTACAAAAAAACAAAAAAAATCGGAAATAAGTAGTCACTTTATTGACGATAAAGATAATAAACTTATCAATAATAAAGAAATATCAAATGGCTTCGGTGAATATTTTTCCTCAGTATTTGGCCCTGTTCAGGCAGATGCGGATTTACACGCCGACGCCCATATTATTGATACTAGTTTAGACATATTTCATCTCGATAGTATTTCACTTGAAGATGTAGAGTGGTCCATAAAGAAATTAGCCCCAAAGCGATCATGTGGACCTGACCTTATACCTCCTTATTTTATTAAGGGTTGTATGGATGTTTTAGCTGTGCCTTTGTGGATATTGTTTAATAAATCTCTATCAAGTAATGTTTTTCCTGATAGGTGGAAAATCTCGCGAGTCTGCCCCATACATAAATCGGGTGATAAAAGGTTACTTAGAAATTACAGACCTGTTTCCATCCTTTCTTCTCCTGCCAAAGTTATAGAACAAATCATGTACAGGCATTTATTCCATCATGTGTCACCTAATATCTCTAAATGTCAACATGGATTTTTACCAAAAAAATCTACAGAGACTAACCTCATGATTGTAACTAATTTCATTTCAAATAATATAGATCAAGGTCATCAAACAGATGTTATCTACTTGGATATGAGTAAAGCATTCGATAAAGTCCCGCATAAACTTTTAGTGAATAGTTTGAGCTCAAACGGTGTCTCTCGTCATACCTGTAATTGGTTTATCTCATACTTGACGCAAAGATTTCAGTATGTAGAATACGCAGGCTCTCAGTCACGTCAGTACTCAACACCATCTGGAGTACCACAAGGCTCGAATCTTGGGCCCTTGCTATTTTTGTTAGCAGTTAACGATGTTCCACAACAAATAACTCATGGTAGTTGTCTGTTATTTGCGGATGACATTAAACTATATAAGCAGATTAACAATGTTTCAGATTGCCATGATTTGGAACAGGACCTAAAAATGCTATTGCGTTGGAGCTGTGACTCAGGCTTACAGTTTAATGCATCTAAAAGTAAAGTAATGTCGTTTACTAAAAATCGAACATCGATTAAATTCGAATATAAAATGGGTGACTCTGTAATTTTAAGAACAGATACGATAAAAGATCTTGGTGTCATTTTTGACTGTCAGTTAAATTTCAACCGTCATATAGTGACATCTGTACGTAACTGTTTTAAAACATCAGGTTTTATACTTAGAATGGCGAGAGACTTCAGGCAACCTCGAACATACATTATTTTATTTAACTCATTGGTACGTAGCAGGCTGGAATATGCTTGTGTGATTTGGTCACCGTTTCAGAGTAAATATATTAAGATGTTAGAGGTTGTCCAGACTAAATTTTTACGTAGTGTTGAATACAGAACTACAGGTTTTTACCCTATGTATGAATCATCTAAAACAATATTAGAGCGATATTCTACTAGATCTCTTAAAGACAGGCGTGATATTCGTAGTTTATTATTTCTACATAACATATGGAACGGTGGCGTAAATTGTTCGGTCATCCTATCTGATATTTATATCAAAGTTCCACCCCCTGGAATGAGAATAAGAAATTATTTGTTTCGGGAAAATGCTGCTAGGACGGAATCTTGTAGGATGAGTTCACTGAATCGAATGGTCACTCTTTATAATCAATTACTACTGAGAAATAATTTGTCTGACATCTTTTATATGAGTTTTGGCAATTTTCGAAAACTGATTTGTGACAGTTTGTAAAATTTGGTTACATGTTTCTTTTTTTTTTTTATATATATAAGTTACCGTAGCGATTCTCGCTGACTAAACGTTAACATGACACCCCTAACCATTCTTAGTATTAAGTAATTAGATAATATGCTAGAGTAGGTAATTTTGTAATGTAACATATTCACATTTTGTATTTTTGTAAATCAGTTTAGAATCAGCTTCCTTAGGAATAAGACATACTTTGTAATATAAAAATAAATCTTTTTAAAAACAAAGTTGTCGTGTGAAGAAATATAATTGGCGCAGTCGGTAGGATTTGGTCAACGGTATTAACGAACATAATATCGTTTCGTTTTAACGATTTATTGACCAACCGAATTACAGTTTCCAAGTTTTAAAGTGTGAACACTTATCGCGAAACGTTAAGTGAAAGACTAAGTGAAGTTAAACGAACAATCCTCCAGTTGTGACGACAGCCAAGACGTCTCCGAGCGTACATCGTAGACAACGGCACCAAGTTCCAGTGAACCGCTCACCAGGATCCCGTCCATGGAGAAAAGACTACTCTACACGCTGATATTTGCACTGTGAGTAACTTATGTCTTTTAGAGGCCCTAGAGAAATTAATAGTTCAGATTCTGACTCCGATCGTGAAGATCGTATAACAAAAATTAGTAACAAAGATAAATTTTTCAAAAGAAAAAACTTAAATAAAACTAGCAAAATGAATACCTCAACACCCGTGAACGTTGTACCCCTTTTCCCAATCTTGAAAAAGGAGTACATTAACATGATTCCCGAGTTCAAAGGTGAACGCGAGCTTTTACCCAGGTTCATAGAAATTAGTGAAAAATTAGTAACAAAATTCTATAATACAATTGATATTAATGACTTTCAGAACGAATATCTGATGTCAAGTATCTTAGCCAAAATTAAGGGTGAAGCCGCAATCAATATTTCTAGTTGTGTGATTACCAATTGGTCATCACTTAAAGATGCGTTACTTAATACATACGCAGACAAAAGAGACATGTACACGTTAAATATTGAAATGTCGGAATTAAAACAAACGTATAACGAGTCTGTCTTTGATTTCTTTAATAAGCTGCAACACTTGTTAAATTTACAAATCTCGCATATAACGACACATGCTAATGCTCAAGAAGCAATTTACCTGTGTCAATATTTTAGAAACTTTGCACTAAGAATTTTATTGAGGGGTTTGAAGGACCCCATTGGTCAACCGATGCGTGCAAAGAACCCGCTTGATTTGAATTCAGCCTTGAACATGCTAACAAATGACTTCCAGTTCGAGTCTGGGTCAAAACCAAACAAGCCTCTGATACAAACCAAAATCGGTAATAGATCTAACTTTAATAATAATAAACCAAATTTAGTAAAACCTATGCAGTCCTCAAACAGTTTTTATAAACCGTATTCTGCACCCAACAACTCAGCATACAAAAATAATTATCAAAATTCACAACCAAATAAATTTATCCCTCCTAACCTGAATAACAGAACACAAGTTTTTAACAAACCCAGTCAACCAAAACCCACTCCGATGAGCATAACAACCAATAGAACCTTCCAACCAAGACCTGGCCCATCCAGACAAATACAAAGACCAGTAAGACAAGATTTTATTTCCGAAGAGTTATTTAACATTGACGAAAATACGACCGAATATGCAATTGATCCGAATTTCGAGGAATCTGTCAATACTCTTGAAAATCCGTCTGACTATTCGGAAAATGTCTGCTATGGTTCTGAAGACCAAAATTCTGAAAATCATTTTTTAGAGGTAGATGCCTCGATTCAAGATCTGTACCTAGAATAGAATCACTAAATTTAACAAATAACCCAAGTAAACTCCCTTTTATTATTTTACCGGAGCATAACCTAAAAGCCCTTATAGATACAGGTAGTACAAAATCATTTGTTAAACCAGAAATTGTAGAAAAATATTTCAAAAATTCAGTAATTTCAGATCCTTTTAAAGTCACAACCGCTCACGGATCTTCCTTAGAAAAATTCAGCTCCATAATTCCTGCCTCAAAAATTTTTAATTTAAAACAGAGACTAAATTTAAAATATCACTTTTTAATTTTCACGATACTTTCGATCTACTGTTAGGTATGGACAACTTAAAATTACTCAAAATAATAATTGACACGAATAAAAATTTACTCATTACTCCTAAAACACAAATAAAAATTCATGGTCAAAATACAGAAAATAAACCGAACGTTAATAATATTTCGAACTTTAGTAACCAACAAATTTTAGAACCAAAAACAGAAAGAGTGATAAAAGTCCGCGTAGATAAAAAGAACGGTGCTATTTTAATACCTAATTATAAAACAAACAATCTAATTGTCCCGGAGTGTATCTCAGTAGCGGAAAACTTTTACGCGTACTGTACCATCATGAACACTAGCGATAACGAAATTCATTTTAAAACATTAAAACCTCTAAACGTAGAATCTTTGAACGATTACAAAACTTACAGTAGTCCAAATCTTAATTCAATAAAAACCGAAAAACCTAAATTTTACATGTCTTCTATTCGCACAGAACACATGAATTCAGAAGAAAAATCGGCAATAACTAAATTATTAAAACAATACTCGGACGTATTTCACTTGGAAAATAATGAACTTACATTCACTAATCAGATTAAACACGCAATTAAAACAAAAGACGAAATCCCCATTTATACTAAATCATACAGGTATCCGGAGATACATAAACAAGAGGTACGACAACAAATAGAAAAAATGCTAAATCAAAACATTATAAGACCATCCAATTCCCCATGGTCCTCTCCTATTTGGGTTGTCCCTAAAAAGTTGGACGCTTCCGGCAAACGAAAATGGCGCGTGGTCATTGATTATAGGAAACTAAATGAAAAGACAATTGACGACAAATATCCCATTCCCAACATTACTGACCTACTAGACAAACTTGGACGCTGCCTATACTTTACCACAATCGATCTGGCTTCGGGTTTTCACCAAATCGAGTTAGAAAAGAACGATATTCAAAAAACAGCTTTTAACACGGAAGACGGTCACTTTGAATTTCTGCGCATGCCCTTTGGATTGAAAAACGCACCTGCTACCTTCCAAAGAGTAATGGACAATATATTAAGAGGATTAGTAGGAACCATTTGTTTAGTATACCTCGACGATATTATCATTTTTTCAACCAGCCTAGAAGAACACATTGTAAATCTAAAATTTGTACTTGACAGACTTAGAAAAGCTAATCTAAAAATACAATTGGACAAGTCGGAATTTTTGAAAAAGGAAGTAGCCTACTTAGGTCACATCGTCACACCTGAGGGCGTAAAACCCAATCCTGATAAAATTTCCGCCATATTAAACTATCCGATACCCAAAACTCCTAAGCAAATAAAAGGTTTTCTTGGACTTTTGGGGTATTACCGTAAATTTATAAAAGATTTTGCCCGTATTACTAAACCCCTTACAAAATGTTTGAAAAAAGACGCGATTATTAACATTAATGATTCCGAATACGTAAAATGTTTCCAAATATGTAAAAATTTACTTACAAATGAACCGTTACTGCAGTATCCCGATTTTACCGGAGAATTCAACTTAACATGCGATGCTAGTAACGTATCCTTAGGGGCCGTCCTGTCTCAAGGACACCCACCAAATGATTTACCTATCGCGTACGCTAGCAGGACCCTTAACGAAACCGAAATTAATTACTCTGCCATCGAAAAGGAGCTCCTAGCAATTGTATGGGCGACTCAATATTTCAGGCCATATTTATTTGGGCGTAAATTCAAGATCTACACAGATCATAGACCATTACAGTGGCTCACTTCATTAAAAAATTGCAGTCAAAAACTAATTCGCTGGCGTCTTAAATTAGAGGAATACAATTTTGAAATCGTGTATAAAAAAGGCAAATTAAATACTAACGCCGACGCACTAAGTCGCATCCCATTGACAAGTGACAATCCTCTACAAATTTTGAAAGAAAATGCAACATATGACACCCCATTAGCCGAGTATCAAAATTACTTAGAGCACAAACAAAACAATTTACTCAACTCCAATGTAAACAAAATTTTGGAAGTTGAAGGGGACCTTTTCAATGCTCCTCTTGAAGACAGCTTAGTCCATTGCGTTAGCAAGGATTTAAAAATGTCCCGCGGTTTAGGAAAATTATTTAGAGAAAAATTTCAAAATGTAGAAACGCTAAATAAACAAAATCCGAAACTTTTTAATGTAGTATATTTAAAGTTTAGAGACCGTTATATTGTGTACTTAATTACAAAATCTAATTACTACGACAAACCTACAAGTCAAGACATGTTTTACTCCTTATTAAATCTTAGAAATTTCTGTCTAAAGCACAAAATTAAAAAACTGAGTATACCTAAATTAGGTTGTGGAAGAGACAATTTAAATTGGTCGGATATAAAACTTATGATTCAGTACGTGTTTAGGAATTCAGAAATTATCATAACCGTTTTCAAACTTCCTAGATTAGAATTGAATGCAAATGAGTCTAACGAATTTGATGCCTTCTTTACGTACATGGACGATTTTAATAAAAATTTCAAAAATAATGCCAGCCAGTCCATGATAGTCGAACCAGACGATATAATCGAAATTATCGACGATAGTAACTCAGATAGTGGCGCAACCGTACATTCGAATAGAGAACACCCCATAGTAGGAATTCCTGTCGTAGACAGCCCTGTAAACATGGGAAAAAATCAAATTATAATTTCGCAAGTTGCACATAGCCCTAGTAGTCCACAGATCACTAAACATCACGATCTTAAACAACGTATTTCTATTCAATTTTCAAAATCAGACTATGAAAAGGAGATAGTAAAATTTATAAAAGATTACATCGCTCCAAAAGTAAAATATCACGTTTATTTCAAAGATGAACTTTATGAAAAATTCAGCGTTGTTTTGCAAAATTATTTTAAAAATTCAGAAATTAACATGGTCAAATGTACTCAGTTCCTAACAGACGTAGAAACGGAAGAAGAAATCATTGAAATTATAAAAAATTATCACGAGGGTAAAACGAACCACCGCGGCATCGACGACACAGAAACGCGAATAAAAGAATTATACTACTGGCCCAAATTACGCGAATCCATCCAAACGTATATTAATAGATGTGAGATCTGCCAGATAACCAAATATGACAGGAACCCGTTGAAATTAAAATATAACGTGACGCCCACAGCAAATAAACCGTTTCAGATATTACATATAGACAGCATTACCTTGGAAAGCACAAAATACTTGACCGTAATAGATTCCTTTTCTAAATACGCACAGGCGTACAAATTAAACTCAGCCCAAGGAATTGAAATTGTCAATAACCTATTGAGATTTTTCTCGCATCACGGTACCCCAGAACAAATCATTTCGGATAACGGGTTAGAATTTAAAAACTCCCTTGTCAAAGAATTATTGGAACTTCATAAAATCAAAATCCACTTTATATCCTCACAACACCCGGAATCCAACGGTGCAATTGAAAGATTTCATTCGACATTAATTGAGCACATTCGGCTTCTTAATAACCAAACCGAATATAAAAAGGAACCTATAGACGTGAAGGTAAATTATGCTCTTATCGCCTACAATGATTCTATACATTCAACAACAAAATTAAAACCATTTGAAATTATATCCGGAGCCTTAGACACAAAATCACCTTTTAATATAGAAATAGAAAGACAACTATTGAACAATTACATAGAAAATCATAAAAATAAAATGAAACTATTATTCCAAAAGGTTAACGAAAAACTTCAGGAAAGTAAAGCAAAGACGACAGAGTACCACAATAAAAATCGCGAAATATTACCGGAAATCCCAGGAACCGTGTATGTTAAAAACAGACAGAAACAAGCTAAAACGAAAAATAAATACAAACGCGAAAAAATAAAATCTTTAAATGAAAATCTAAAAACGGCAAAAATTAAAACTCGCCACGGTAACACATCTGAAAATATTCACCTATCTAACATAAAAAGACCTAAACAAAAAACTTACAAATTTAAAAATGTTCCAGGCTGTTCGCATTGGGACAAGGAGCAATCTTAAAAGATATCTCTAATAATCTCGGAGTTCTACCTATAAATTTGGGCCCAGCTAAACTAGAAAAAACAGAACACACTTTCGTGCATTACTTCAATCTAGAACCATTATACGAAGAAAATGAAAATTTAAAAGAACAATACCAAAATTTAAAAAACGGAATTTTTAACAGCACTCTCTATACGAGAAAAGAAATTGATAATTACGGCAAAATTGTTGAATTTTTACAAAAATCCACACAGGAAAAAATTAACAACATAAAAATACATCCTAAAATTAGGAATAAACGCGGATTTATTGACGGATTGGGATCAATAGTAAAATCTATATCCGGTAACTTAGACGCCGAAGATGGCAAAAGATATGATTAAATTATAAACCAATTAAAAGGTAAAGTAACTAACATACAAGAACAACTTAAATTCCAATATAGTATTAACGAAAAAATTATCGAAAATTTCAACTCATCCGTTCAGAATATTCAACATAACGAAAGATTGTTAAAAACAAGAATAAATCAATTAAACAGCATAGTCAATGACAGAATACAACAGACAGACATTTTATTCACAAAAGACTTATATAACCAGTTAATAATTCTCTATAACGCAATCTTGAATGTTCTTCAAGATGTAGAAAATTCTATAACCTTTTGCAAATTGCAAACCCTTCACCCAAGCATCATAAAAACTACGGAACTCTTTGACGAGTTACAAAAAATTTCAAAATTTTATAAAAACCAGTTACCTTTCGATCTAACTTATGAAAATATATTGGACTTCGAATCTATCATAAAAATTAATTGCAAAATTGAAAGCGACCAGATAATATACTTTCTATCACTTCCAATAGACTTTGAACAAAATTATGATTTGTATTATTTACGACCCGTGCCTACAAAACACGAGTCAGAATTTGTTACTATTATACCAGATATCAAATATCTTTTGAAAATAAAAATAACATAATACCTCTAAACGACATATGTACTAACGGCAATAAAGTGTTCCAATGTCGCCGTCATCTACAGACAAATTACAAATCTAAATGCGAAGAACAAATATTGCTGCAAGGAGACCCAAAGTATTGCCAATATACGAAATTAACCATCGAAGAAAACAAGTTAGACTACATATCCAAAATAGATCAGTATTTAGGAGTATTCCCGAATGAAGAAAACATCATCATAAAATGTTTACAACAAACAGAAACAAGAACGCTAAAAGGAATATTTTTGATAAAAAACGATCACTGTAAATTATTCCTAAATCAGCAAGAAATAACTTATAACAACAAAAGTTATGGGACACCACTGATCTTAAACAATGTGAATCTCCAACTACAAAAACCAAGATTCTCAAACTTTACCATTCAACTAAAAACTTTAAAATTGGAAGAACTACCATCGAATCCTGCCATACCAATTCACCAAAATTCCAAAATCATCCGCAACATGCCGAGCCTATGGACATTGATTCTTTACATCGGAATCCTAATCATTACCTGTTCGATCATCACGAAGTGGATCAAAAAGAAAATCAAGGAAAACTCCAACAAAAATCAAAATTCACAAGGACATACAACGCAGTCAAGCCCAAAACATGCTCAAGAAGACATCGAACTTCCAGGAGGAGCCTCGTTCCAAGGGGGGAGGAGTTACCGTAGCGATTCTCGCTGACTAAACGTTAACATGACACCCCTAACCATTCTTAGTATTAAGTAATTAGATAATATGCTAGAGTAGGTAATTTTGTAATGTAACATATTCACATTTTGTATTTTTGTAAATCAGTTTAGAATCAGCTTCCTTAGGAATAAGACATACTTTGTAATATAAAAATAAATCTTTTTAAAAACAAAGTTGTCGTGTGAAGAAATATAATTTATATGTGTGTATACATTGTATGTGTACACACATATTTTCCTTTTTATTTGTTTTTTAATTTCCTTTTTTGTTTTATTTACTTTAAAAGTATTTATTTGTATATGTTGTATACCTTATTATTTTGTTATTCTTAATATATATTTCTTGCTTATTGTTGATATTTTATGTATTTATATTTATATTATTTTATTTTTTCTACATGTGTAGATTCTATTGTGCATACTTAATGTAGGGACACTTTTGGGACTTTGAAGTCTGTTGTATCCCCTATTTCTCAATAAATTAAATTAAAAAAATTAAATTAAATTAAAGATGCACTGTCAGTTTTGTGATGAGAAATTTTATAATTATTAAATATGTCTCGAATAGTAGTTATTTAGAAGCGTAGATTCGAGATTACGTCGATAACTTGCACTTTAATTATTTTCAAAATTTGCATTAATCTCGATTTTTTTAAGTTTTGTTTTATTTTATTTATTTTTTTTAACATAATGCTACACTAAAGACTAGCAATTCGCTAGCGGTTGTTTGAAGATAAGCCATTGTTGTAAAAGGTGATACAGACTGTAGTAAATTTTACTTAAACTTTTGGACTCAGTTTTAAATTTAATTTTAAGCGTTAGTACAAGTTTAGACAGAGAAAATAACGTGTAACTGACTCAGTGATCAGAAGTGATCATAAGAATAAAAGCAACCTAGAAGCTTTCCTTATCTATACGCCACCTAGGCGATATGAATCTAATGTATTGTAGGATATGAAATTATTATTATTTTTTTTGAGATAATAATTGAAACACAGAGAAATGTTAGTGCTTAGAATTTTTATTTATTTGGTCTTTTGTTCAATACGAAACTTTGAAGCAAACCACAAACGTTAATTGATTTATTTGAGATTTGATTTATTGGATTAATTTGATTTAACATAAAAAAGGTGTATAAGTATATGAATGGAAAAGTTCAAGTGTATTTCTAGTTCCTAAATTTGTTTTGACTTTTACGGCATCCAGGGAGTATCAGCTGCTTTAGCACCACTGATACAAAAATTGCATTATGATATGTGTATTTTATGTATTGTTACCACCGACAATCTATTATGTCGAGTTTGCAACCGGGTGTCGACCAGAGCCTCTCAAGAATGCTACCGTTTACTTCCGTCGCGTACCTCGGTACGTCATAATAGTTATTTCCGTCTACAACCGCACAGAAGTCATTATCAGTGGAAGTGACCTGCAAAAGATCGACGTACGAAAATCAAGCTGATGTATCCCGAAGAAAGAAGACTAGAACAACAGACCACTCAAGACCCATGAAGAAGATGTTATGAAGATTCCAGCGTAGGAATCTTTCAGAAGATTACAACGGCAATCAAAGGCGAAATCGACGTCAATCAGTTGACGATTTCGTGGCAAGATTAATCAACGAAGAAGAGACATACTTTATACGTCCATACATATGAAGCAGAAGAAGGCAGAAGAGTTATGATTTTGGGGTTGGAGTCAAAGCAGTATTCAACGAGAAAATGATGCCGCTGGAAGCGGAGTAGTGAGAAATGGATCGTAGCGACTGTCAAATCGGACCTCGTAGACGATTAAAGTGAGAAATCGTGGCGACTGTACAATCAGTCTGCGTGCACGATACTAGTAAAATTTGTGGTGGTTCAGCCCGTAGCGCGAACCGCAAATATCTGTTTCGCCCGTTCACGTTATTACTAGGGCGTGGAGCGATAGTTGAGACTGCATACGTTACAAAACAACAGCTGAAACTATCTGCGTGTGGCCAAACAGAGGTGTTGCTTTGCCACCCCCGAAACGAAAACGAAATCACGAAGAGAAAATGAAATCGAGAAACGAAAATGATACGAAAACGAAAAAACGAAGAAAGCTTAAAGAAGAATATTCCGAGAAAAGATGTTGTATATAAATATGGTCTGAAGAACAATATGATAGAGAAATTCTACACTGAGAAATTTAATTTAAATATAAGCCGTTGCGAGCCATGAGACATTATACGGAGAAGAGCTGCAAGTTTGCCATCTTCCACGAAGACATCGAGCCAGTCACGAAGAATGAAATTTTCCTACTTCCGTGGTCCGAAGAGATGTTCAAGATGGATGCCTACCAACCAGCAAGAGACAATTTTCAATCCAAACAGGTACCCACCTATTGGTACCAGCACCAGGTTTACATCTGAGATCCTTCCACAACCATCAGCGAGGTCAACTTCCACCAGGTCAAGAGGGATGAACCGGTCCGCCATGACTTCCCCTCTGCAGGTCTTTCCATTGGTAACCCCGCCCCCTAAGGTTAAGTATTTACTCCTCTTTGGATCCCTCTCCGGTTTGAACGTTTAGCCAAACCTGCGAAGGACCCTTGAGAAAAGGTGTCCATCCATATAAATGGATAGACACTTTTTAAAAGGAGGGAGTAATGTAACGAATCGAGTGGTCCATCAGAAACTTTCACAAACACCCGTCGGGAGAATCCCTTTGAAAGGTATTTCTTGGGCTTTTTAAAAAGGGTATACTTTTGAGAATTCAAATAATAAAATTTTAGAAATTTTATGTATCTTTAGAAATATATTTTTTAAATGGTTCTTTGTTGAAGGAGAAATTTATTAGAGAGTTATTGCTTAATAACTCTGAACACTAGCGTCCCCTTGAACAAAGCTAAACCCTTTTTCCACGAATTACCTAGAAACTTCTTACAAAAACATACGACTCTCTGAAGAGGAGATCAGATAGTATTCGGGCTTGTTAGTAGTAACATCTAGGTAGTAGCATTCGTAGAGGCACTGTGTCGATATTTTCTGGTGTTCTACTCAATTCTGTTTGTTTTATTTTATTAATTCCTTTAAATACATATTAAACTTTTAATCATTTAAACTATTTGTAAATATTACTGTTAATAAATTTAATTCATTAATTTTAAACCGTGTACACGAGTGTAAACCCTTCACATTTAAGAACTTTAGTGAACAGCTTAGATCCAAACTTAAATACAAGATGCCTGTTCAGTCGGTTGGTAAGTACAACAATACATATCATTTAATTCACATATCGTAATGATGAACCCTGGATAACACTCACGCCTACTACCCGAACTCCTTAGTCAGTAATCTCACTTCAGTTTGAGATTAGACATAATGTAATACCACAGGCTCGCTACCTAGTGGACAATAAAAGGTACGTTATAAAGTAACGTTACCGGTTCGCTACAATGTTCACGACATCTCGGATGTCAGTTCCAACACCAGGGGGAAGGTAGATAGAACAAATCGTCACCTGGAGGGGAAGCGCAACACGAACTGCTACGACCTGCAACTCAGTGTCTATGTCTACAGGATCGTGGTACAATGTGTCTCTAACGAGAATTGCCACGCCGTGACATGCTCTTAACCAAGTGAGGAAATCCGTGCGAAACACGGAGTATCCCCGAGGAGAGAATGTGTCGGTATCCTTGAAATTTGTTTCCTGTAGACAGACACAGGATGGTGCAAACTCGTACATTAATTGTCGTAGCTCTTCATAGCGCTGATATACACCGTTACATTTCCACTGCATTAGTGGACCATTCATTTTTGTTTAGGGGATTTACCCCGCAACCTACTGATCTTTGGGTTACCCTTAGGTTGCGGGTCAACAGCAATTTTCTCGGCGACGGTTTCACTTGATTATCCAGGTACTTTCGTGGACACACTGGACTCTCTTTTGGATGGTTTGGCTCTCACTGGTATCCATTGAGAGCCAACAGTTCCCTTCTCAGTCTCCGATACTGGAGTGGCTGATGAGGGTTTGGCAGAAGCGACTACACTCTGGTCGCTTCTTGTTTTTGGAGAAGTTTGTGGAGACTTGTCCTTAGGTGGTGGGGAGAACTGAGATGGTGTGCGTTTTCCTTTGGATTGGGGTGGTTTATTCAGACCCGATCCCCCAGGTTGTGGGGTCTGAATTTTGGTCTCTGGGACCGATTCCAACACCTTTTCATTGCTTGCCGCAACTTCACTAGACGCAACGATCGATGATGTCGTAAGGGTCGGACGGGACACTGTCTCCGTCTGAGTTTGAACACTTGTCATTTTCTTTGCTGCTACTTGCGCGAAGGATTTCACGAATGTAGCGGGCGCACTCTCCTTATACTTCTTCTTAGCGTCGAAATATGGTATTCTGTCAAGCGTCTTGGTGACCTGAACTGCTCTCTCTTCCAAGTACGTTGGGCAGTGGCGTGAAGTTGATGCGTGCGCACCTTTACAATTCACACAGAAGGCCGCGTTTGGGCAGGACTCAACGTCATGCTGGTCCTGTCCGCAGTGTGCACATATGGACTGCCTACCACAACGACTAGAAGTATGACCGTATCGCTGACACTTATAGCATCGCATCGGGTTGGGATAGTAGGGCCGAACGTTACACACGTTGTACCCCACCCTTACCGATGCTGGACACCTAGTACCAGCGAAGGATACTACCATTGATATTGACGGCTTACCATTACGAGGTTTGAGTTTCCTGCATTCAGTGACACCTTGCGGTGCTATTTCCTGCACGAACTCCTCCTCCGTAACGTAAGCCAGGTCACGGTCTGTAACGACGCCTTTTGTGGTATTAAGGGCTTTGTGAGGTTGCACTGAAATACGATGTGCACCAAACACCTCGCATTTCCTTAGCGTCATCGAAGCCTCTGTCTCTGCCTCAATTAAGAGTGTACCGTCCGACATCTTACGTACTGTCTTATTCCATTAGGACATATCGTTCTCATCGTTCGGGCGACTAAAAAAGGTGACATCTCCTTAAAAGATCCACCTTCCTCTTCAACCTTCACGACGAGAAATCTTGGAACGGGCGCACAGTACTCAACCTTCTTGGCAGAAGGCCTTACACATCCCCTCATCGGATGACTGAGCATCACGACGAGGTCTCTTGTTTGATTTTTTACGGAGTTTACTCTCACTTTTGGCGGAATTTAAAGAATTTGTATCTAACCGTGACACCAGCCGATTGACTGAGCTGACCAGACTCAGCCTCCCGTTTTACCGAATCCGAGGCCAAAGAAGGCGTGTTGGGATCGTACTGTCCGCGGGCAGCAGTCTCCCTCAACCAACCAGGATCCTCTTCTCCGGCGTTACGGGTCTCCACGCACGGCAAACACGTGGGTAGGAATTTAAGTGGGAGATAAAAGAGACAACAGATAAGCCTATTCCTACAATCGGCTTCTCTGAACTGTCTCCTCCCAAATGATATGTGATTCAGGGTACGTGGGATCATCAGGCCCAAAAGCTCTATATGGTCAGGTGATGCGACCATTATGAACTTCCCTTGCGTGATTAAGGGTACGCGGGATCATCAGGCCCGAAAGCTCTACAAATAGCCAGGTGTTATGGCCATTATGAACTTCCCCTGCGGGGTCGTCTGAACATAAGGTTCAGCCTGGCCATTTGTGGCTGGATGATATGGTGCCGATCTCTTAAGAATGATTCAAATTTAGGATTAACAAATTGGACTCCGTTATCTGAGCAAAAGTAGTTGGGAATCCCAAAAGTTGCAAAAATTCCTCGTAATACCTCAAATGTGTTTTCGGTATTAATTTTTGTCAAAATGTGAACCTCTGGCCATTTAGTGTATGCGTCTACTAGTATTAGAAAATAAACTTTTAAAAAAGGTCCTGCAAAATCGATATGGATCCTTTCAAAAAGTGTACAAGCCTTAACCCAATAGTGTTTGCCTTCTTAGGGATTATTTCTTCGTTTGGTACATTAAAGACAATTTTGTGTCAATTCTTTTACATCCGAATCTAAATTTGGCCACCAACAGTAGTTTTGTGCTAAAGGTAACATTCTTGACAATTCTTGACCGAAATACGCGCTGTGTAACTCTGCTAGTATAGATTTTCTTAAGCTTTTCAGTATTAACACCATCGATCCTCTCAGAATACAATTGTTTTGCACCGTAAATTCTTCCTGGTAGGGTTGTACATCGAAGGCAAAACATTGATGTTTAACATCGATGTTAACATCGGCGTTAACTATCGATGTTGAAAAAACATCGATGTTTTATTAATATTAAAAAAGCTATTTATTTATATTATATAGGTTTTATTTAATAATGTGAAGATAAAATACGAAAAAAGTAACATATGTTACTTTTTTATACACAAAATACACAAAAAGCATTTATTAGATTTTGAAATAGAAATATTCATTTTTAAAAGTAATTAATTTCACATTAACATTATTATACCCAATATAATAATCCTAATTTGTACCTACAGTCTATTCCAAACGATTAGGCGGAACTAATCGCAATTTTCATTTTTGTAATTTGTCATTAGATATTTTTTTTATATATTGAAGTTGACTTTTCCTGAACAAAATGATCAAAAGCTTCAATCAATCGGTAAAAGTAACTAGAATTGAAAATCTAGTTCCGCCGAAACCAAAGGAACAGACCTTACTATTTTTTCATTTCTAAAATGAAATATTGGATTTTATTACAATACTAATATAGTAATCTTAATGTTTATTTTATATTATTTAACATAAAAACAACACTGTCATACACAATTATTTATATACTTTTTTAAGTTGAAATAAAGTCTGTTCCTTTGGTTTAGGCGGAACTAGATTTTCAATTCTAGTTTCTTTTACCGATTAATTGAAGCTTTTGATCATTTTGTTCAGGAAAATCAACTTCAATATATAAAAAATAGCTATTGACAACTTACAAAAATCCAGGGATTGGAGGAATAACAACTGGGAAAGTGTCAACAAGACTCAAAAAGAAAAAGTGTGTTGCATTCTTTGGTCGTTCGCATTGTTTGCAAAAATTAGAAGTTTCTTCTTATTTTTTCGTATTCTGCTAACTGCTAAGAAGAATAAGAACTAACACTATTAGTATTGTTATATCACAATAGATGGCGCTTATATTTTGTGTAGTAATTTTAATAAAAATTAAATTTTTAAGATTCCAGCGCTTCTAGCGGTAGTTTCTGAATTTCAAAGTTTAAACATCAACATCGGTAGTAGACATCAATGTTTTATCGATACTATCGCCAGCTGACCATCGATGGTGAAAACATCGATGTTTTCGATACATCGATGTTTTTTTCTCATCCCTACTTCCTGGATTATCCCAAATCTAATTGCATGTGGAATCACTTTTTCCTCTTTCAAATTTTTTAACAATTTTCGCAATTGTTATCTTTATTAATTTCTCGGGTTAAAGTATCAACCGATGTTCTTAACGTATTTATTTGATTAATCTCGAAAACGTCCGATTCTTCGCATTCATTAGTTTCCATTTTCCCAATCGGTAATCGAGATAATGCATCCGCATTCGCGTTTTGTTTCGAGTTACGGTATTTAATTTCATAGTTAAAACCTCCGAGATAGATTGCGGTATGCTGCATCCTTGTTGCGGACATAACCGGTAGACTTTTATGTGGTCAGAATATCTGAACCAAGACTGCAGGATCTGTTTGTAACAAAAATGCACGTCCAAACAGATACTGGTGAAACCGTTTCACCCCAAATACTATCGCATACGCCTCTTTATCAATTTGAGCCCAATTTCTTTGAGTTGGAGAGAGAGATTGTGACGCGAAATGAATAGGCTTCTCCGACCCGTCAGCCATAATGTGCGATAATACGGCCCCTACTCATACCGGAGACGCGTCCGTTGCCAATACTAACGGTAATTCGTCTAAGAAGTGAACTAAACATTCATCCGGTTTGATTAAATTTTTTATTTTATTTAGACTACTTTCACATTCTTTATTCCAATTCCACCGATTTCCTTTCCTTAATAATTTCCTCAAAGGTTTAGTTAGGTGACTAAAATTTAAAAAAAATCTACTGTAATAATTTACAAGCCCCAGAAATGACTGCAATTCCTGGATGTTCTTAGGCGTTAAAGCATTTACTACTTCATCTATCTTGGACTTCATTTTATGGATACCAATTTCGGGTTTTAGAAATTCTGATTTGTCTAAATTTACTTAAATATTATTATCCGCGAACCATTTTAATACCAATTCTGCCCTCTTTAGATGCTCCTCATTGTTTTGGGCAGTAATTCTAATATCGTCAATAAAGACTACCACCCCTGGAATTCCAGCAAGTAACTCTTCCATTTTCTTTTGGAACTTTGCTGGTGCACAACTCAAACCGTATAAGAGTCGCGTACATTGGTATAATCCTACGTGAGTATTTAAGGTTAAGAGTTTTTGGTCCTCTTCCCTAAATTTTACTTGCAAATAAGCGGATTTTAAATCATTTTTGGTGAACTTATCACCGTTTGCTAAGCCTTGAAACAGTTTTTCTGTTGTGGGTAACGGATCTTCATCTACCATCAACCAAGGATTTAAAGTGACCTTAAAGTCTGCACATAACCTTACTTTATTTCCCGCTTTCATGACTGGTACTACTGGGGTAGCAAATTCAGATGTATCAACCTTTTTCAAAATCCCTTGATTTACCCAATTTTTAATCTTGGCCTCAACTATGCCCCTGATTGCAAATGGAATTGACATGGTCTCGCACGAATGAAAACTGGTTTGACATCTTTTTTTTAATTTTAAGGAAACTGGTTGCCCCTTAATTTCCCCCAATTTGTCATCAAAGACAGTGCCATACTTTTTCTAAATAGCATTTAATTTTACCTGAGCAGGACTCAGAATTTCCTGCACCTGATGTACCCTTCCTCCTATATGTTTTACGACTTACGAAAAGCTCGTATCCACTCGCTACCGAATAGGGAGTTTTGGCCTCCGTTGACCACGTATGCTGGAAGATCCTTCCACACAGTCCCCAGAGTAACACTCACTAACAGTTTTCCTAAAACATGTAAATTATCATTAGAATATGATTGTAACCTTAGCTTTGTGGGTTTTAATTTTAATTTATTTAACTTTTTATGATATTCCCTCGAACTTATAATGGTAACTGCGGATCCACTATCCACTTCCATTTTGAATTCAATATTGTTTGAGAGGGGTTTTATCCAAATTTTTTCCAGATTGTTTCCCGAACCTACTTTGTTCATATATATTGTTGGGAAATGTAAACTATAAGGTTCCTGAGAGTCTACTGAGTTTACTGACCATTTTTTTCTACAAACTTTTTGTCCATGCCCTTTTAATTCGCGTCTGCAACAAGTTACTTTTTGTTTTTCCCAGTCGGACTCTTTTACATTTATTTTAGGGGGTTGAGTTTTGAATAGCTTAGTCTTTTTAATTTTACTAGAATTATTAATGTTGAAGCAGAGCGAGAAATCACTTCTCGTGTTAGTGTGACAAAGGATTCAGAGAGAAGGGGGTAGATAATTTTAAGCGCACATAGTTTTAAACAATATTTAAGTTTTTTAAACAAATAGATTAATTTTCTCAATTTATAAATTTAAACAGTTCACTTGCAATTTCCAAGTAATGGTACTTGAAGCACCCGGTTAGGGCTTTCCACCTTGTATTTTTTATTTTATTTTCCAAATTATATTTTATTTCAGTTTAATTAGCATTTTTATCTAATTTAAATAAATATTCATTTTATAGAAAAAACATGTTAAGAACCACGCTATATTTTATTCCTAAAATACAAATATATTACCATACACTTTACCCGTTACAATAATATTTTATATAATATTATATAATACTATTGTAACTTTCGAATTAATTTATTGTACTTATAACTATTACATAAACAATTAACTGTAAAGACATAAGCTTTTAATATGAAGCCACATACATCCTGTGACCACACCCAAACACTGACTACTGTGTAACTAACTCGGCGACCTTCATTCAGTTCTGTCTTAAGAAGGTGGCGCGCTCACACCGGTCACCGCTAACACTACTCAGTTCCAGTGGCGTTACACCACTCCCTCCTAGCTACAGTTTCCTCCTGGAAGCTGTCCATTCCTGGATTCGTGAATAGGCCGCATCACGGGCATCCCTTGGAGGCAACACTCGTACCGGGATCCGCGTTGTCTCGTTCGAATTCGCCGCTTCAGTTGACAACTGCATCGGCTCACGTGGTAGGTGGTCTCTGGTACGGCCAGACTCGCACGCGGGCCACAATATCTTCTTGCACAAGTTCTGGGTGAGGTTCCATCGTTCTCCTCGAATATCATATCCTGGGATATGATATCTTCCGCTCTCATCCGATCATTATCATGTATCTCTATCACATGTACATTCTGTGAGACCATAGGCGGTACAACCCTCAGGTGATCAGTAAAGGCAGATTGATCACGCAAGCGGTCGGCTGGCCGCGTACGATATATATAAACAGTGCATGCTTCTCCACTGAAAACATCCTCGAGTATATCCTTAACTCGATCCTCATTTAGACTGTCAAGTCCATAACCTGTCATGGGTATCGCTAAAGACCTGACTCGGTGGCGTCGCATCGCATCTCGCAGTTCAAACAACGCATGTCTGAGGGCATCGTAAGTCGGTTTGTCACTACTCACCACCACTTTGGTCACAAGGTAATAGATATACCGACCTTCTCCTTGCAGGAATAGCACTCCCTCAACACGGGGTCGCTGTCGTTTCAGTTCGTTAACGCCACCAAATCTTCTTTTGAATTGAACGGCAATACCGGCACATATCCTCAGCGACACAATGGGCTAGGGAAGTTTCCTGGGGTGCAGTGAACAAGTCCCCGTAAATTTCGGTGATTCCACTTCGCGCCATCGGCTCATTACAGTCGACATCTTCCCCTCGCGCTGCTTGTTTATCCCGTCCGCGGAGTCTACCAAGTCTGCGAGCAGGTCGCTCCTCCTGTTGCGCATGGCTGGTGGCCGGCACCGTAGAACATCTCTTTAATCGGTCGTGGTTGACCACCAGCCGCTTGTGCTTAAACGCTGAGTGCTGTATGCGGTATGTTTGAAAGCCCAACGATTTTATTATCTTGTAGGGCCCTGTTCAAGGGCGATAGAGTTTCTCAGTACATACATGGTACCCCCTATACATGGTACGGGTTGGTGTAACTACACGTAGTCCTCGACTTGGTACTGCCGGTCTCGTGATGTTTTATCGTATGACGTTTTCTGGCGCTGATGTGCTGCCCTAAGATGATCCCTAGTCATCGCATGGCTTTTATCCAGTGACTCGCGCAGGTTTGTGATGTACTCCTTGTGGGATTCAAACTGCTCCCCGGGAGGTAACCCGTATTGTACATCAGCAGGCAGACGTATCTCCTCGCCAAACATCAAGTTTGGCGTAAACTTGGTACTATCATGACGACTAGCTCTATAGGTCATCATCACGTGTGGCAACTGCACATCCCAAACTTGCTGACATTCCCCAGCCCAATAGCTCAACATGTTCAGTAAGGTCCGATTGAATCTCTCGACCATTCCATCCGACTGTGGTCGGAATGGGGATGTCCTTGTTTTATCGATGCCTAAGATCTGGCACATTTCACGAAATAGCTCAGACTCGAATGGTCTGTATGCACAATATCAAGTGCACCAAACCGACACACAAATTCGTCAACAAACAACCGTGCTACCGTCTCGGTTGTTTGATATGGCATAGCATAGGCTTCGATTCACTTTGAAAAGTAGTCTGCCACGACCATAATGTTGCCTCGTTTCGTAACTGGCAAGGGCCCGAGAATGTCTATCGCTACTCGTTCCATACGGTATGTCGGCACATAAGTCTGTAATGGAGCTCGAAACATGGGGACAGTGGATTTACGGCGACTACCATCCTCACAGTCACGACACCACCTTTCAATTTGAGTCTTCATATTCGGCCAATAATAACGGTCCTGAATCTTTCTCAAAGTTTTCGAGACGCCCAAATGACCGCCCGCCGTAGCACTGCCATGATAGTCTCGAAGCACATTTGCCACAATAGATGCAGGGACTACCACTCTAGGCCTAGAACGGCTATCAACCTCGTCTCTCACTATTAACAGTCCATCCCGAATTTCCGGTTTCATCGTTCATAATTTTCGCGACTTTTCAGGCATGGTCGAGATATCCGTTTGTCCCGACAGCAAGGCTGTTATCACAGGAGCACACAGTTCATCACCTGATTGAGCTAGCGCAAAGTCAAAATCCTCCCGAGATTCCTGTCCGCGACACAGTTCACTTCCATGTCCTTCCGCCGCGCTCACCAAACCCGGGACCTGAAGTCCGATATCCTCAGCACCACACTGATTGCAAGGTTGACGTGATAGTCCATTTGCGTTGCTGTGCTGCTTTTCCGGACGATGCACCACGTCCATATTAAATTTGGCTAGGATTTCCAGCCACCTAGCCACTTGGCCCTCCGGTTCCCGAAAATTACGTAGCCACTGCAAACAATTATGATCCGTGCGGGCTGTGAACCGCACCCCGCTTAAATATCCACGAAAATGTCTACACGCTGCGACTAACGCTAGTAACTCGCGCCACATCACACAATATTGACGTTCCTGTTTGGTGAGAGCCCGGCTATAATAAGCGACCACTCGTGTTTTTCCCGTCCTGTATTTGACTGAGAACTCCCCCAATGCCAGTCCCACTGGTATCTGTGTCCACAATAAATGGCTCTCCAGGGCGCGGATAGGCTCACACGAGCGAACGTACCAAACACCGTTTTAGCGACTCAAACGCGGCGTCACAATCCGCCGACCAATGATACCGCTCACTCTTATTGATCAGACGATGCAGAGGGCCAGCTATGGTCGCGAAGTTTCGAATAAACCGCTGATAATAAGACGTGAACTCAAGAAACGATCTCAATTCCGTCAGGTTTCTGGGTATCCGCCATTCTTCCACGGCGCGCACTTTTGCCGGATCCGTCGCAATCCCACTTGGGCTTACAATATGTCTCAGAAATTCTACCTCCCGACAGAACCACCGATACTTCGCTGGGTTTATTTTCAGTCCAGCCGCGGTCAACCGTCAACCAACTATCACATCGTCTAAGTACACCAACGCACTTTCCCAGTGTAGTCCGTCCAATACTTAATCCATGAGGCGTTGGAATGTCGCCGGCCGTTGCACACACCAAATGGTAACACATTAAATTCGTCTAACCCGGTACCAATCAAAAAAGCAGTCTTAGCGCGATCTTCGGGTGTCACTTCACACTGCCAATAGCCCGACTGAAGGTCCAGGGCCGTAAACAACGTAGCGACGAATAGCGCGTCTAAAACAGAGTCAATACGCGGCAACGGATAGCTGTCTTTAACTGTCACCTCGTTAAGTTTACGAAAGTCAACACAAAATCTCATAGTACCATCCTTTTTCCGCACTAAAACTACAGGGGAGCACCAAGGGGACGATGAGGGACCGATCACCCTAGCCGCCTTCATTCGCTGTACCTCTTGTTGAGCTTCTTTCCGGTAGGCAAATGGTAATCGACGGGGCGACTGCCGTATAGGTTGAGCAGACCCCGTGTCAATCTGATGTTCCAATATTGATGTTCGTCCAGTCTCATTTTTCCCACGGGCCACCGCACGGCCATATTTGTCTATGCACATTTTCGCGCGCTCTATCTCTCCCGGTGAGAGATACTTTTTAGCCTCAGTCCAATCAAAGTCTTCCGACACAGGCCCGCGATCAGTTCCACAGTTCACTACCGTACATGCGTACGCAATTCCCACATGTGGGTTTTTCCGCACCGTCACTGTGTCCACTGTAGGGTTCCTCAACAACACCGCTCCTTTATCTCCACTAATGAGGCAACGCCCTATTATAAATCCCGATTTCTCGCAATAGCACGCGTTCGGCTCGATTACTCGTGACACGGAATCCGTTCCGTTCGCGACACTAACTTGGGCAACCACTTCAGTACGTCCTAGCAACACTATAGTCTCGCACAACACAGCTGGCACGCGTGGTACAGCCACTTATGTGTTCGCCGAGCACTTCAATAAAACCGTCGGCTGGATGCATTTGGCAACGGAGACGTCGGATGAGATTACACCCTAAGACAAACTGTTCAGCCAAGTTCTCACACACACTCACTTCAGGCTCAGCGTAGTTCTGCCCAGTGTAACACGAACTGTTCCTAACCCGGATACCTTCAATGGGTCGTGGTTATCCTGTAGCACTGTTAGCCTGTAGTAGGTCGTAATCGTCCTGTGCCTACTTTCTCCCATACACACCTGTGTATACAACAACGGGAAGCACCGGTGTCGATGAAAAACATAGTGGAGCTGCCATTAACCTTCCCTTGTACACGTACTACAGAAGCATCCTCCTCCAGAACTGATTGTATTTGTCCCTTTTTCCTTAGAACCGGTTTCTCGGGACCTGATCCGGTTCATTCTGGTTTTCCGGCTTCTTTTGAGTACGGCCCTGACGATTTGCACGCGTCGGACACTCTCGGGCGACATGAACGCGCCCCTCGCACTCATAACAGCGCATCTCACTGTTCCGGTTCGCACTGGGGATCTTAAACGAGTCTTCGGTGACTTGTCACGACGTAGGCAGTCGTCTTCATCTTCATAATGCACACGTTTTGTATCCAGGGCCTATATAGCCTCCGTCAACTTCTTCAGTTCATCACGCAGCTCCAGAACGTCCCTCTGAGCCACACAATTATTCGCGCGTGATTCTCCGACCATAGGCAAAACTACCGCCTGATTACTCGTTTCGGTTCGTATATCTTTCAAGATCTTTTGAACTTTAAGTGCCTCTTGCGCAGCACTTACAGCATCTTCTAACTTACTGGGAGTTTTCCGGGCTGCCTCTTCAGCTACTTGACTATCTAGCCCCCTGAGGAACTGCTTTACGAACAATTTTTCTCGCGTCACTGCGTTATGTTCCGCAATGTAACTTTCGAATTCATTTATTGCACTTATAACTATTACATAAACAATTAACTGTAAAGATATAAGCTTTTAATATGAAGCCACATACATCCTGTGACCACACCCAAACACTGACTACTGTGTAACTACTTGGCGACCTTCATTCAGTTCTGTCTTAAGTAAGTGGCGCGCTCACACCGGTCACCGCTAACATTACTCAGTTCCAGTGGCGTTACACTATAATAATTTAATATTGTATTAATTTAAACCTAATTTTATAACACACATGAATTTTATTTTACTATAATTACACAGTATTTTTATTAATTATAATGTAATATTTAGTGCAAATTGACATACAAATTCATGGCTGTCACATATCCTTATTTTTCCTGTTGCTTGGCAATAGGCAGTCAGTGGCGTGCTGTCCCGCCTTCGTCACACTCCCCCTTTATGGCTTCGAACGAACTTCAGACGGCCAAAACAAAAGGAACGGAGGCGGTTTAGTGTTTCTAGGAGAGACGTCCTCTACGTCGGCGGGGTACTACGGCAGTCGCATCTGGAGTACGTGTACTGACGTAGGGTGTAAGATTCGAAGTATGGACAGTGGCAATTGGAACGTCCGGGGTTTGAGGATCGGATTTACTATATGTATCGGTGGACACATGTCTGGAAATGACGTAGAGTCCGTCTCGTTTAAATCGAAATGTCCCGAATGATGTTATCATGGCAGTCTTATCTCTATCTTCCTCTCGAAGTGGAACTTGGTGATAACCACTTTGTAGGTCCATGGTAGACATATATCGGGTCCTTTTCGCTGAGTGTAATAACTCATCCAATCTGGGCATCGGATATCTATCGGCTACAGTCAAGGCATTTTACCGTCGATAGTCGACGCACACACCGTAATTCCCATCGGGTTTGGAAACCATCACCACTGGTGAGCCCCTTGGTGACGCACATTCTTCAATTACGTCTAATTTCAGTAGATGATTAATCTCTTCCTTGAGGACTGTTTTCTTCTTCTCGGGCATATGGTAAGGCGGAGTGAATACAGGCGGATTTTCACCAGTATTGATGCCATGCTCGAAGAAAGGGGTTGGCTCTCCCCCTTGTTGGAAGATGTCGGAATTCTCTTGTAAGAGAGTATTAATTGTTTCCCTTTCCTCAGACTTTAGGTGAATAGCTTCATCTGGACGTAGATTGTTCGGTCGTGGAGTATTCACGGTGTTTATTTCAGGCTCGCATGCAGGGTTAGAATACGGACATTTTTGAGCTGGAGCAGCATTGAAGTACCATGTTGTCTCAGCTAGATTCAAGGCTACTCCCGATTTTTCGAAATAGTCAGTCCCAAGGATTGTCCGATTGGTTGTCAGCTGTGGAAAAGCAATAAATGGCATTTCAAGTTTCCGATTCGCAATTTCAACTGTAGCAATCGTCCGTTGCACATTTTCAATTTTCTTTATTCCGTCCGCATACGATATATGAATAACGTCGTTCTCGAACAAGTGTCCATCTTATTTTAGCAAGTCATACAATCTTCTACATGCCATGCTTGTTTCAGCTCCAGAATCTGCTAATGCGGTACCTGTCCGTTTTCCTACTTTCACGAGCAGTACCGGCTAGAAGTCTCCTTGCTGGGAGACTGAACATACTTTATCAACCTCAATGTTTCCAAACTCAATTGCATTTGCTTTGGCCAACGCCGGATAGCATTCTGGACATTTGGATCTGTAAACGCCTGGAGCATTGCACCCATAACAGGCTATTGGCTTCTTCGCTCGCTCCGCGTCATTAGAAGTATCTTTCTCCTTCTTTGGAGGTCGCTTGGTACACTCTTCAAGCCGATGACCAACTGTTTTACAGTAAAAGCAACGCAACTGCTTTGGATAAGGACGAGAAGGTTCTTCTTCTTTTAAGATTTCCTCATAAACCCGAGCTTTCTTAAAACGTAGATACTTTATCTCTACTTATCTGCTTACGTATCTTCTTATTAAGAAGTCCGTAGACCATGTATAACTGAGTTTCTTCAGTCAGTGTATTTTCCGGAAGCATTGCGAATTTTGCTCTTGCTTCGCAAACGAAAACATCTGTTCTAATTTTGTCCCCTTGCTCACAGGCAAACAGTTCCCTATAGACCCGGTACGGAGGTTTCTTTTGACCGAAGTGGTTTCTCAAGAGCATAATCGCTTCATCCCACGAAGTGACTAGTCTCTTCACTCCCTGCCATCAGACCGTTGCAGCGTCTGTAAGGAGCATAGGTACACCGCGAAGTGCATTCTCAGTTGGCATTTGGCAGTTTTTGTATATTTCAATAGCATCGATGAAGGCTGCAACGCTTTCGGTGTACCATTGTATCGAGTTGTGCATCTCGAAATGTTGCCTTTTGTAGACTGAGTTATATATGAATGTGAACTCGGTATTCACTGCGTCTTTCCGCTGACAACTGTTCACGAACCATATTTTGAACGCCTGCCAGAATGGTTTGCAATTGTGCCTGTGTCATCACAATTTGAGTCTCTTGACCATCGGTAGAAGATTCTTCTGAACTGCTCTTTTTTTGAGGCATTTTGATCCGCACGAAAAATGCAAAATCGTAACTGTGTAGGTACTAGCACGCACGCAACGTTCAAAATTCATTTTGAAATATTGTACTGGTTACGCGACGCGACACACGCACAGCTAGAGTCCGTACGCACCCACGGTGAATGTAAACAATGAATTCTTCACAAAACCGCACGAAACGAACTAAAAAGGGGTAATAAAGTCTGCAAGTTTCAGATAGTTAAAATTATTTATTTAAGATGCCGGCAGTCACAAAACTACGAATAACAACTCTTGTTAAAGGTTAAACTGCACTTTACATATAAACAATTTGAGAACTACCAAAACTAGCACTGTTGCATTCTATCTCGGCATCACGTTGGATGCGCCACTGTATATAACACACATGAATTTTATTTTACTATAATTTTTATTAATTATAATGTAATATTTAGTTGACATAAAAATTTATAGCTGTCATATATCCTTATTTTTCCTGTTGCTTGGCAATAGGCAGTCAGTGGCGTGCTGTTACGCCTTTGATTTATTTAAAATAAACATTTGTTTTCCTTAAAATAAAACCTGTTTAGAGCCACTGGTTAGACACTTGTCAGCTAAATTCATCCATTTTAATCATTAATATTTTTCTATCATGGTGAGCACATGTGTCCTTTATTAAAAATCTTATAAAAGTTTCATATCAGTGTAATTCAATCAGGATCCCCTAATTTAAGTTAATTTTAGTTAGTTAGTTAAAATTTTTGGCGCACAGCAACAAAGGCTATTTGCCCCTAACGCAGCCCATCTAAATGACTAGACTATATATTAAAAACAATAAATATATAAATAAAATCATTAAAAATACGCATACTCTTAAATAAAAGAAACCTTGCACTGGCAAACACAAATCAATAATATAAAAAATCTGTTCGAAAATTTCAACAGACTCAGAATGATGGTAAGAGGCTGTAAAGGGGCCAATTACCATCGAATATCACAGTCAATAACTAGAAACACATTAAAATAAGGTGCAAGACTGCACACATAAATCAATAAGTTCGATTCTCTCAGGAAGAGTATCAGCCTGTCCACGAGTACCCTATCGTCACCTAAAGCAACTGACAGGTAATAGCACAGGCCTAACCTGTCCCTGACATCCTCGAACTGTACACATTCAATTAAAATTTGTAACACAGACAAATCTGTGTTACATGTCTCACAGATAGGGGACTCTTCACCTCGAAGGAAGTGTCCATGGGTTCACCAATAGTGACCTATACGAAGGCGTGTGATGGCGGTTTCCTCCCTGCGGTTAATCTGGCAACGCAACTGTATTTAGAATCTGACTTTATTTTATAATAATAAATTCTCCCCGATATTACACAGAGGCATACCGAGCAGTTGACCTTCGGTTCAACTTAGGGCTTTTATTAGTCTATTGCATAGATACTACCTAACCGCGCACCGCGCCGTCATATTTTTGACTTTACAAAGTCAACCTTTGTATGTCGTCGTCTGGACTCCTACCCTACTTGGGTCAGGAGCGGGCGCCACAGTACCATCAAAT
Organism: Liopterus haemorrhoidalis; assembly: GCA_963971575.1. Lineage (NCBI taxonomy): Eukaryota > Metazoa > Arthropoda > Insecta > Coleoptera > Dytiscidae > Liopterus > Liopterus haemorrhoidalis. The sequence goes on along the minus strand of OZ020614.1, from coordinate 26,299,719 downwards.
ATAATACCTAAATATTTAATAGAATTATTAATGTAAACTTTGTCACTGCAGTTGCAGCCGTTTAAAGTACAATTTGTTGAATGTAAACTAAGAAACTTATGCGGCGGTAATTTATCTTTACGGCAAGCAAATGGCACTATAACGGTTTTATTTATATGAAAATCTTCATGTATTTTGTATTTGAACGAAAAAAATAATAAATATTACATGGATTATACAAATGTATGTAACATATTTCATATACCATTGATACATTTAAGGTGAATTACAAAATAGGCTTAACAATAAATAAAATGTTTTGCATGCATATAATAATACTAGATGAGTACCCGTGCTTCGCTACGGTATATTGACGGTCTGCCATCATCGTGCAATTATTATAAGTCATGGTTCTCTAAAGATCACATTGCTAATACCCTTTTCACACTAGATCTTTAAGATCGGATGTTAAAGTGAATGTATCTTTAAACGCTAATGTGAAACCGTACGGCCTCGTCTAAACACGATCGATGTTTAAGACAGAGATCTGCGTCTTAAACTTCGCCCGTATTACCAACTTAATTTCTATTATAAAAAAATACTCCTTGAATTTGTGCTGTCAATATTTTATATTATCATAAACAAGAATACTGTATTATATCGACGTTATAAGAAGTTTATACTTATTGTTATAATAAAATTATTTATTTTAATAATGTGTTTAATAAAATACAGAGCTACAATAATTGAGATAAAATGTATCGACTTACATGTTAATACAGGTGTAATATATTCTTTACTGTAGTGCCTTTATTGTAGAATGAAATGAAATATTCTTAATTGTTTATAATAATTCAAAATGTGCGTCTGCGCAGACAGGTCAAAACTGGTATCTTCATGACGGTAACTTAAGGACAAAATTACTGTAGCTGATGACAGCACCAGAGATTTAAACATCAAGTGTGAAAGCATACCGATCTTAAACATCGGTGAACTTTAAGTTCACTCGTCATAAAGATCTAGTGTGAAAAGGGTATTACTCTCTCGTCAAGTGTAGATTCACCCCGTTAGAGGCTCATTGGTGTAAAATTTTCAGTTCGTTTCTAAACATTTGCACGGGTAACTTTATAAGCAAAAACCTAGTCGATTTCTCATCTGTTCTAAGAGATATTGAAGAATCCATGAAAAAACATTTTACTCCTTTTCACCCCATAGGGGTCGAAAAATCCTTTCTTAGTGGGCTCTTACGTCATATCGAGAAATGTACTGTTGGAATTTCTTATTTCTAATAAAAAATACTAATTTACCTTTTAGGAATGAAATATAAAAAACTGTCAGAATACTATCGAAAGATTTTAAAAAGTCACCTATATATAGCCAGAAAGGAATGTTATAACTCAAGAAGCACAGGAAATATAAAGGGTTCGATGCTTAAGTTATGGAAGGAATATGTTCCCGGAATTCCATGTATCTAATCAAAAATATATCAATTTACCCTTTTATAAGTAAAAAAAAAAAAAAACGTTTAAAAACTTAAGCAAAAAAAAAAAAAAAATGTGCCAAAAAGGAATTTTATAACTCAACAAACCAAGAAATTACGAAAGATTATATAACTCGCCATGATTTAATGTAGATTTGCCCCGTTAAGTTTTGCTTGCAGCAAAATCCTAAATTACATTTTTATGCATGCGTACGAGTAACCATAGTAAGTAAGAAGCAAGTTGTAATTTCATCAAGAGATATTGAGAAATCCGTTTTCACCCCCGAGGGGTCGAATTTCGAGTAATCTCTTCTTAGTGGTTGCTTACGTCATGGAAGAAATAAAGTTCCCGAATTTCAATTGTCTACTAAAAAATGTACCAATGTAATGTAGGGTAATGTAAGAATAGCAATTTAGGTGTGAAATATAAAAAACGGTTAAAATGAAATGATCTTGAAACTAATGATATTAAAAAGACACCTAAATGCGAAAAAGTACATAATAGTTATTGTACAACAAAGACGGAAGATAAAAAGGGTTCTATAATTCACCCCGAATCTAGAATCGCCCCTTTAGGTCGATGATTAGAACACTGTAAGCAAAAATCAAATCAATATATCATTGGACCTAGGAGATAATGAAGAATCCGAGGAAAAACATTTTATCACTTTCCATCCCGTAGGGGTCGAATTTCGAAAAATTCCATATAAGCGGGTGCTTGCGACATGGAGGGAATATATTTCCTGAATTTCATATCTCTATTCAAGGGACGTTCTTTCGAACAAATAATACCAATTTGCTCCTTTAGGGATAAAACTCAGGAAATAAAAAGGTTTCTATAATTCACCCCAAATGTAGATTCACCGCTTTAGGGGTTGATTAGGGCAAAATCCTGAATTACTGTATCAAAAATTTGTATGGGTAACCTTTGTAATCAAAAACCAAGTCAATATCTTATTCGTAATAATAATAATAATAATAATAATAATAATAATAATAATTTATTGATCCAGTAGATAACATACAAGTAATATTGGATAAGTCATTTTACAAATTGTCAATAATTAATATCACTAACACAGTCAAAATTTTAAAAATAAGATAGTAAATATAAATCATATAAAAGTATAAATATATAGACAATAAATTACAATATTTATGTTCGTCGATTTACAAATTAAATAATTTTTTTTTTTTTTTTAAGAAGAAATAAAACCAAAATCACTAAAACGGATATATTAAGATAAGTAGTAGCACTACAAATAAAATTATTAATTAATATTAACTAGTAATTTTTATATATTCGATTTATTAAAAGTGAAAATTTTTTATAGGTTATATTTTTATTAAAAATCTATCGAATTAACAGTCAATTAACGAAATTAATTAAGGTCAGCGACATCTAGCTTCGAACAGCGACAAGAGTACCAGCTGGATTGCGGGACTGCAGTTGAATTGTAGTAAACTGTAGTCATCAACCGCTATGCAGACGTCCTGCACTGTTCGAGTTGGATAGGCAACCAAAAATACTACGTAGTATAACTGGTTAGCATAACACCTAGGAACACCCACCAACGATTCTTTCCGGAAGGAGATCGTTGTGAGTGATCAATGCAGAAACACAACCAACAGGAATTTAGGATACGAGTATACTCGGACAGCTCCATAGAAGATATAAAAAGGAAAAGTCAGAAAGATAATTCACCGGAAAAACAGGAAGAAAATATTTTCAGGAAAAGTAAATTGATCGCAAGATCACCGCTAAAATATAGTAGCCGTAAGCAGGGAAAGCAGATCGAATTACCAGCAAACACCGAACAACTAGAAGAAGAAAATATGGAGGAAATTATCAAAACTATTAACTCAACACTAATTACTGCTATTAAAGAATTAAGAGAAGAAATTAGGGAAGATATGAACCTAAATAAAGAGGAAATAAAGGAAGAAATTAATAAAAACAATGACATAATTATAAATAAACTCAGGGCAGAAATAAAGGAAAAAGAAGAAAAATGGACTGAGGAAAAACAACAACTGGAAGAAAGAATTAAAAGATTAGAAACCAAACTAGTCTCTCAGGATAAATTAAAACGCAAAAACAACATTGTTATTAAAGACTTAACACTAACAAATACAGCAACATTAAAACAAGAGGTTAGCCCGTTTTTCGAAAAAAATCTGAACATCTCAGAACCAATCAAATCAATTTATAAAATACCTAATAAGAATAACAAATCAATCATTAAGGTGGAACTGGAATGCTTTGATGACAAATTAGCATTACTAAAAGCAAAGAAAAACATAAAAGATAAAAAGGTATATATAGATAGTGACCTTACACCGGAAGAAAGCCAAATACAGAAAGCAATACGTGAGAGAGCCAGAGAAGAAAGACAGAAGGGGAAAATTACTAAAGTTGGATACCGAGCACTTCAAATAAATGGTGAAAAATACAAATGGAATGAAGAACTAGAAGACCTGGAAACGGACAGTACTATCGATATCCCAAAAAACTAAGGCACGTCCAAAAAACGAATATGATGACGACCCTGGCTACGAAAAAGGAAAATAACAAAAACATAAAATATAAATTAGGAAACTGGAACATAAAATGTATTAAAGACAAAGAAACCGAATTGATATGTGAAATAGAAAAACTGAAAATGAAATACTATGTATATCAGAAATCAAGAAGAAAGGAAAAGGAGTTGAAAAGCTAGAAAAAGATTACACCTTATTTTATTCAGGAATAGAAGAATCGGCGCACGCACAAGCAGGTGTCGGCCTAGTGGTGCACCCAGACAGAATGAACGAGATCAAGGATTGGAAATTTATTAACGAAAGACTAATGACAATAAGACTGAAAATAGTAGCTCAGGAATGGTATTCGCTGATTATTGCATACGGCCCGAACGAAAATGATAAAAAAGAAGAAAAAGATAAATTTTTTGAAGATCTACAACACGAAATAGATGAAGCCGGAGAAAATATAATAATAGCAGGAGACCTTAACGGAAGAGTAGGCAATAATATTGTCAACACATTCGGGTGCATGGGGAAATTTGGAGAACAAACTAAAAACAACAATGGTGAAAGAATTATAGCTTTATGTATAGAAAACGACCTAATAATAGCGAATACCATGTTTCAACATAAAGACATCCATAAATACACCAGAGAGGTGGTCTCCAGAAATGAAAGGTCCTTAATTGACTACTACCTGATAAGCAGAAACCTCTGGAAATATATTACAGACACAAAAGTTCGAAGAGGTGCAGAACTGGGTAGCGATCACTTTTTGGTAGAACTCAATGCAAAAGTATCAAAAATTACCGTTCCCAAGAACAGTATCCAATCCAAACCAGAATCTAAAATCAAAAACCACCTACTAAGGACCCCGCAAATTCAACAAAAATACCGAGAAGAGTAAGAAGTGGAAATAAGAAAAATTCCAATAAAATTTGGCCTAGAAGAAAAGTGGCGTACATTCAAGCAAGTAATTATACAGGCAGCCGAAAAGACTTGTGGAATCACAAAAACAAGAAAAAATAGGAAAAGCACAGTATGGTGGACAGAAGACGTACGAAAAAGTGTTCAAGAAAAGAAGCGGGCGTGGAAGAAGTACCCTGATGACCGAACATCTGAAAACTATCAACAATACAAAGAAAAAAGAGAAGATACTAAGAAAATAGTGAAGGCAGAAAAAGAACGAGCATGGACGAACTTTGGGGAAAGACTAGAAAACAACTTTCACGACAACAGAAAACTTTTCTTTCGAACAATAAAAAATCTGAAAGCATCCAAACCAGAACCCCTAAAATTTATTAAAGACGGTCAAAATAATTTACTAACAGAGCAGAAAAAAATAATCAAGAGATGGAAAGAACATTTTAAAGAAGTACTTGAAGGCCAAGATTCCAGTGAAGAAAAACAAATAATAAAGAAAAAAGACAATTTTACAGAAATAACGGAATTAGAACTGCAGGTAGCATTAAGGAAAATAAAACTAGGAAAAGCGGCGGGCTGTGACAATATTACAGGAGAAATGCTCAAATTCATGCCACCAGAAGGTCAAAAAGTTTTACTAGACATATACAACGAAGCGATACAAACAGGTGCAGTACCCGTGGATTGGACCAAAGCTATTATAGTACCCATTTACAAAAAAGGAGACAGCAAAAATTGTAAAAACTATCGCGGAATCTCTCTACTAAGCATGCCAGGAAAAATATACGCCAGAATACTAGAATACCGACTTCGCCAACAATTAGAAAGAACCATTGAAGAATCTCAACACGGCTTTATGAAAGGAAAGAGTACAGTATACTCCATATTTGCTCTCAGACAAATTAGCGAAAAACTAACATTATATGGGAAATCACTACATATATGCCTAATTGACCTAGAAAAGGCATTTGACAGAATTGAAAGAGAGAAATTATGGGAAATACTGGAAAAAAGAAAGGTTAGGAAAGAAATAATAGAAGCCATAAAAAGCCTATACACGAGGTGCAGTAACGTAGTAAGAACGGGACTAATGTCATCTGAAGAATTTATAACATCACGAGGATTAAAACAAGGATGTATACTCAGCCCAATCCTGTTTAACCTATATCTAGACGAAGCTATAAAAGAAACTAAAAGAAAAGCGAAACACTTCAGGCTAGGTAAATGGAATCTGGAAAATGTTGAATTCCTGGAATTCTTGTTCGCAGACGACATGGCAGTTATAGGAGGTACAGAAAAAGATCTACAATATAATCTTAATATAATTACCGAAGAAATGGGAAAGATCGGAATGAAAATAAATATAACAAAAACAAAGACCATGGTAATAGGTAAAGACAACTCATCTCACAGTATATATATATACAGAATGAAAAACTTGAGCAAGTCAACAGCAACAAGTATTTAGGTAGTTACTTATCTAAAAATGGAACATGTGAAGAAGAGATCAAAGAGAGAACAAATGATGCTGCGAAAATACTTAATGCACTGAAGACATCCTTTCTCAGCAAAAAAGAGATCCCGAAAGATACAAAAGTAGCGGTCTATAAATCAGTCTATGTTCCAGCGCTAACCTATTCTTGCGAATCTTGGACCATAAACAAGATACAACATAGCAACTTACAAGCCATGGAAATGAGATTTCTTCGTAAAATTGTAGGCAAAACGGAACTAGATAAGATAAGAAACAGTGAAATTAGGAAAGAACTGAAAATCAAACCCCTAATTGAAAACATCTACGAACAACAACTGAGGTGGTACGGACATGTTCAAAGACAGCCTAAAGAAAAACTTGCAAAGAAATCCTTTGAGGCAAGAATGAGCGGAAAAAGACCAAGAGGAAGACCTAGGAAAACATGGCTTGAGGGTATCAAGGAAGCAGCAACATATAAAGTAATAGATATTCAAAATATGAAGCAATTAACGCATAACAGAACAGAATGGAGAAAGTTATGTAAGACACCGGCCGACCAAGAAATTTTGTTTTAAGTTTACTAAATGTAAACTCGACACCTTCGGGTATAAGAGTCTTAGATAAAGTAAATAAATAAATAATTAACAAATTAAATAAGTCAGTTCAATTCTTAAATAAGTGTGTTTACTTATTGTTGCTGCATAAAATACTCATTTAGATTATAAAAACACTTACTGATTAAAAATGTAACTATCCTTTTCTTAAATAGCGGCAAGGTTGTACTATCTTTGATGTGTGAAGGTAGTTTATTATACATTTTTTTCATTAGTATATTTGGATTTCTTGCCGTTTTTGTAAATCTAACTGTTTGAATTTCTAAAGTACTGTTTTGTCTAGTATTATATGTATGTATATCTGACCGCTTCTCGAAAATTGATAAGTTTTGTTGCACATGAAGGCTAGCCTGGTATATATACATACACGGTAATGGTAAGATATTCAGCTCTCTAAAAATAGGAACACAAGAGGTTCTACGGCAGCACCCAACCATATTTCTAATTATTCTTTTCTGCATTTTAAATAATCTATTGAACTCTGAATTTGTGCCCCAGCATAATAAACCATATGACAAAATGGAATAAATGTGACCAAAGTAATACGCTCTGACTACATCTTTACTACAACATTTTGCAAGGTTTTTTAGTTTCCAGCATTCCTGGGATATTCTCTTGCAAAGATTATTTATATGTACATCCCAGTTCAGGCATTCGTCTATATAAATTCCCAGTATTTTGGTAGACTGGACTTGTTCAATCGATTTATTTATCTTAATTAATTGACTTGTGTCACGTTCTTTTTTACGTTTAGTAAATGTAATAAAGTTACATTTACTTTCATTAATAATTAGATCATTTGATACAAGCCAATCGTACATAATTTTAAGATCATTGTTAATCTTTTGAACAAGATTCTGACTATCAGAATCAGAGCCCATTATCGTGGTGCCGTCAGTCCTAAAGTATATTGAGGAATTCTTCAAATCACATTTCACCCCTTTCGAAAAATCTCTTAGTGGGTGCTTACATCACGGAAGGAATATACTTCCCGAATTTCATGTCTCTATATCCAAGGGAAGTTCTATCGAATAAAAATACCCATTTACCCCTTTAAAGGTGAAATTTTAGAAAACTGTCAAAACTATTTCGAGATATTTGAAAAAGACACCAGTGTGCCAAAAGAGAATGTTATAACTCAATAAACACAGGAAATACGACAGGTTGTATAATTCACCCCGATTATAGATTTACCCCTTCAGGGATGGATTAAGAAAGAATCCTGAAATAATTTTTTCTGCATTTGTATGCGTAATCTTTATAAGCGAAAGCCAAGTCGATATCTTATTGGTCTTAAGAGATATTAAGGAATCCTTGATATCACATTTCACCCCTTAGGGGTTGAATTTCGAAAAATCCCGTCTTAGTGGGTGCTTACGTCATAGAGGGAATATAATTTACGAATTTCATGTATCTTGTCCAGAGGACGTTCTATCGAGTTGAAAATACCCATTTACCCTTTTAGGGGTGAATTTTTGCAAAACTGTCAAAACCAATACGAGATATTTTAAAAAGACACCGATATGCCAAAAAGGAATGTTATAACTCATTAATCACAGGAAATACAAAGGGTTGTATAATTCACTCCGATTGTAGAATCGCCCCTATAGGGGTTGATTTGGACAAAATCCTGAAAGTTTTTCGGCATTTGCATGGGTAATCTTTTTAAGCAAACTCCGATAGACGATATCTTATTGGTCCTAAGAGGTATTTAGGAATCTTTGAAATCACATTTCACCTCTTTTCACTCCTTAGGGGTTGAATTTCGAAAAATCCCGTCTTAATGGGTGCTTACTTCATGGAGGGAATATACTTTGCGAATATCATGTATCTATGTCCAAGGGATGTTCTATCAAATAAAAAATATCCATACACCTATTTAGGGGTGAAATTTTTAAAAACTGTCCAACCATTTCGAGATATTTTAAAAAGACATCTATATGCCAAACAGGAATTTTATTACTCAACAAACACAGGGAATATGAAGTTTTTCAACATTAACCTTCATAAGCAAAAACCAAGGCGATATATAATCTGACCGAAGAAATATTGAAGAATCCGTGAAAACACATTTTACCCCTTTTCACTCCTTAGGGGTGTCGCCAGTCAGTCTGCGTACGTGACTGGGACAATAGTTTTTCATGTGACGTCATAGATCTCGCACGTGCAGCTTAGGGTTTTTACAACTGGGTTTTCCTCGCTTCGGAATTTGAACCAATCGGAGCGCAGGATCCGAGATAAGCCGTCACCGAACTGGACCAATGAGGGAGCCGCATCGGTCGAGCGACCAACACCGAACATCGAATAAAAACAGGCCGTTTCACTGAAACGAGATCCCTCCGCTACACAAGCTTGAAGCTACCACCATCCAAGTTACAACTAACTTGGGACCGGTGTATCTGACAGCTGTGTATAAACAGCCCAAAAACCAACTGGATACTGCTTACTTCGTCAAACTTTTAGACCGTCGCGGCCCAGTTATTATTGGGGGAGATCTGAACTCCAAGCATCAGTCTTGGAACAGTCGGAGGAAAAACAAAAATGGACGAGTTCTGAGAGAATTTGCCGACAGCAAAGGGGTGAATGTTCTGGCTCCAAAGGACCCAACTCACTACCCGCGCGTAGCCGGACACGTTCCTGATGTGATAGACTTCTTTATCACTAAAGATGTCCGTCACCAGACTGAAGTGTTCACACTCTCTGAGATGAGCTCTAATCACAATCCTGTGATTATGCATCTGAACGGTTCCTCGGACCATACTGGAGAAGTAACTCTCTCCAAAACGCACTGGCCATCTTTCACAAGACTGGTAGAGGAGCGAATTGACTGTCACATGTCAATCGCATCCACTGAACAGCTTGACTCGGCTGTTGACATTTTTGTCGACACGCTGAAGAATGCTGTGAAGGAAGCTACCATCCGGAGAACTATCAAACCTCCGGCTAAGCCACTGCCCATGCATATTCGGTCTCTCATTCAGGATCGAAATCGCTCTCGCCGCTGGTGGCAGCGATTCAGAGATCCAGTCGATATGACGGAAATGAACAGACTCGATCGGGAAGTCATGGCCAAGACACTAGGGAGGAAACGAGCTCGTATTCCTCCTATAGTTACTGCTAACGGGAAGGTCTACGACCGGAAACGCAAATCGGAGGCATTCGCCGACAGTTTGCAGACCCAATGCAGTCCAAACGAGCACTTTTTAGATCGAGATTTTGTCCTGGAGGTCGGTAAAAACTTCAGTCTCGGTCAGAGGAAGTTTTCACCCCGGACGAACGCGATTTCGTCAGCCCAGGACAGATCGTAGAGATCATCAAGAGGCTCAAAGTGCGTAAGGCACCTGGACCTGATGGCATTACCAACCAGATGATAAAACATCTGGACAAGAAAGCTCTCGTCGCGCTGACGAACATCTTCAACGCGGCTCTGAGACTGTGCCATTTTCCACGGGTGTGGAAAAAGGCTGACGTCGTCCTCATCCCTAAACCGGACCATGACCGATCGCTGCCCAAGAGCTATCGGCCGATAAGTCTCCTATCCTGTCTCGGCAAGATCTTAGAGAAGCTGATTCTGATCAGACTTCAGGAGCATACCGATGCTAACAATCTTCTTCCTGATGAACAGTATGGATTCCGTAGCGGACACTCTACTGTCCATCAGCTCATGCGTGTCACTGAGCTGATTACAGACGGATTTAACAGAAATCAGTCTGCCGGTGCAGTCTTTGTGGACGTTTCCAAGGCCTTCGATCGCGTCTGGCACGCGGGCCTTGTCTACAAGCTGCACTGCATTGATTTCTCTCCATCTCTCATCAGGATGATCGCCTCTTATCTCACTTCCAGAGAATTAAGAGCTAAGGTGGAGGATGTGTACTCATCGTGGAGGCCAATCGAGGCTGGCGTCCTCCAGGGCTCTTTGCTGTCGCCATTGTTATTCGCTCTTTATACGAACGACATGCCGACGGCCGACGGAACAGTTAAATGTCAGTATGCTGATGATACAGCATATCTTGCCAGATCTTTAGGTCCAGCACTAATCACTCGAAGACTCCAGCAGGCCTGCGAGAGTCTCGAGAACTGGTGTACGCGATGGCGCGTCGCCGTGAACGGTGCCAAATCTAAAGCAATGTTCTTCTCCATAAAAAAGAGAACTCCGTCAGGTACGGTTAAACTCTTTGGAGAAGACATTCCTTGGTGTGATAGTGTCAAATATTTAGGGCTAATATTTGACCCTAGATTGACTTGGAAGAAGAACTTTACGTACTTCATAGCCAAGGCCACTCGAGCCAAAGGAATGCTCTCGCCGCTACTATGCAAGAAGAGCTCCCTCAGCATTACTAACAAGACACGGATTTATAAATCTGTGATACGACCTGTCTTGACCTACGCGTCTAGTGCCTGGGCTTATGCCAGCACCGCTCAGTTAAAGCGGTTGCAGACATTCCAGAACAAGTGTTTGCGGCAAATCTCTGCCGCTCCTTGGTTCATACGGAATGAAGACATAAGACGAGAACTGGGTGTACCGAGCTTGGATGAATTTCTCAGCGCTTGCGTTGAGAAATTCTTTCAGAAAGCACAAGATCACGCAAATGCTACTATAGCATCTGCGGTTGACTACGATCCAGCCCTAGTATGGAAGCATCGAAGGCCTCGATGCTTCCTTAAGGACAACTAAGCACGACTTAGCACCACAGGCCTGAGGATCAGGCCACCCCTTTTATCATCAAACATCGCAAGACACGTGTTGAGGGCTTTAGCCCGGTACACATCCAGAGGCAAGACTAGAAACGAGATCAGTCCTCAACGAACAGTCCAGCAGCTAAGATCAGTCTTCAACGAACCGTCTAACAGCAAAGGACAGTCTTCAACTACACCTCAACGAGAGAACATCTATTATCATCAAGAGAACTTCAGCATTATACTAGCAGCCGAGTGAGTAAAAAGAATATTGTGAAGATACTAAAAAGAATTTATACACGCTGTGTACTATTATCATTGTCTAATTTCTGTGTTCACATTAACTTTTAAAAGTAACGCTGACACCCTTTAGCGGGCCTTGTAACTGTTCTTGTCTTCGTATATACGTATACACAGCGCACTGACCGCCTTCGGCGTGCCTGTGTCCCGTTCGCTGACGGTTAAGCGGATCTCGTCGAATACGTATCGTGGATACCTCTCACGTCCACGTCCGTCGCCTTACGTCCACGTCCGTCGTATCACGTCCGTTATCGCCACGTCGCTTCACGTCCACGCCCGTCACCGTCAAGCCACGTCTACGTCCGTAGCCGTCTTGTCTGTCGCCGTAACGTTTGTACCTCGGCTACAAACGGACGGCCGCCGTCGCACGCTGAAGCTAACGTCAACGCCGATTTTCGCCGTAGCCCGTCCTGTAGCGCCGCTACAGACCGCTACGACCCGGACATCATCTCACAGAGGCCCAGCACATACACGGCAGTTCAGCCGTCCACGCCTACACCATCAACGCTCAAGGTAACAGCTCGCCCGCTCGTACCGCTGTCACCCTTGACGGTCACCCATCCAAGTTCAGCGGTCACCACTCCGGTCTTGTCGGTCACCACTCCGAAGTCAGGCCGCTCTTCAATCGCTCCGATCACTCCTGGAATCTTGAAGAAGAACAAAAGATTACGGCGTCGGCTCTTCAAGTTGTTCGGCTCTTCTTCACCGCCGTAAACATGGCCGACCAACGCATAGACCCGTCTCTTTCCTTCTCTCTTCCTTTCCTCATTATTGTCATTGTTGCTTATTATTTCATTATTGTTATTCATCTATCATTGTTACTGTTACTGCACATATTTCTTTAATAAAACTGTTACATCCAAACTGTCCGCATATTATTTTCAAACCCTGGGGAATCAAGTTTTATCTTTCAGGGTGTGTAGAGACGACGTGCATAGTTCTACCTCGCCGCAACGCTAGTGGTGGCCGGTAGTAGTGGTTATTCCCCTAGGGCTCAACCACCCTGGCTGAGTCAATCCCGCAACAGGGGTTGAATTTACAAAAAAAAATTCTTAGGGAGTTGTTACGTCATAAAAGGGATATAATAATAATAATTAATTTATTTACCATATTAATTACAGTTAAGAAAAAAAATATATATAATTATCGACCGTAAATAGATGTACTTAAATTTAAATTCAAATAATATATACTATCCGAATTTTATGTTTCTCTGTCTAGACGACATTCTATCGAATAAAAAATATCAATTTACCCCTTTAGGGGTGAACTTTAAAAAAACGGTCAAAACACTTTCTAAATATTTTAAAAAGACACCTATATGCCAAAAAGGAATGTTATAAGACAATAAACACAGAAGATGCGAAGTGTTCTATAATTCATCCTGATTGTAGATTCACCCCTTTAGGGGTCGCTTAGGACAAAATCCTGAAATTAGTTTTTTAATATTTACATGAGTAATCATTGTAAGCAAAAACCAAGTCGATATCTTATTGGACCTAAGAGATATTAAAGAAACCGTAAAGCCACATTTTACCCCTTTTCACCCACTTAGAGGATGAGTTTCGAAAAATCCGTTCTTAGTGGGTGCTTACGTCATGGAGGGAATATACTCGCCAAATTTCGTGATTGTAGGTTCAGTGGTTTGGGCTGGGCGTTGATTATGAGTAGGTAGCTTAGTTACGATTTTATATATATAGATATAAAAAAAAAGTTAGAATAATAATGTAAATGTAATTCTTCCGTAAATACACATGATAAAAATGCTGTCATAAAAGATACGAAGTATCTTGTGGTGACAATAATGAAATCGTAAACAAGAAATTTAAAAAAAGAAATTTAAAATAAAATAAAAATCTATATAAAAAAATAAAAATAATAGATAATAATAACAATAACAATAAAACAAATAAAATAATACTGTACCAGAATAAAAGTTCAATAATACAAATTAAGAAAAGTAAATAATAATAATAATATAATAATAATAATAACTTTATTTACATTTTTTACAAATAGATGTGTTGTACATAAGTTATTAACAAATTTTAACAAATGTAAATAAGAAAATATATATTCCATTATAAATTATTAGACATAAATTTTTTTTTACAACTTATAGACCGACTAATTTATTCATAAATCATTTTCATCATTCTGTCCAGCATCACTAAGCTGAAGCTTGTCGCAATGCCAGGACAAAATAATAAACAAATTAACATACACAAATAATAATAATAATAATAACTACAAATTATTATACAGTAAAACTACAAATAGAAAATAAGGTAAATAATTTATTCATTGAAAATCTAGGAGGTTGATGACATTCTTAATATTCTTAACATAGGCATGGTAACTGCCAGAAGAGATTTCTTCAAATTTCTTATACTGTGAAATAGTGTTATACATTCACATACAAATAGAATAATAAACTCCAGATCTCAACAAATTTCAAGTAAAAGTCAGTAAATAAATGCATAAATAAATAAACAAATAATAAATAAATAAATAAAGTTAGTTAGTTAGTTAAAATTTTTGACGCACAGCAACAAACGCTCTTTGCGCCTAACGGAGCCCATCTAAATGACTACACTACATATTAAAAACAATAAATTAAACAATTAATATATAGATAAAATCAATAAAATTACACATACTCAATAAAAGAAATATTGCACAGACAAACACAAATAAATAAGATAAAAGGTCTGTTCGAAAATTTGACTCAGGATGATGGCAAGAGACTGTAAAGGGGCCAATTACCATCGAATATCACAGTCTAAAACTAGAAACACATTAAAATAAGGTGCAAGACTTCACAGATAAAAAGTAAGTTGGATGCTCTCAGGAAGAGTATCAGCCTGTCCATGAGTACTCTGTCGTCACCTAAAGCAACTGACAGGTCATAGCACAGGGCTAGCCTCTCCCTGATATCCTCGAACTGTACACATTCAGTTAAAATGTGTAACACAGACAAATCTGTGTTACACGTCTCACAGACAGAGGACCCTTCACCTCGAAGGAGGTGTCCATGGGTCCACCAAAAGTGACCTATACGAAGGCGTGTGATGGCGGTTTCCTCCCTGCGGTTAATCCTGCCTGAAGAACCCCATGGTTTAACGTCTCCCTTAATCTGTCGCAACTTAACGTTCTGTGTGCGGCTCCACTCATGTTGCCACATGTCTAACACCAGGTGTTTCAGATGACTCTTTGCGTCATCCGGAAATATGAAACTCACATCAATCATAGGTCTGTGGGAGGCGGCTTTTGCAGATGCATCTGCCGCTTCGTTGCCTTTAATACCAACATGTCCCGGTATCCAAAACAGCTCTACCCTCACATTCTGAGCATTCAGATTGTGGAGTAGCAACCGGATCTTTAGTACAAGAGGATGCACTGGATCTGGATCTTGGATACTGATCAGAGCGCTCAGTGAGTCAGTCAAGATAACACTTGACCGACTTTGTCCTGACGAAACAAAACACAGGGCCTTGAAAATAACGAACAGCTCAGCAGTGTACACAATCGTTATGGAGTGCAGACGGTACTGAAACTGTTGGCGTGGATTCAAAACAACGAACGCACACCTAACCCTGGTTCCGGATTTGGATCCGTCAGTAAAAATGACCGTATCCTCGAACCTAGGGACCAGTGTTTTTTGTAATTCATGTTGGTATTCGATAGGCAACGTAGTATCTTTATCCAACCTAGTTAATGTGAGATTCACAACCGGACGCGGCAGCGTCCATGGTGGAACAGCACACAAAACGAAACTTGCCATTTCGGGCATATTAAAGTCAATATCACCCAAAATGTCGAAAAACCTCAGACCAAAAGGACTATTGGCTCTTGGTTTTCTGTCATAGGTCTCTGTATGCCTATTTTGTAGAATAGGATCATACGCAGGATGATTTGGCTTGGCACTGAGTGCAGCCATATATCGCAGGGATAGAATTTTACGACGAATGTACAGTGACGGTTCGCCTGCTTCACACAGCATGCTTGGTATTGGGCTGGTGCGAAATAAACCAGTGGCCAATCTAACCCCAGTGAGATGTACAGTGTCAAGAATTCGTATCTCTTGGTGTTTAGCTGACCCATAAGCTAGACATCATCCATAGTCCGGCTTAGAGCGCACTAAAGAACGATACAAACGCAACATGACAGTGCGGTCTGCACCCCATGTCTTGGGACTGAGGACCCGCAACAAATTGAGCGACTTTTGGAATTTTTTCTTGACGGACAAAAAATGTGCCCGCCAAGTTAGACGACTGTCAAAAACGAGACCCAGAAATCTGGCAGTATCGGTAAATGGTAACTGTGCTCCATTTAGCGTGAGTGTAGGGTTGGGATGGACACCCCTATTCCTACAAAAATGGACACAAACAGTTTTGCTGGTCGAGAATTTGAAGCCATTTTCGGTTGCCCATGTATCGAGACGATTGATGGTCAGCTGGAGCTGACGTTCAATTGTACTAGTCTTTTGTCCGGCGACAAAAATACCAATGTCGTCGACAAATATCGAACTCTGTACAGGCAATCGAATACATGAAGCTGAACCGTTAATGGCAATCAAAAATAGCGTAACGCTCAGTATGGAACCCTGTGGGACCCCATTGTCCAGTGCGAACATTTGTGACAGAGTATTTCCGATCCGCACCCTGAAGCGCCGGGTTGACATGAAGTCTTTCATAAAGAACATCAAGCGTCCCCGGAGACCCCAGGAATGCAGAGTACGGAGAATCCCATAAATCCATGCAGTGGCATAGGCTTTCTCAATATCGAAAAACACAGCTACCAGGTATTTGTTTTTAACGAAAGCATTCCTGATAGCTGTCTCTAGTCTGACCAGATGATCTGCTGTTGAGCGGTGACGGCGAAAGCCGCACTGTGTTTTGGCCAGCAAATCGTTTGATTCTAAAAACCAAATCAGACGCTTGCTGATCATTCGCTCCATGAGCTTGCAGAGACAACTGGTCAGTGATATTGGTCTATAGCTAGAGGGCAAGTGTTTATCTTTCCCGACTTTGGGGATAGGAATTATATGAGATTCCTTCCACTTGGTCGGGCACTTGCCCTCAGTCCATATCCTATTATAGACATTCAAAAGCCTAGACTTAGATGATTCTGGAAGATTTCGGATCATACGATAATGTATCGTATCTGGACCAGGAGAGCTATCCTTACACTTTGAGATCGCGCTATCTAGCTCTTCACGAGAGAAAAGCAGGTTGTATACCTCGTCATTCCTAGAAACGAAATTTAGAGGTATAGATTCGAGGCCTGCTTTACGAGTTAGAAACTCGGGTGGATAATGTTCAGAGCTAGAATTGAACGCAAAATTAGATGCCAACGTGTTAGCAATTTCGACCGCTGAGGTAACTACGTTACCATTTACCGATAGACCAGCAATGGCTGTAGCTGTATTTAGACCAGAGATTTTCCGGACCTTCTCCTAAACTTTGGCCACTGGAGTGGCAACTGTAACGGTGGACACGTATTTGCGCCATGATTCGCGCTTGCTTTCTTTCACAATCCTCTTAGCACGAGCTTTCGCTCGTTGGAAGGCTATCATGTTTGCCTCTGTTGGACAACGACGGAATGTATTGAAGAGGTGTCTCCTTTCACGTAGCGGCAAGTCGCATTCCTCGTTCCACCAGGAAACGGGAACTCGACGGGGCTGAGTGGATGACAGCGGTATGCTGCTTTCAGCCGCGCTCGTGATGGAATCCGTGAAGTGATTCACCTCTTCGTCTACGCTCAACTTCGGAATATCCTCGTGAGAGAATAATTCTGCGAACTTGGTCCAATCTGCTTTTCGAAGAACTCACTGTGGCCAGCGGGATTCGGTAACAGTATTGAACAGAGGCCTTAAGAGGATTGGAAAGTGATCACTACCGCACAGGTCGTGATGCACGTCCCATTTGAACAACGGAGCGATGGCTCCTGAAACGACGCTAAGATCTATGGCACTGAATGTACCCGTTGCTGCACAGAAGTGCGTGAGTCTGCCGTCGTTCAAAAAGCTCAAACTCAAATCGTTCAACATATTCTCGTAATCAAGAGAGTAAAAGTAAAGTTTGAAATCAAATCGATGTTTCAAGTTGAGTTGAGTGCGTTATATTACTGAGTGACAAAATTGCTAATTTAACTATTAAAAATAATAAATAAATAATTATTAAGTGTTTAAACAATTAAAAACTAACTAACAATCAGCTATAAATTGCACAAAAACTAATTTGGGCTAATAATATTGTTTTTATAAGTGAAACAACAATCAATAGTGTAATTGACTTTTACGAAATATTTCCACTGTAAAACTATTTCAAAACTAGTAATATATTAGTAATAATAATAACAGTATTAAACAGTTTTAGTGTATTTAGAACATTTAGAGCCAAGTTTAATAAACATTTAAAAAAAGTTATCAGTAATTTTATATCTATCCAAATATACAGTACTGTGATTTATTTTGCTAATCACTATTGAACATAGTCCAGTTAGCTCACTTGGTAAATACGTAGACCAGAAACGCAGAGGTAGTGAGTTCAAGACCTGCTAGAGGGAAATTATTTTTATTAAAAAATAAAATATTATAAAAATATTATAACAAATATTATAAAACCCCTTAACATCGAAACGATTTTGAACAATTTGTTTCACGTATTTACAAGATTCCGGTGATCAAATAAACTTCTACTATTGATATATACAATGGCGTGTAAAGTATGCAACGTAAAAATTAATAGACATGGTGATGATAAAATAATCTGTTCCGGGAAATGTAAAGGTGCATTTCATCCAAGTTGCGTCAACATTGGTGAAACAAAAAATACTGATGTAGAAAATTGGAAATGTGGCACATGTTTAACAGCTGGTACCAATTGTACTAATAAGCCATGTAACAAAAATTTGGAGCAAAATATCAGCAAACAACATTCCATTGATGACGTAATTAGTATGCAGCAAGACCTTAAGTCTGAAAATGCAAAATTAGGAGAATCGATTTTGGAAACACACACTAAATTAGATTTACAGTCAGTAAAACTGCAAGAACTTATCACCAAAACGTTTGCTCTCGAGGAGGAGAATAAGAAACTCCGTGAGGAAAATTCCAACTTAAGGCTTCAGTTAGACGACCAAGAACAATATTCTAGAAGAAATTGTATCGAAATCCATGGTCTACCAGAAAGTCAAGGAGAAAATGTGACAGCTGAAGTAGTGAAAATAGGTCGAGCAATAGGCATGCCAATTACCGGAGAAATGATGGACAACTGTCATAGGCTTGGGAAAAAAGGGAAAACCGGAAATTCTCCAACCATTCGAGGTGTGATTGTCAACTTGACAAGGAAAGGTTTCTAGAGAAGCGCAAAGTGAAACGCAATCTTTGTTCGAGTGAGTTAGGTTTTAATGTGTCACACAGTATCTACGTTAACGAAAACTTAACTCAGTATAGGCGTTCACTGATGAAATCCGTGAGGAAACTAAAACGTGACTACAGATTATCCTATGTGTGGACCAAAAACGGCAATATTTTTGTGCGGGAACGTGATAATTCACCGGCAGTTTTAATAAAATGTGAAAAAGACATTCAGGAAATAGAGGAGAATTGTAAACAGTTTGCAAGGACGGTCTTAAACCGACATGAAAATGATCAATGAGACCATCAATATTTATTATCAGAATGTACGTGGACTACGCACCAAGACTCACACCTTCTCTAATAATGTTCTTGCATACGACTATGACGTCATTTCATTAACAGAAACTTGGCTTAATGATAATTTTAATAACAAATTTAATAAATACAGAATTATTACCTAATTACTATAATTGTTTTAGAAAAGACAGAAATGATGGTCGACGAGGAGGGGGAGTCATGGTTGCAGTTCACAAAAAATGGTCATGTATTGAAATAACTGATTACAATTCTCCTTATGAATATATATTTTTAAAATTGTCTAATTCTAACTATATATTTTCACTTTGTTGTTTGTATATTCCGCCAAATTTTCCTGTTCAAACATACACAGCCATATATGATTTACTAGAATCCAGTGATAATTTAATAGATAAAAATTTGTTGATACTGGGTGATTTCAATATACCAGAATTCAATGATAATTATTCTTTAACTAACAAAACAATTTCAGAATTAAAAATATTTACTAACTTATATGATTTAATAAACGTTAATAACATTAAAAATATTAACGACAAAACGCTGGATTTGGTGTTGACAAATATGATTGTCAGTTTCACCAGAGAGAGTGACCCATTAATAGTTGAGGACAAATTCCACCCTGCATTAAACTAATAGTCAATGTCAATGTTGGTAAACGCGTAGATAATATTGCTTGCCTTGATGCTTATAATTTCAAACGTGCAAATTTTATACAACTGTACAGAGATTTAGCAGTAGTAGATTGGTCATTTCTGACTTATTACAAGGATGTTAACGAGGCAGTGGATGCTTTTTACAAAGTATTATATTATATATTAAATGCAAACGTTCCTAAAGTTAAAATAAATAAAAATAACTATCCACGTTGGTTTACGTCAGAAATGATCGGTGTATGTAAAAAAAAATACTATCATCTCAAAAAACTAAAATTAAAGCATGGTGATCATAATTATCATAACATAATGTATAGAGAGGCACGTAAAAAACTTAAAGAGCTTATAAAAAAAAGTAAAAAAGAATATGTTCGAGACTCAGAAATTAATATTTGTAATAATCCTAGCTCATTCTGGAGTTATGTAAGAAGTAAAAGAGCATCCCAGGACAGTACAACTTTTAGATCGGAAAGCAACAAGCTGCTAAATAAGCCTAAAGACATAGTAGAGGGTTTTGCAAACCTTTTTTCGTCAGTGTATAACTGTGCTGACAAAAATAGCAACTCACGTCCAAAAAAATAATTTTACAAAATATTCTAGCAGTATCTTCTCTATCGATATCGAAGACGTGGAAGAGTCGATAAAAAAATTACCCCCTAAAAAACCTTGCGGCCCTGATCTTATTCCTCCTTACGTAGTAAAGGGCTGTGCTGGTGTATTAGCAACACCGTTTCAGATACTTTTTAATCTTTCCCTGGCTACAAAGATTTTCCGGAAAAGTGGAAAGTTGCTCGGGTTTGTCCCATTTTTAAGTCGGGGGATAAACGCCTAATAGAAAATTATAGACCGATATCAATATTATCTACTCCAGCTAAAGTGTTCGAACAGATAATGTATAAATATGTTTACAATCAGGTTGCGTCTCTCGTAACTCCATGCCAACATGGATTTGTTAAATCCAAGTCCACAGTTACTAATTTATTACATATAACTAATTTTATTGCTCGTAACATGGACTTGGGTAAACACACCGACATCTTGTACTTAGATATGAGCAAAGCATTCGACAGAATTTTACATAGTGCAATCATTAAAGCATTGACTAATTGCGGTCTCTCCGACGTGATCTGCGAATGGTTTGTCTCATACTTCGAGGAGAGGCAACAATATGTTGAATATAAAAATTGTTAATCTTCATCTTATTCTCTGGTTTCTGGTGTTCCTCGAAGATCCAATCTTGGACCGCTACTCTTTATACTAACCATTAATAATGTAACACAAATATTGGATAAATGTGATTGTTTATTATTTGCTGACGATATCAAATTGTTTAAAACGATATCATATTTGAATGACTGTAAGACGTTAGGAAAGCAGTTAAACAAGTTAAACAGTTGGATTTAATTACTCCATTTAAATTCTAAGAAATGCAAAATGATATCATTCAGCCGAAAAAGGGAAATATTAATTCATCCATATAATTTGAATAGAATATTAGTGGAAAGAGTGGAGATCATGAGAGATCTGGGTGTTTGTTTTGACTCAAAACTAAGTTTTAAATATCATATTGAACATATTGTTGCGCAAGCTTCGAAGAATCTCGGTTTTGTTTTACGGAGAGGATATGAATTTAAAAATACTGTAACTTACATAACTCTGTTTAATGCATTTGTTAGACCAAAATTAGAGTACGCTTCAGTGCTATGGTCGCCATTTCAAAAAAAAAAAAAAATACATACACTGTATTGAAAATACTCAAACAAAGTTTTTAAGATTATTAGAATTTAAAATGACGAATACTTATCCTAAATATGTATCTTGTGGGGTTTTACAAAATAAGTATGGAGTTATGTCACTTGAAAAACGTCGTAATCAGCATAGCCTACTTTTATTATGTAAAATTTTTGACAATAAAGTATCTTGTCCGGACATTTTGGCTGAGATTGACATTAAAGTTCCAACAAATGGTTTGAGATGTAGGAACTACTTGTTTAATGTAACCAAGTTCTCTACAAACTACAGTAAAATGAGTCCCATCTCTAGAATGTCCCAACTATATAACTCTCTTCTGATCAGTGACACAGACATCGACATTTTTAACATAAGCTATGCTGGTTTTAGAAGCGCTGGAACTGAAATATTGTCTTAAATTTTAAATTTTGTTCATTATCCTTTAAATTTTGTTATTTATCCTTGAGTTTTTTTATTTTTTTATTTTTATTTTATTTTTTGTTTGTATAATGAAATATTCAATAACACATTATATTATTGCTGTTATTAGTTAAAGTTAAGATAGCATTATAATTAATACAATAAAATGTACAACTCAACTTATATATATACATGTATAAAGGCACATTTTGGACTTCGGCCTGTTGTGCTGTTATTTCTAATAAATTAAATATTCTCCAGGTGACGTCCCCGTCGATCGTTCCCCACCGATCCCCAACATACATTGTAGGCGTTAAAATCGCCTAGTAGTATGAAGGGTGGTGGGAGTTGATCGATGATGTTCACGACATCTCGGATGTCAGTTCGAACACTAAGGGGAAGTTAGATAGAACAAGTCGTCACCTGGAGCGGAAGTGCAACACGAACTGCTACGACCTGCAACTCAGTGTCAATGTCTACAGGATCGTGGTACAATGTGTCTCTAACGAGAATTGCCACGCCGTCACATGCTCTTAACCCAGTGAGGAAATCCGTGCGAAACACGGAGTATCCCCGAGGAGAGAATGTGTCGGTTTCCTTGAAATTTGTTTCCTGTAGACAAACACACGAAGCGCAAAATCCGACAATAAAAGTCGCAGTTTTTCGTAGCGCTGATATACACCGTTACAGTTCCACTGGAGTAGTGGGCCGTTCGTTTTTGTTTAGGGGAGTTACCCCGCAACCTAACGGTTTTTGGTTTACCCTTAGGTTGCGGGTCCACAGCCATTTTCTCGGCTACACTTTCATTTGGTAGTCCAGGTGTTTTGATGGACACACTGGCAACAAAACTGTATGTGTCCATTTTAGTAGGAAAAGGGGTGTACATCCCAATCCTACACTCACACTTAATGGAGCACAGTTAACATTTGCCGATACTGCCAGATTTCTGGGTCTCGTGTTCGATAGTCGTCTAACTTGGCGGGCACATTTTTTGTCCGTCAAGAAAAAATGTCAAAAGTCGCTCAATTTGTTGCGGGTCCTCAGTCACAAAACATGGGGTGCAGACCGCACTGTCATGTTGCGTTTATATCGTTCTCTAGTGCGCTCTAAGCTGGACTATGGATGTCTAGCTTATGGGTCAGCTAAACACCAAGAGATAAGAATTCTTGACACTGTACATCACACTGGGGTTAGATTGGCCACAGGTGCATTTCGCACCAGTCCAATACTAAGCCTGCTGTGTGAAGCAGGCGAACCGTCACTGTACAATCGTCGTAAAATTCTATCCTTGCGGTATATGGCTGCACTCAGTGCCAAGCCAGATCATCCCGCGTATGACCCTATTCTACAAAATAGGCATACAGAGATTTATGACAGAAAACCAAGAGCCAATAGGCCTTTTGGTCTGAGGACTTTCGACATTTTGGGCGATATTGATTTTAATATGCCTGAAATGGCCAGTTTCGTTTTGTGTGCTGTTCCACCATGGACGCTACCGCGTCCACTTGTAAACCTCACATTAACTAGGTTTGATAAAGATACTACGTTGCCTATCGCATACCAACATGAGTTACAAAGAACACTGGTCCCTAGGTTCGAGGATACTGTCTTTTTTACTGACGGATCAAAATCCGGAACCAGGGTTGGATGTGCGTTCGTTGTTTTGAATCCACGCCAACAGTTTCAGTACCGTCTGCACTCCATAACGATTGTGTACACTGCTGAGCTGTTCGTTATTTTCAAGGCCCTGTGTTTTGTTTCGTCAGGACAAAGTCGGTCAAGTGTTATCTTGACTGACTCACTGAGCGCTCTGATCAGTATCCAAGATCCAGATCCAGTGCATCCTCTTGTACTAAAGATCCGGTTGCTACTCCACAATCTGAATGCTCAGAATGTGAGGGTAGAGCTGTTTTGGATACCGGGACATGTTGGTATTAAAGGCAACGAAGCGGCAGATGCAGCTGCAAAAGCCGCCTCTCACAGACCTATGATTGATGTGAGTTTCGTTTTTCCAGATGACGCAAAGAGTCATCTGAAACATCTGGTTTTAGACATGTGGCAACATGAGTAGAGCCGCACGCAAAACGTTAAGTTACGACAGATTAAGGGAGACGTTAAACCATGGGGTTCTTCCTGCAGGATTAACCGCAGGGAGAAAACCGCCATCACACGCCTCCGTATAGGTCACTGTTGGTGGACCCATGGACACCTCCTTCGAGGAAAAGAGTCCCCTATCTGTGAGACGTGTAACACAGATTTGTCTGTGTTACACTTTTTAGCTGAGTGTATACAGTTCGAGGATGTCAGGGAGAGGTTAGGCCTGTGCTATGACCTGTCAGTTGCTTTAGGTGACGACAGGGTACTTATGGACAGGCTGATACTCTTTCTGAGAGAATCGAACTTATTGTTTTATGTGTCTTGCACCTTATTTTAATGTGTTTCTAGTTATTGACTGTGATATTCGATGGTAATTGGCCCCTTTACAGCCTCTTACCATCACCCTGAGTCTGTTCAAATTTTCGAACAGATTTTTTATATTACTATTATTTATTTGTGTTTGTCAGTGCAAGATTTCTTTTATTGAGTATGCGTATTTTTAATGATTTTATCTATTTACTTATTGTCTAATATATTGTTTTTAATATATAGTCTAGTAATTTATATGGGCTGCGTAGGCGCAAATAGCCTTTGTTGCTGTGCGCCAAAAATTTTAACCAACTAACTAACTGATGAACACACTGGACTCCTTTTTTGATTGCTTTGTTCTCACTGGTATCCAGTGAGAACCTACGGGTTCCTTATCAGTCTCCTTTTCAGGAGTGACTGATTAGGGCTTTGTAGAAGCGACCTTTCTCTGATCGCTTCTAATTTGTGGAGAAGACTGTGGGGTCTTCTCCTTAGGTGGTTTGGAGAACTGAGGTTGAGTGCGTTCTCCTTTAGGGGAGGGGGATTT
Organism: Liopterus haemorrhoidalis; assembly: GCA_963971575.1. Taxonomy (NCBI): domain Eukaryota; kingdom Metazoa; phylum Arthropoda; class Insecta; order Coleoptera; family Dytiscidae; genus Liopterus; species Liopterus haemorrhoidalis. Next base: position 26,274,304 of record OZ020614.1, on the reverse strand, counting down.
ATTCAGACCCGATCCTCCAGGTTGTGGGGTCTGAATTTTGGTCTCTGGGACCAATACCACCGTTTCTCTAACAGTATTTGTACAAACTGTCACTGCTGCTGCAGTTGTCGGGCGAGGTACTAACTCTGTCTGAGTTTGGACACTTGCAGTTCGCTTTGCGGCCACTTGTGCGAAAGATTTCGCAAAAGTAACCGGCGCACTCTCTTTGTATTTCCTTTTGGCGTCGAAATACGGTATCTTGTCCTGCGTTCTTATTACCTGTATTGCCTTCTCCTCCAAGTACGTTGGGCAATGGCGTGAAGTAGATGCATGAGCACCTTTACAGTTCACGCAGTATGCCGCGTTTGGACAGGTATCAACATCATGTCGGTCCTGTCCGCAGTTGGCACAGATGGACTGTTTGCCACAACGAACTGAGATGTGACCGTAACGCTGGCACTTGTAGCATCGCATCGGATTGGAGTAGTAGGGGCAAACGTTACAAACGCTGTATCCCACCCTTACCGATGTTGGACACCTTGTGCCAGCGAAGGACACCACCATAGAGATCGAAGGCTTGCCGTTCCGGGGGTTGAGCTTCCTGCATTCGACGACACCTTGCGATGTCATTTCCTGCACAAACTCTTCCTCCGTAACATATGCAACACATAACATATTCGCACCGATTTTATTCCAGTAGAGCACGTATTTCTCAATGTTCGGGCAACAAAAAAGGGGGACATCTCTTTGAAAGACTTACCCTCTTCTGGAACCTTTACGACGAGAAATAGTGGTACTGGCGCACAAAACTCAACATCTCTTTTACCTTCTACCTTCTTGGCAGCTAGCCTAACACATCCCTCGTCGGATGACTGAGCATCACGACGAGGTCTCCTGTTTGATTTTTTACGGAATTTACTCTCACTATTGGCGGAATTTAAGAAATTTTTATCCCTCCGGCTAGTCGCCATACCCGTATACCATGTTTCATCACCCTACCATGCCCACCCACCAGGGAGCCCCACACAGGGGACGTTGGCCGCAAACCGGCTCATTGCGCTAGGCATGTCAGGATGATATAGCATCGGGGAAGTAGTCACGGGCTGCTCGACCCGCTCGAGAACCAGTAGTAGCCAACTCTGGAACCTTGCGAGCTGCATCCGCTCCTACAGACCCCCGAATACTTGTCTAGTGGCACGCCATTACCCCAGCATCCACCATCCAGTAGTTGAGCCACTCTATTCATGAACCGTGACACCAGCCGATTGATTGAGCTGACCAGACTCAGCCTCCCGTTTTACCGAATCCGAGGCCAAAGAAGGCGTGTTGGGATCGTACTGTCCACGACCAGCAGTCTCCCTCAACCGACCAAGATCTTCTTCTCCGGCGTTACGGGTCTCCACGCACGGCAATCACGTGGGTAGGAATTTAAGTGGGAGATAAAAGAGACAACAGATAAGCCTATTCCTACAATCGGCTCCTCTGAACTGTCTCCTCCCAAATTATATGTGATTCAGGTTACGTGGGATCATCAGGCCCTAAAGCTCTATATGGTCAGGTGATGCGACCATTATGAACTTCCCTTGCGTGATTGAGGGTACGCGGGATCATCAGGCCCGAAAGCTCGACAAATGGCCAGGTGTTATGGCCATTATGAACTTCCCCTGCGGGATATAAATAAATAAATAAATGGTGATAAATAATTAAATAAATAAATAAATAAACTAAATAAAAAGATAAAAGAAAAAAAAAAAAATGAGAGTTATGCAAAAGAGAATTACATATATTATCACAGTTTATACGTTTGAAATGATAGAATAAATAACGTCAACGGGCATACTGAGTAAACATTTTTTAATAGTTTTTTTAAAAGAATGACTAGAGAACGTAAAAAGATTATTTTTAATTTTCTCAGGGAGAACATTAAATAATTTTGGTAAAATATTATGGAAGAAGTGGTTTGTCTTCTTTTTGAAATTGTTTGAGCCCTTACAACTTCCTATTTTTTGACCCCTCGTAAAATATAAATGCTTTGGTAATTAAATAAACAAATTAAAAATTAAATTAAATTAAACAAATTAAATTAAATTAAATTAAATATAGCGTTCTAAAGAGAATATGTTTTTCCTTAAAAAAATATTGAGCGATGTTAATCAAGAAGAGTTTCGGTACACTTAAAACTACGTGGTTTGTTTAGCATGACTTTTAGTATTAATTTTTGTGTAGTTTTAATATTATAAATTACTGTTTTACTGGCACCTCCCCAAAATAAAATACCATAAGTTAAAATTGATTGGATTACACCAAAATATATCATTTTAAAGGTAGACAGGTTCATACAATATTTCAGATTTTTAAACAAATATAGTTTTACGTAGTCTTCCAATAACATGGTTCACATGTGTTTTCCAAGTGAGACAACTATTCAGATATAATCCTAGATATTTTGTTGAATTTATAATTTCTATTTTGCTGGGGCAACTACAACTTAATAGCTCTGCATACTTGCAATTATGATCATGAAGTATGATTTCACTAAAATTAGGTAATCTGGTTTTCTGGCACATAAAAGGTGCAATGTAAGTTTTAGTAAGGTTTAGCGATAAAATATTCGAGTCTAGCCATGATTTCATTTTCTGAAGACTGACTGAGATGTTATTGAGACATTATTCCAGCTGTCTCCAGACACCTAGTACACAGTGTCATCAGCATAGGACAATAAAAGCCCATTTAGATTGAGATAGAGTAAATCTTTATATATAAAAGAGAATATTTGTGGCTATGTCCGGAAATTCTAACCCACTTCCAGATATGCTACCGAGTTGAAATTTTGCATACAGGTAGAAAATGCCTTCATCATAACTAGAAAAATCGAAAATCTCAAAAAAGTCCCATCAGAAATGAGAAATTAATAATTTTGTTTTTAATTATATTGGACCATCGACGTATGTATGATGCATTCAGCGAGATTGCGGGAATTTCGTTTCAATGGTTGTTTGGACAACTATAGTAGTTTCGTGAAACATCGTTCAATGTCGTTCGGCGCGATTCATCACTGCTCTGCTCTAGCTGATAAGATTTATTTATTGTTAATTAGTAAAATTTTTGATTATTGTATGCAGAGCGAGACTAAAGTGGAGCACCTGTTTTCTGGTTTTTTATTTTAGGGCATTTTTATGAACTTTGTTATTTTTATTTTTTTTTTTTTTCTATTCTTTTATTTAAATGTTTAAATATAATAGTAAAATCTTTTATATATATAAAACAGAAAATCTGTGTGTACCGAGTTGGAATTTGGTATATAGGTAGGAAATGCAGTCAATATAAGGAGGCAAATCGAAAATCAGAAGAAAAAAAATGGTATCACTTAAGGCGTAGACTTAACAGAAAAATTGCTTATACAGTGAAACCTCTATCTATCGTTTTTGAAGCGACCTATTGAAATAAACTATGGATGCGGGAAAACAATGAATGCGGGAATATAGGAAAAAACACATTAATACATATTTAAATGTTTAATATGTACGTACATATATATTCTAAAAATGATACATGTTTCAGGTATAAATCAATATTTTTAAATAAAAAATATCGTAACAAAATAAGAAAAGAAGCTGCATGCCGACAAAAAAAAATTATACTTTGTATTGTATATAATCTTTCATCGTCATTTGCTTTTTGGCTTTTTTTATTGCCGTAAGAAATCAATATTCTTTCGGTGTTACAAATTACATTTTTTTCGGCATCAGTTATCGAATGCGCATAAAAAAGTTTTCAATTTGAAAAAACACGAAATTTGCTGCTTAATTTAAACTATGAATGCGGTAAAATGATACAGAGAGAAATTATCGATGCGATCTATTTTTGCGTGTTTTGTATGAAATTAATTCGGAACCGCAAGAAATAACGATACATACGGGAAAACTATTATTCGAGGAACGATAGATAGAGGTTTCACTGAAATATAAAATAATTTTTTTTTATTGGATTGATTTACGGGAGTTACGACGGGACAACCTAAAACCAAACTTTTGAAATATCTCATTTACTATTGACAGCAAAAAAGCACATGAGAAAAGCTGTTTAAAATAAAAATACAAATACTTGTTATCCTATAAATTTTTCAATTGGTTAAGAAGCAGGGGAAGGGAGATGAGGGAGGTGCTAAAACTAAAATACTGGAAATATCTCGCTTATTATTTACTTTATATCAACAATTTATAAAGATAATTTATAAAGACTTTGATTGAAGAACGATTATTTTCTGTTTAGTGTAGCTTCTGAATATTTAGGGGGACAGAGGGAGCGCTACTTATAAACTTGAAATATCTCTTAATATTGACTTAACATTAAACATGTGTATAACAGAAGTTGTTACAATATCAATAATATAAATAAATAAATAAACAAATCTTTTCTGTTTAATCTTCTTGAGGTATATCATTTATATTTTTCATATATATGTATATAAATACATGACCTGACTGACTCATCAACGTTCAGCCCTAATCACTAGACCTAGAAACATGAAATTCGAGAAGTATATTTCCTCCATGTCGTAAGCGATCACTAAGAACGGAATTTTCGAAATACGACCCCTAAGGGGCTGTAGAGTGATTTCAGGGATTCCTCAATATCTCTTAGGCCCAATGAGATATTGACTTAGTTTTTGCTTACAAAGGTTACACATACAAATGTTAAGAACTAAATTCAGGATTTTGTTCTAATCAACCCATAAAGGGATAAATTTATTATGTATTCGGAGTGAATTATAGAACCCTTCGTATTTCCTATGTATGTTGAGTTATAACATTGTGTTTTGGCATATAGGTGTCTTTTTAAAATCTTTAGAAACTTTTTGACAGTTTTCTTTTAAATTTTCACGCCTAAAAGGGTAAATTGGTATTTTTTATTCAATAGAACGTCCCCTGGACATAGAAACATGAAATTCGTGGAGGAAGGAATGTTCCTTCCATGATGTGAGCACCTATTAAGACAGAATTTTTTTAAATTCGACCCCTAATGTGGTGAAATGTTTCTTTCACGGATTCCTCAATATCTCAGACCTATAATGAGATATCGACTTGGTTTTGGGTTACAAAGATTACCCATACACATGTACAAATACGAAGTTCAGTATTTTGCTCTGATCAACCCATAAACGGCAAATCTAGATTCAAGGATATTTATAAAACCCTTCAAGTGTCCTGTTTCATTTCTTTTTGGCACATAGGCGTTTGTTTAAAATCGGTGTATGTATTAAAACTCAAAACCGGATAAACCGATTTTAGTGCTATTTGCAACAGCGTATTCCAAATTTGTCTGGAAAGATTTTAAGCTATATATCATCGCGTTATGACACCAGGTTTCCGATCAATTAAGAAATATTTAAACTATAAAAGATACACATATTCAAAATATACCTATATTAACGAATTTTGCGATTAATATTGCAACAAAAATGTTCCCGAGGATATATATCACAATTTTCTTTATTTTCATTTTAGACGACAATTATTAGGTTTGAGAACCGCTGCGCTGGGTGGGATCACTGTGATTGTTAGCTCCGGGGAAAATATGGTTTTTACCGGGGTTTTTTGAATATTTTTGCTTTATATTTAGAACTACAACAAAATAAACTCTGTGATTTTAATGTAACTATGTAAGTACCATTATAACTTATTTATGAATCTAATAAAATAGCAAATTCTTATTTCAATATATATTTTAACTCATTATATTTTAACAAATTTATGTTTAAGCAAGTTTTTGCATGAAAACTCACTGCTTGTTACAAAAAAAAAATCCAGTGACCACCAAAAAGTTTTATTATCTATTTATTTATTTTTTAGAATAATTATTTTTTTCTTTTTTAAATCGGTGACTGATAATTAGTACTCCTATTTTTAAGTTTTTATTTAAATTTTTAGCTTTTATTATTTATTTCTAATTTTATTTTTATTTTATTTTTTATTACCTTTTTAATTTATCATAATGTATTTTTAATTTTTTTTACTCTATATTCTATATAACCTGTAACACTAAACACGGCGTTTCTCAAACTCTCCCCCACTTTCCTACTTCCTCTGCTAGGTGTAAGTATAGATTACCGCCAGGTACACCACGGGCAACGGAGTTAGTATTCGGAAACTAATGTTAACAACGGTTAAAAGTCTATACATTTAGAGAAGTAATCAGAACTGAATTTTCACAATGAATAACCAGCCTCCGCATCAAACTACCAACCCCACAGGTCGTCTGTCAAAAAATATTGGATCCTCAATCCGTATTTTGCAACTAAATATTGAAGGCATCTCTTCGTCTAAATGTGAGTACTTATCCCGGATTGCACGAGAATCGGGTGTAGACGTTATCTGCTTACAAGAAACCCATTTAGAACATGACTCCCAGGTGATCCATAGGGCAACAATAAATGGTTTCAAATTAGTTGCGTACAACCTCTCCAGAGTATACGGATCAGCTGCCTACATCAAATCCAATATTAGTGAATACTCTGCTCAACTAATTGATAACCATTTCTCTATTGAGCTGATAGACATTCACATAGGGAACGTGCAGGTTATCTCGGTCTACAAACCTCCTCAAACCACCTGGCCACCACATGTAATACCCGCTGTGGATCATCCTGCCTTATATATTGGTGATTTCAACAGCCGCCATTATATATGGGGTTACTCTACTAACAACTCAAATGGAGAAAAGCTGTCCAATTGGGCAGACGCTCATAACCTACGCCTAATATTCGATGCAAAAGACAAGAAATCGTTTCATTCAGCAAGGTGGGACACGGACTCTAACCCAGATCTCTGCTTTGCCACTACTGATCCCAACGGGAAGTGCGTACCAGTCTCTCGCCTAGTTGCGAACAGCTTCCCTCGAAGTCAACATAGGCCCATAATAATCAATATTGGAATTCAAGTGCCTGTTATTTCTACAGCACAACTCCCAAGGTGGAACTTCCAGAAAGCTGATTGGAGAAACTTCCAACGAGAAATAGACAACACTATTACATCTGTTCCAGCTACTGTTAAAAATTATGGGCACTTCGTGAACACACTGCACAATGCCGCAAAAAATAATATTCCCAGAGGATTCCGTAAAGAATTTATTCCTGGTTGGTCTAAAGAAACGGAAAGACTGTACACAAATTACAAAGAGACTGGAGATTTAGAATTTGCGGACAAAATATTGTAAAGCCTAGATATAACGCGGAAAGAAAAATGGACATCTGTAACAGAAGGGCTAAATTTTACACACTCGAGCCGACGAAGCTGGTCATTACTAAGACGCTTAGGGTCCGCAGCTCCTCCACCCAAACAAAATATGCCTGTAGATCCAAACAGCATAGCTGACCGACTTCAAATTATTTCCAACAAAGTCAAAATGGATAAGGTAGCAGCTAGGAAAATAAAGACAGAATTAAAAGCAAATTCCCGATGTCTACCCAAAACATCTGAGTGGTCGCACCCATTTACCTTGGATGAAATGAACGTCGCAATTAAAGCCCTGAAACCACGAAAATCTCCTGGTCTAGACAATGTATTCCCTGAATTCATTATAAATCTTGGCATACCGTCCAGAAAGTGGCTCACGGACTTCTTTAACGACATTCTTCTTTCTGGCAATATCCCAAACGCCTTTAGAAAGACAAAAGTTCTTGCGATTCTGAAACCAGGTAAACTAGCGGACGATCCTTCGAGCTACAGGCCAATTTCACTACTCAGCGTTTGCTATAAACTACTGGAACGTCTGATTTATAACAGAATTGCTCCAACTATCGACGAAATCATTCCAGTGGAGCAGGCAGGTTTCAGAAGTGGAAGAAGTTGCGGTGACCAAGTATTAGCGCTAACTAATTATATTGAGACTGGCTTCCAAAATGGCCTTAAAACTTCAGTGACCTTTATAGATCTATCTTGTGCATACGACACTGTTTGGAAAAAGGGGCTCATATATAAATTACAACGTATCTTACCATGTACAAAAGTCACCAACTTGGTACATATATGCTGAGTAACCGCCGAATAACCGTTCACATAAATGACAAGATAAGCCACCCACGAACTCTTAAGAACGGATTGCCGCAGGGTTCGGTACTGGCTCCGTTGCTTTTTAATTTATATATAAGTGACTTACCAAACACCACGTCTCGTCAATTTATATATGCTGATGACTTGGCCCTTGCTCAACAACATCAAAATATGGATGAAGCCGCCGCAGTATTAACATCGGACCTTTCCACACTGCACAAATACTACCAGCTGTGGCACTTAAAACCAAACCCTGGCAAATCTGAGACTTGTACGTTCCATCTAAGTAATCGACTTGCTAATTACAAACCAACAGTGATTTTTGCGGGGAATGTACTAAAGCACAATTCACACCCTACCTACTTAGGCATCACTTTCGATCGATCACTAAATTACAAGGAGCATCTCATAAAGACGTCGCAAAAAGTGAAAACCAGAAATAATTTATTGCACCAATTATCTGGTTCCACATGGGGGGCAGATGCAGAAACACTTAGAACAGCCGCAATTGCCCTGGCGTACTCCGCAGCTGAATACTGCGCCCCAGTGTGGTATCAAAGCGCACACACCAGTAAAGTGGATACGCAACTCAATAAAACCATGAGGATCGTAACGGGAACTGTCAAATCTACCCCAACTGCTTGGCTCCCAGTTATTGCAAATATTACTGCCCCGGCAATCAGAAGAATGATAGCAACTAAAAATGAATGGGACAAAGCAGTGTCAGCACTTGCGCATAATATGCCCATTAGGACAGAGATAGACAACCCTCCTAATCTACGCCTTCGCTCACGATCACCAATCTGGTCCGATAATCGCCTAAAATTCCCTATAAATGCAGCTGCAGAGTGGAACACATCATGGGACGAATGTGAAAACATTCAAAATAAATACTTAGTAAAAGATGCCAGTAAACGCCTGGCTGGTCTCACACTGCCTAGGGATTTGTGGAAGAAAATAAATCGGATAAGAACTGGTCATGGTAGATGTAATGCATCGCTGTTTAAATGGGGGATGACGAACTCGCCTGCCTGCGACTGTGGAGCCCTTTCACAAACAATCATCCACATTATTGACGAGTGGCCAAACAGAAAATTTCTTGGCGGTCTAGGCGCATTGAATGACGTAACTCCAGAAGCCTTGGCGTGGCTCCTACAACTAGATATTCATCTTTAACTTACTTTTTAAATCTTATCTTATATTTGTAAATCTTGCATTTATTGTATTTTATTTTTCTAATCTTACTGTAAAATGATGTATTGCTTCTCATACGAAATATATATATATATATAACGTTAAATTCGCTATTGAACATTATTGTAACCCCCTAAAGCAATACGAAGAAAACTTACTTCGGTGGCAAGAATATTTACTAACGAAAAAAAATGCTCTGATCTATATAGTTACGATTTATAAATCAGGAATAATCACGAAGTAATTATAATAAATATCATAAAAATTACAATAAATAATTTCGTAAGGTGCAAGATAAAATGCTTTACGTGACCGGCGCTGCCTTTGGCAATGAGTGATTCTCACATGGGCATTTTCCTGGGTTAGCACATCGGGATACTTATACGTGTTGTTACTAAATGTCTGTACTACCAATATTTACAAAGAAATTCGTACTTAAATTATTTGTATAAGAAGCACATATTAATACAATTGTAGATTAAAACAAATAAATATATTTGAATGTAAAACGATTCGTAGCAACCAGTCTTGAACCGATTTCGAAATGGGCCCGATCTAAGCGGGCTACGACTACTTTATTTCGGTAGCGAAGCAGCGGGTATACTGCTAGTCATTAATATAAATAAGACATAGTAATGGACCAAGTACCGTTCCTTGTGGGACACCTGTAAAAACAAATCCCGGTTGGCTCAGAACATTATTGATAGAAGTATACTGTGTTCTGTCATTTAAATAGCTCTTTAAAAGATTTAAAGTATTGCCGCGAAAGATATAAGTCTAATGTCTGGAACTTAATCGGGAATGACTGACAGTATCAAAATCCTTCGCTAGGTCTAAAAAAATCGCTGCTGAAATTTTTTTTTTCTCAAATTTATCGTAGATATCAGACACCAGACTACTTATGGCATTATTAGTGGATTTATTGCGTCGAAAGCCAAATTGATTATCTGATAGAACAGAATAACTATCTAAGAATTTATACATTTTAAATTTTGTTATTTTTTCAAATACCTTAGAAAATACCGAAACCAGTGATATTGGCCGATAGTTGCCAAGGATATTCTTAGGGCCTGCTTTATGAATAACTTTGACTATGGCTATTTTTAGCTTTTTAGGATAGTGTCCAAGAAGTACACATTTATTAAAGAAATTTGACAAAGATACCGCAATTGAGTTTTTAATGGTTTTTGCAAAAAAAAAAACGTCAAACCCAGAAGAATTCCTAGAGTTTAATGAATCAATTGCATTAACTATTTCGACAGCTGAGATTTCAGAAAAGAAAATGTTTTAGAGTTACGGGGTATAGTGTGTTCGTAATTATTACTCTTTTTATTACCATCAGCCATTTTTTTGGCAATATTTAAAAAATAATCCTTAAAAATATTTGCCATTTCTTTATTATCAGAAATTGATCTATTTTCGGCAGTAGTAACTTGTTTAATTTTATGAACAGAAGATTACGCATTAACTGCTTCTCTAGATAAATTCCATATTTTCTTAGTATCATTGCCGGCCTCTAAAATTTTATTTTTATAAAATATCGCTTTACCTTCTTAATAATACCATTCAGTTCGTTCCCATATGTATTAAACGTTTTTCTAAGTTCAATATTAGTGGGATTCAATTTAAGTTTTTTACACATACTATCCCTACATTTAATGGAATTGATAATACCTTGCGAAATTCAGTTTTTCCTTTTTTTGGTAGTTATACTTTCTTTTACCATGTTAGAACAAATACTGTCGTTAAGCAAGGAAATAAAACAATCAAAGATCACATCAGGATTTAAATTATCTATAATAAAATCAAAATTTTGTTCATTAACGACCGTATTGAGTTTTTCATAATTTATAATTTTAATATCTGATTTACCTGAAGTACTGCTGCTCCAGTTCTCACTTTTATTTTTAAGTTTAAGGTGTAATATAATAGGCGAGTGATCAGTTATTTTGTTGTCAAGGATAATCGGCAAGATATTATCATTCGGTGTTTCATATTTAATAAAGAAATGATATATACAAGATTTGGAATTTCCTATTATCCTAGTATAGTCATTAATACAAGTTCTGTAACCATCAGCTAGGAATAAATTAATATAGTCATTCGAAACTTTAGTATCAGATAAAATATCTATATTAATGTCACCACAAAACACCTCAATATTTTTGGTACAAATATTATTAAAAAAACTGCTCTAGATTATGTAAATATCATGTATATTTACTGCATGAGATCTGTATACTGCTGAAATTGCAATCTTTTCATTGTTTTCATTAAATAAGATTCTACAGAATTTTATATTTCCAATTTTAACTATTTCGTACGAATAATTCAGGACTTTTAACATACATGATTACACCATCCGCAGAGTACTTTCATTATATATTAAATCATAGCCATTTATTTTAAAAGATTGTGGATTAAAATCCCATGTCACCACAAAACACCTCAATATAGAATCATAATGTATTAATATCCATTAGAATTAGAAAGAAGAGAATTAGAATTAGAAAGTAATATCCATTAGAATTATAATGTCAAAACAATAATCAAAATGAAGGATGGCAAAATAAATTGAAACATCGATGTATCGATGTTTTGAAACATCGCCACCAAGTTTTTGATGTCGATGAAAACCGACCAAAAACATCTCGATATCGATGTTTTCTCGATTTTTTAGGGTTTTGTAGGTATGACCAAAAAACCCTGATACCGTCATTTTGTCGTCTGTCTGTCTGTCTGTCTGTTCGGTAAAAATTGTAGCCAAACGGCTTAACCTAGAGAGTTGAAATTTGGCATGCTTATACAACTCTTTGACCCGCACATAGGAAAAATACTAAAACATCTAAAAAACATACCCCCCTAAAAATATAAACAAATATGTGCTCATCGAAAACAAAAATATATTTTTTTTAAATTCTGAGTAGGGTATCAAATGAAAGCCCTTAGTACGTGGATTAACGATTAAATTTTATTTTTGCAAAATAAATTATTTTGATGCGATTTTTGCCATAATTGTGCAAAAAAAAAAATTGTCCCACACCCTGTAGCCCAGATGGTTTAAACTAAAAATCTAAAAAAATTCTAAGTAATGTATATTGGTGTGAACCGAAATAGTACAACAGGAATTTTTGATTAGATTATGTTTTCGGAAAATAACGCATTTTTTTGTGGTTTTTGGTTCACAAAGTACAAAAGTTATACCAATGTAAGACACTCATATGCAAGGCGTTCGATAGCGTAATGGGTTAGAGCACTGGTGTCGTAAGCTAAAATGCGCCGGAAAACGAAGGGGTTCGAGTTCGAGTACGGAGTGAATTTTATTTTTTCTGTTTCTTTTTTTTGCATTTTTATTATGTTGAAATTATTTTGTCAAAATTCTAGTTATATTTTGACAAATGTTGTATTTAATTTTTAAAAGCGTAAATTTAATAACCAATCTTATTATATGATTAACAGACGATAAATTATTTTAAAAATATCGTTCATTTTGCCGTGATTACTACAAAGTAAAATTTGTCCTACACACTCAGCATACCGCCTTCACTTATTATATACCTGCGAAACCCTGAAATGTGTGAATATTCACAATTCACATCAATTTTTTTATCATGTTATTAATTAATTTTCCTTACTTATATAATTTAAAACTATATTAATAATAATAATAATACTCTTTATTGACTCAATTCAGTTTTACAATTTTAAGTCAGTCATGTACAATGATTATAAACATGTTACATAAAAATTTATGTATTAGTTATATAAATAATAAATTCAAGTTAAAGTAATATACCTATTTGAAGTTTAAAAATTCCTCACTATATCCTCACCAAACAAAAAATAAAATCACTACTTACATGTAAAATTGCTTTGTAAAACGTATTTAAAGTTAATAAAATAGTTTTTTTGTATATGATGTAGAAACACTTAACTTATATTGCGTATGAGCCTAGTTGTAGAATTTACATTTAATATTTTTCGGGTAAGCCATTTAAAAATAATAATTTTGATAAGAGGCTTCCCGCCAATCTATTGCATTTTTGATCAATTGTAGCCCCAGCTTTTGAAAACAGCCGTTCCGCTGGAACGGAGGTGGCTACTGAGCCCAAGAATTGCTGGGCCAATATAAATAATTAAGGGTAAACTAATTTGAGGTCCGACCATAATTTAAGAGGGCTGGTTTTGAAATTTGCTGCCACTGGGGTGGAGAGATACATTGAAATTTCAGTATCTAGGTCCAAACTTTGATCCGTCATTTTTTTGTTCGACTTTAAAGCGAGTGATTTATGGTGGGCCCATATATTGGAACTACACCCACTCTGGTCATTGTCCGAATCTGCAGATGAGGATCCGGGGGAAGGCACGTTGGTTGGTATTGCAGCTACCAATTTTTTAATTTGGGTAAGGCTTCGAGATGAAGCAATTGGATCAGAAAAATGTATGTTTTTAAACCTCGGATCAAGGAACATTGGTAGTGTTAATAAATAGGCATGTTCAAGATCTTCGAATCTTGCCTCAAACTTGCTATGGATGTGCGGTATCGCCGATATCCGGTGTGACGGTGTTGTTGTAGTGAATGGTTGGGTGGAGTCAAGTTTAAGTAACAGAGTAATAACTACTGAAGTCAAAAACTCAATCATTACGTGCATTAAACTAATTTGAAAATTTTAAATCTTAATTTGAAAACATTGATATATTTAGAATGTGGACCTCGATGTTAAAAAAACAGCGGAAACAAAACCTCGATGTTTTTACTGCAAAATATCGATGTTTTAAAAACATCGATATTTCTTTGCCATCCCTAATCAAAATACTCTAAATAAACTTCCAGCGTTGAAATTTTTTTATTTATACTCCTGACATTTGTATGAAATATTGATACTTTATTAAGTTTATAGTTATTGCCATAGAAATTATTAACCGCTAGATTATAATCCTCTAAACTGGAATATCTGTTGCTATTTATAAAATCCGAGTTAAGATCAATCTCCATGCATGAATTACAAATATTCTGCTCATGTGTGCAACCTTATGAATACAATTATAAATAAGTAAAAAAAGCATTGCACGATAGTATAACTATTATTACTAACAATAATAATAAACATAATGACCATTATTAATAGAAAATAAACAAATAAGATACGTAATAAGTAAAAAAATAAATAAATAAAATACATAACGTAAGTAAGCATATCAGTGAGAGAGAGAGAGAGAGAGAGAGAGAGAGAGAGAGAGAGAGAGAGAGAGAGAGAGAGAGAGAGAGAGAGAAAACATAAAAATAAAATGAACATAGATTAAATGTACATTACACTTAAAACAAAAACACTATAGAGAAATATTTTGTTCAAAATTGCAATGAAACCAATTAACTTATTAGTTAAGGTACAAATCCAGAAGTATTAGACATAATAAACAGTATAAATAACAAATAAATAAATAAAATAATAAAATATGTAATAAATAAAAACAACAAAAAATCAAATTAGAATAAATAATAAAATAATAAATAAATAAATAAAATACATAAGGTAAGCATAAATAACATTGAGAGATAAAAATTAAAAAAAACACATGAAAATGAAAATACAGTGCAATTATAAGAGAAAAAATGTTTGTAATTATTTGTAAATAATTGTTAAAATTTAAATAGAACTAATAGAGATAATAACAGTAACGGTAAAAATAAATAATAAAATCAAAAAATAAATAAATAATTCTCTGAAAAAAAAAAAATAATAATAAAATAAATTAATAAAAAAAAATATAAATAATCAAAGTGCAAAAGACATTTGTAGGTTAAGTATTAGTTATGAATAAATTTAGTTTTATAAGGTTGATTTTTGCACATTGTGAGCAAATACTTACAGTTTATTGCAAGTCTGTTGAGCAGTGGATCCTAAAAGTTTCGTCACTAGATTTACAAAAAATTTTACCATCTGATGACCATACATTATTTCTCCCACATTTGCCCCTTGCAGCAATTAACAGCTCCATATTAGATCTAGCGAGGTCCTCAAATATCGTTATTTTACTTCCCTTAAGTTATTTTTTTTTTCCTAAAATTTAACAATAATGGGTCGAATTTTCCCTTCTGCAGCTTGTGATGGTACGGTCACTGGTACCCCATTTAATTTTTTATTTTTCATTTTTATCATTTATTACGCATTCCAAAGTTTTAACTGAAACAGATTAACTTAAGATTCTTATACCTGGTACCAGATGTTCGAGCACAGGGTGTCGGATTTCTCAAAAGGGATACACACAAAAACTATATAAGTAGGCGACATAAAACATTAACCGCAAGGGTGACATTTTACATCTGTTCACTGATTGGTATATTTATTAGTATTTATTTTTAATATGTCTAGTGTTTAACATAAAATTCCAAGAAACCATTTTTGTTGTAAGGGTTACAACCCAAATGTGTCAAATAGTCATTAATAGGTCTGTGTCGTGAGAAATTATTAACCATGTCTGGGATCTGGATTATGTACAGGTTTTTATGAAAATTGGAGAGAGAGAAGACAAGTTCTTTGTCTAGAATTTGGGGTATATAATCTTGAAGTTCGAGAACAGAGGGGGCAGTTGGTTTTAGATACTAACTGCTGGTAGGTAAAATCATGACTTCTTTCGCGTAACCCGTTAACTCAAGTAATTTCTCTGTGGATTCGAGGTTGGAACATCGCTCGCTGAATTAGCGACGCCTGTTCTCAGACACTTTGGAATTATTGGGTGAGCGGCCCGTATGTTCCGCGTATCCGCGACGCCCGTGTTTAACCCGTTAACTCTAGTAATTTCTCTGTGGATTCGAGGTTGGAACATCGCTCGCTGAATTAGCGACGCCTGTTCTCAGACACTTTGGAATTATTGGGTGAGCGGCCCGTATGTTCCGCGTATCCGCGACGCCTGTGTTTAACCCGTTAACTCAAGTAATTTCTCTGTGGATTCGAGGTTGGAACATCGCTCGCTGAATTAGCGACGCCTGTTCTCAGACACTTTGGAATTATTGGGTGAGCGGCCCGTATGTTTCGCGTATCCGCGACGCCCGCGTTTAACCCGTTAACTCAAGTAATTTCTCTGTGGATTCGAGGTTGGAACATCGCTCGCTGAATTAGCGACGCCTGTTCTCAGACACTTTGGAATTATTGGGTGAGCGGCCCGTATGTTCCGCGTATCCGCGACGCCCGTGTTTAACCCGTTAACTCTAGTAATTTCTCTGTGGATTCGAGGTTGGAACATCGCTCGCTGGATTAGCGACGCCTGTTCTCAGACACTTTGGAATTATTGGGTGAGCGGCCCGTACGTTTCGCGTATCCGCGACGCCCGTGTTTAACCCGTTAACTCAAGTAATTTCTCTGTGGATTCGAGGTTGGAACATCGCTCGCTGGATTAGCGACGCCTGTTCTCAGACACTTTGGAATTATTGGGTGAGCGGCCCGTATGTTTCGCGTATCCGCGACGCCCGTGTTTAACCCGTTAACTCAAGTAATTTCTCTGTGGATTCGAGGTTGGAACATCGCTCGCTGAATTAGCGACGCCTGTTCTCAGACACTTTGGAATTATTGGGTGAGCGGCCCGTATGTTTCGCGTATCCGCGACGCCCGTGTTTAACCCGTTAACTCAAGTAATTTCTCTGTGGATTCGAGGTCGGAACATCGCTCGCTGGATTAGCGACGCCTGTTCTCAGACACTTTGGAATTATTGGGTGCGCGGCCCGTACGTTTCGCGTATCCGCGACGCCCGTGTTTAACCCGTTAACTCAAGTGATTTCTCTGTGGATTCGAGGTTGGAACATCGCTCGCTGGATTAGCGACGCCTGTTCTCAGACACTTTGGAATTATTGGGTGAGCGGCCCGTATGTTTCGCGTATCCGCGACGCCCGTGTTTGACCCGTTAACTCAAGTAATTTCTCTGTGGATTCGAGGTTGGAACATCGCTCGCTGGATTAGCGACGCCTGTTCTCAGACACTTTGGAATTATTGGGTGAGCGGCCCGTACGTTTCGCGTATCCGCGACGCCCGTGTTTAACCCGTTAACTCAAGTAATTTCTCTGTGGATTCGAGGTTGGAACATCGCTCGCTGGATTAGCGACGCCTGTTCTCAGACACTTTGGAATTATTGGGTGAGCGGCCCGTATGTTTCGCGTACCCGCGACGCCCGTGTTTAACCCGTTAACTCAAGTAATTTCTCTGTGGATTCGAGGTTGGAACATCGCTCGCTGGATTAGCGACGCCTGTTCTCAGACACTTTGGAATTATTGGGTGAGCGGCCCGTACGTTTCGCGTATCCGCGACGCCCGTGTTTAACCCGTTAACTCAAGTAATTTCTCTGTGGATTCGAGGTTGGAACATCGCTCGCTGGATTAGCGACGCCTGTTCTCAGACACTTTGGAATTATTGGGTGAGCGGCCCGTATGTTTCGCGTATCCGCGACGCCCGTGTTTGACCCGTTAACTCAAGTAATTTCTCTGTGGATTCGAGGTTGGAACATCGCTCGCTGGATTAGCGACGCCTGTTCTCAGACACTTTGGAATTATTGGGTGAGCGGCCCGTACGTTTCGCGTATCCGCGACGCCCGTGTTTAACCCGTTAACTCAAGTAATTTCTCTGTGGATTCGAGGTTGGAACATCGCTCGCTGGATTAGCGACGCCTGTTCTCAGACACTTTGGAATTATTGGGTGAGCGGCCCGTATGTTTCGCGTACCCGCGACGCCCGTGTTTAACCCGTTAACTCAAGTAATTTCTCTGTGGATTCGAGGTTGGAACATCGCTCGCTGGATTAGCGACGCCTGTTCTCAGACACTTTGGAATTATTGGGTGAGCGGCCCGTATGTTTCGCGTATCCGCGACGCCGTGTTTAACCCGTTAACTCAAGTAATTTCTCTATGGATTCGAGGTTTGAACATCGCTCGCTGGATCAGCGACGCCTGTTCTCAGACACTTTGGAATTATTGGGTTTATCCGGGGCCCTGCGCCTCACAACCGTAGGGGCCCGCGACGCTTGACCGGTTCTCTACGATTCACAACCGTAGAAACCCACACACACACACCGAAGGGTTGACAGACCCAACAAAACTGTATTGGCGGGTAGCAGACCCGTCCGTCGAATCTCGCCCAAGACACCGTTTTGCACATTCAGCAGCGGTTAGCTGATACAACCACACATTAGTGATTGCAAATTACTAGGTATAAGACCCTAGACAGCACTAGTGAGCTTAACAATGATATGGCATGATATGAACCGCATGCTTAGTTTGGAAATATAGATTTGATAGTAATATTGGAGTAGAAATTTACGTTATCACTATAAATGTGTTAATCTAAATTTACCTTACAGCCATCACAATCAGACGCATTATAAACAAGTTTGTACTATTTTCTGAATGACTAGACCATTAATAAACTATTTGATTTGAATGTGTCCCGGCGTTTCTTTGTAGACATAGCTTCCCGCTCCAAGAACGAATCGACTTAATAATCCTAAAAACACAACGTAGGGCAAGACGAATAAAATGGCCAGTACATAAATTCCCCAACCGTCACAGTGGTGCCGTGACCAGGATTCTTGGAGTTCTAAGCAGGATAGCTATGTCTAAGGAACATGTCAAAGTTGATAGAAAATCGAGACGAAATACACCATTGAACAAGGACAGTATTATTTAAAATAACATCTCAAGAATGAGAAGTAAAGGTGAGAATATTTAGTAATACACTTGTTTTATTTTAGTTACATCTTAATAAGATGAAAACTAACACCAAAGAGACAAATTGGAACCTAAGAATAGCCATGGATCTGGGGGAGAGTCAGCAACTCTATTTTATTCCGAAGGAGACGTGAAACCATTGTTCAGGTTGATAAGGACTACTAGATGAGAAATGCGGAATACCGAGCTATTGCAGCCAGAATACAGCGGCGTATCAGAGAATTAGTAACCGAAGGAGAGATCCTCCCATCTGTACTATCTTCCAGACTGGTCAGAATAAAATAATCATGGAAAAATCCTCTCCAACTATTGTCATCTACAAACAGTTATATACGAGTGAAAAATAATTAAATAAGAAGAAGAAGAAGAAGGTTAGTAACAGTTTATTACCAGCGGTTACTCAGGTTTAGGTCTGAATTAAGTAAGATCTTCACAATAACTGGGCTACCGACGTAATAATTTAAGCTGTTATACCTACGACAACGCACTAAATATTACCTATGATGTACAAAGTAAAAACCCGAAAAAGACATCACTACAAGCTACCTGGACGCTACTAGCCATACATGTTCAGGAGCAAAGCTAAGCTGAAATATTGAAAAGGAGAGACTTCGAATTACATGTGCATATAAAGTCATGACATCTTACTGGAGAAGCTGCCGTTCAACCAGTTAACTCTGCTAGAGAACAAAGAATTGTCAAACAATCACACTTAAAACAGCAGATATCGCTGATTGAACACCACCGACACCTTCTTCAGACAGCCGTGTCCCCAGCTCATGCCGTTAGAGATACTATTCCAGACAAACATGACTCTGAGGTAGCCAGTAATGAGTACAATAAGCTCGTGTATAGTTCAAGAATCTTGAACAACCACACAATCCTGGAAAAAAGCAAGGCAACCGCATCTCGCATCAACCACAATCTGGGACAACAGATGAACGGAAGCTATTTACACGTAACTACTCTGCTTTATACCAGGCCCATCGGCCTGGGGGAGCCCACCGCTGCCTATGGGGATGCCACCAACTCCGCATCTTCACGCCCACAGGCAACAAGGAGATTACTTCGGATAAAATATTTTGATATTCTATCTATGTAATTCTGGTTATGTACAAGTATATTAATTGGTGAGCATTTTTTGGATTTGTTACAAAATTTTTCGGTTTCACCTACTTGCGGAATTACTGGAAAGAGATTTAATAACTTTATTTTGCAAAAATCGTACAAGCAAATTTATAATAATAATAATGATAATAATTAATTTATTAATTTACAAGGTAAAATTAACTACATTTGAAATCACAGTATTTTAGTTGTTCGTTTGCGGCGCTCGTATTTTGAAATTTCTCTATTAATTTACTTATTTTAACTAGATCGAATACTTTTACGGGGAAAGGGATATTGCGAACCGTTCCTCATTCTATCGCCACAATTCGCAAGGGGGAGTCTGTGATGGTACGGTCACTGGTACCCCATTTAATTTTTTATTTTTCATTTTTATCATTTATTACGCATTCCAAAGTTTTAACTGAAACAGATTAACTTAAGATTCTTATACCTGGTACCAGATGTTCGAGCACAGGGTGTCGGATTTCTCAAAAGGGATACACACAAAAACTATATAAGTAGGCGACATAAAACATTAACCGCAAGGGTGACATTTTACATCTGTTCACTGATTGGTATATTTATTAGTATTTATTTTTAATATGTCTAGTGTTTAACATAAAATTCCAAGAAACCATTTTTGTTGTAAGGGTTACAACCCAAATGTGTCAAATAGTCATTAATAGGTCTGTGTCGTGAGAAATTATTAACCATGTCTGGGATCTGGATTATGTACAGGTTTTTATGAAAATTGGAGAGAGAGAAGACAAGTTCTTTGTCTAGAATTTGGGGTATATAATCTTGAAGTTCGAGAACAGAGGGGGCAGTTGGTTTTAGATACTAACTGCTGGTAGGTAAAATCATGACTTCTTTCGCGTAACCCGTTAACTCAAGTAATTTCTCTGTGGATTCGAGGTTGGAACATCGCTCGCTGAATTAGCGACGCCTGTTCTCAGACACTTTGGAATTATTGGGTGAGCGGCCCGTATGTTCCGCGTATCCGCGACGCCCGTGTTTAACCCGTTAACTCTAGTAATTTCTCTGTGGATTCGAGGTTGGAACATCGCTCGCTGAATTAGCGACGCCTGTTCTCAGACACTTTGGAATTATTGGGTGAGCGGCCCGTATGTTCCGCGTATCCGCGACGCCTGTGTTTAACCCGTTAACTCAAGTAATTTCTCTGTGGATTCGAGGTTGGAACATCGCTCGCTGAATTAGCGACGCCTGTTCTCAGACACTTTGGAATTATTGGGTGAGCGGCCCGTATGTTCCGCGTATCCGCGACGCCTGTGTTTAACCCGTTAACTCAAGTAATTTCTCTGTGGATTCGAGGTTGGAACATCGCTCGCTGAATTAGCGACGCCTGTTCTCAGACACTTTGGAATTATTGGGTGAGCGGCCCGTATGTTTCGCGTATCCGCGACGCCCGCGTTTAACCCGTTAACTCAAGTAATTTCTCTGTGGATTCGAGGTTGGAACATCGCTCGCTGAATTAGCGACGCCTGTTCTCAGACACTTTGGAATTATTGGGTGAGCGGCCCGTATGTTCCGCGTATCCGCGACGCCCGTGTTTAACCCGTTAACTCTAGTAATTTCTCTGTGGATTCGAGGTTGGAACATCGCTCGCTGGATTAGCGACGCCTGTTCTCAGACACTTTGGAATTATTGGGTGAGCGGCCCGTACGTTTCGCGTATCCGCGACGCCCGTGTTTAACCCGTTAACTCAAGTAATTTCTCTGTGGATTCGAGGTTGGAACATCGCTCGCTGGATTAGCGACGCCTGTTCTCAGACACTTTGGAATTATTGGGTGAGCGGCCCGTATGTTTCGCGTATCCGCGACGCCCGTGTTTAACCCGTTAACTCAAGTAATTTCTCTGTGGATTCGAGGTTGGAACATCGCTCGCTGAATTAGCGACGCCTGTTCTCAGACACTTTGGAATTATTGGGTGAGCGGCCCGTATGTTTCGCGTATCCGCGACGCCCGTGTTTAACCCGTTAACTCAAGTAATTTCTCTGTGGATTCGAGGTCGGAACATCGCTCGCTGGATTAGCGACGCCTGTTCTCAGACACTTTGGAATTATTGGGTGAGCGGCCCGTATGTTTCGCGTATCCGCGACGCCCGTGTTTAACCCGTTAACTCAAGTGATTTCTCTGTGGATTCGAGGTTGGAACATCGCTCGCTGGATTAGCGACGCCTGTTCTCAGACACTTTGGAATTATTGGGTGAGCGGCCCGTATGTTTCGCGTATCCGCGACGCCCGTGTTTAACCCGTTAACTCAAGTAATTTCTCTGTGGATTCGAGGTTGGAACATCGCTCGCTGGATTAGCGACGCCTGTTCTCAGACACTTTGGAATTATTGGGTGAGCGGCCCGTACGTTTCGCGTATCCGCGACGCCCGTGTTTAACCCGTTAACTCAAGTAATTTCTCTGTGGATTCGAGGTTGGAACATCGCTCGCTGGATTAGCGACGCCTGTTCTCAGACACTTTGGAATTATTGGGTGAGCGGCCCGTATGTTTCGCGTATCCGCGACGCCCGTGTTTAACCCGTTAACTCAAGTAATTTCTCTGTGGATTCGAGGTTGGAACATCGCTCGCTGAATTAGCGACGCCTGTTCTCAGACACTTTGGAATTATTGGGTGAGCGGCCCGTATGTTTCGCGTATCCGCGACGCCCGTGTTTGACCCGTTAACTCAAGTAATTTCTCTGTGGATTTGAGGTTGGAACATCGCTCGCTGGATTAGCGACGCCTGTTCTCAGACACTTTGGAATTATCGGGTGAGCGGCCCGTATGTTTCGCGTATCCGCGACGCCCGTGTTTAACCCGTTAACTCAAGTAATTTCTCTGTGGATTCGAGGTTGGAACATCGCTCGCTGGATTAGCGACGCCTGTTCTCAGACACTTTGGAATTATTGGGTGAGCGGCCCGTACGTTTCGCGTATCCGCGACGCCCGTGTTTAACCCGTTAACTCAAGTAATTTCTCTGTGGATTCGAGGTTGGAACATCGCTCGCTGGATTAGCGACGCCTGTTCTCAGACACTTTGGAATTATTGGGTGAGCGGCCCGTATGTTTCGCGTATCCGCGACGCCCGTGTTTAACCCGTTAACTCAAGTAATTTCTCTGTGGATTCGAGGTTGGAACATCGCTCGCTGAATTAGCGACGCCTGTTCTCAGACACTTTGGAATTATTGGGTGAGCGGCCCGTATGTTTCGCGTATCCGCGACGCCCGTGTTTGACCCGTTAACTCAAGTAATTTCTCTGTGGATTTGAGGTTGGAACATCGCTCGCTGGATTAGCGACGCCTGTTCTCAGACACTTTGGAATTATTGGGTGAGCGGCCCGTATGTTTCGCGTATCCGCGACGCCCGTGTTTAACCCGTTAACTCAAGTAATTTCTCTGTGGATTCGAGGTTGGAACATCGCTCGCTGGATTAGCGACGCCTGTTCTCAGACACTTTGGAATTATTGGGTGAGCGGCCCGTATGTTTCGCGTATCCGCGACGCCCGTGTTTAACCCGTTAACTCAAGTAATTTCTCTGTGGATTCGAGGTTGGAACATCGCTCGCTGGATTAGCGACGCCTGTTCTCAGACACTTTGGAATTATTGGGTGAGCGGCCCGTATGTTTCGCGTATCCGCGACGCCCGTGTTTGACCCGTTAACTCAAGTAATTTCTCTGTGGATTCGAGGTTGGAACATCGCTCGCTGGATTAGCGACGCCTGTTCTCAGACACTTTGGAATTATTGGGTGAGCGGCCCGTACGTTTCGCGTATCCGCGACGCCCGTGTTTAACCCGTTAACTCAAGTAATTTCTCTGTGGATTCGAGGTTGGAACATCGCTCGCTGGATTAGCGACGCCTGTTCTCAGACACTTTGGAATTATTGGGTGAGCGGCCCGTATGTTTCGCGTACCCGCGACGCCCGTGTTTAACCCGTTAACTCAAGTAATTTCTCTGTGGATTCGAGGTTGGAACATCGCTCGCTGGATTAGCGACGCCTGTTCTCAGACACTTTGGAATTATTGGGTGAGCGGCCCGTATGTTTCGCGTATCCGCGACGCCGTGTTTAACCCGTTAACTCAAGTAATTTCTCTATGGATTCGAGGTTTGAACATCGCTCGCTGGATCAGCGACGCCTGTTCTCAGACACTTTGGAATTATTGGGTTTATCCGGGGCCCTGCGCCTCACAACCGTAGGGGCCCGCGACGCTTGACCGGTTCTCTACGATTCACAACCGTAGAAACCCACACACACACACCGAAGGGTTGACAGACCCAACAAAACTGTATTGGCGGGTAGCAGACCCGTCCGTCGAATCTCGCCCAAGACACCGTTTTGCACATTCAGCAGCGGTTAGCTGATACAACCACACATTAGTGATTGCAAATTACTAGGTATAAGACCCTAGACAGCACTAGTGAGCTTAACAATGATATGGCATGATATGAACCGCATGCTTAGTTTGGAAATATAGATTTGATAGTAATATTGGAGTAGAAATTTACGTTATCACTATAAATGTGTTAATCTAAATTTACCTTACAGCCATCACAATCAGACGCATTATAAACAAGTTTGTACTATTTTCTGAATGACTAGACCATTAATAAACTATTTGATTTGAATGTGTCCCGGCGTTTCTTTGTAGACATAGCTTCCCGCTCCAAGAACGAATCGACTTAATAATCCTAAAAACACAACGTAGGGCAAGACGAATAAAATGGCCAGTACATAAATTCCCCAACCGTCACAAGCTCTACCAATCCTGTGTACTCTGTCCAGTTAAAAATTGTTCAAAGTAACACCTATTGACTTTTTGAACGTTTCAACAATAACTGCTTGCGTGTCTTCTCTCGGTCTTTCTGGAATTCCGAACACCCGCAAGGAGTTTCTGCGGGAATATTGTTCCATATCCTAAATTTTGGTCTCCAACTTAGAAATGATAAGAGTCCTTCTCTATAACATTAGACTCCAGAGCCTCAATTTTTTCTCTTATTTCTTTCTGTTGTTGCTCGTACTTCTTTACAACAATCACTGCTATTGATTTAGCTAATTCGTTCAACGCTTTAGGAGATTTTAATGTCTCCCGAATTAACTTTTCAATGTCTCCAATATTAATATCACACTCACAATTTTCAGTTTCTGTCACACTGACTTTTTCTGGTGGCATTTTATGTTGTTATTTACGTTTTTATTATTATTATTAATAAATATTTTTAAAAAATATAATTTTTAATTTGTAACACTTTAAAGCAGCACTGAGCAAAACTACACACAAATAGCACACGTCTAGCTACGTTCGTAATTCATGTGGAACTGAATATTTAAGGATAATAAGTTCGCATTTAACCACGCTTGTATTGATTTAAAGTTATTAGATATATTACGAAATATATCATCCCAGGTATCACCTTCAACATAATATACTGTATCATCGGCAAAAGAATTTAAACTACCATCTACTTCCTGTGATAGTAGATCGTTGATGTACAGTATAAACAGAAGAGGTCCGAGTACTGTGCCCTGCGGTATACCGCATGTCACAACTTCCGGATCACTCAGAGTTTCGTCTATGGAAGTATGCTGCATCCTATCACTCAAATAACTAGTTAAAAGTTTGAGAAAAATTCCTCTAAAACCACAAAATTCAAGCTTGTCTAGTAATCTCAAGTGGTTAATCGTATCGAATGCTTTGGCAAGATCTAAGAAAATAGCAGCACAAAGCTTAGATTTATCTAGATTTCGATATATAGCTGAAGTTAATGTGGTGATAGCATTTTCAGTAGACATATTTTCTCGAAATCCAAACTGTTTCTATAAATGTATACATAATTTTTTTAATATTTTTTTCAAATACTTTTGATATATTGGACAATAATGAAATTGGCCTATAGTTACCCATGATATATTTAGGTCCAGCTTTATGTAGTATTTTAATAATTGCTACCTTCATTTTATTAGGAAAATATCCTTCTGACACGCATCTGTCAAATAATGCAGCTAATGGTTCACTAATAGCGGGTTTGATATTTTAAAGTACTTTACTGGAAATACCATCAAGTCCTACCGAGCTACTATTTTTCAACGCGTCTATAGCAATTTCAACATAGTTATCCTGCTATATGGGGTGGAAATATGGTGGTGGAAGGAATGGGAGAAGGTAGAACGAGTACGGGAGAGTTATTTGAGATGAATTTTAGGGGTAGATCAACACCAGGGTATATTGTAAGAGAGGAACTGAAAAGGGATAAGATGAAGGTGGGGGCAGGAAGGAGGGCGGTTAAGCACGAGAAGAAAAATAGATAAAATAATAGTGAGAGAATGCTGGGAGGAAAGAGCCAGAGAGGAACAGAAAGGAAGACGGTTCGCATGGGGGGAGATGAGAAAGGAGTATTACTGAAGATGCGGAGTGGATGCGACAAAGGTGGCGAGGAAACGAAATGAAGGAATAAGCGTGATTGAGGAGGTATGGAGGAGGGGTAAGGAAGTGGGGGAAGAAGAAAGGACAGAGAGAATAGACAAGTCAAGGAGCGCAGGAAGATAGAAGGAGGTCAGAACTATAGGGGTACCAAGCTACTTGAAGGGAGAAAGAGGAAGGTCAGGAGGGAGTGTTAGTAAAATTGCGAGGCTAAGGTGCGGGAATGAAGAGAGAGGAAATAGATATTGGAGGAAACAGGAGGATAAGATGTGCAGGATGTGCGGGGAGGTGGAAGAAGATATAGAGCACCTCGCGAAGAGGTGTAGGGAAATGACAGTGTGGTCGGGGAACACAGCAGACCTTTTGCACGAAGATGGAAGGGGGGAGAGGTGGGCGAGGGAATTAGATGCAAGAAGGATTGAGATCGGAGGAGGTTAGTTAGTTAGTTAGTTAAAATTTGTGGCGCACAGCAACAAAGGCTATTTGCGCCTAACGCAGCCCATTTAAATGACTACCTACATATTAAAAACAATAAATTAAACAATCAATAAATAGATAAAATCATTAAAAATACGCATACTCAATAAAAGAAATCTTGCACTGACAAACACAAATAAATAATATAAAAAGTCTGTTCGAAAATTTGAACAGACTCAGGGTGATGGTAAGAGGCTGTAAAGGCGCCAATTACCATCGAATATCTCAGTCAATAACTAGAAACACATTAAAATAAGGTGCAAGACTTCACACATAAAACAGTAAGTTCGATTCTCTCAGGAAGAGTATCAGCCTGTCCATGAGTACTCTGTCGTCACCTAAAGCAACTGACAGGTCAAAGCACAGGCCTAACCTCTCCCTGACATTCTCGAACTGTACACATTCAGTTAAAATGTGTAACACAGACAAATCTGTGTTACACGTCTCACAGACAGGGGACTCTTCACCTCGAAGGAGGTGTCCATGGGTCCACCAACAGTGACCTATACGGAGGCGTGTGATGGCGGTTTCCTCCCAACGGTTAATCCTGCAGGAAGAACCCCATGGTTTAACGTCTCCCTTAATCTGTCGTAACTTAACGTTCTGTGTGCGGCTCCACTCATGTTGCCACATGTCTAAAACCAAATGTTTCAGATGACTCTTTGCGTCATCTGGAAAACCGAAACTCACATCAATCATAGGTCTGTGAGAGGCGGCTTTTGCAGCTGCATCTGCCGCTTCATTGCCTTTAATACCAACATGTCCCGGTATCCAAAACAGCTCTACCCTCACATTCTGAGCATTCAGATTGTGGAGTAGCAACCGGATCTTTAGTACAAGAGGATGCACTGGATCTGGATCTTGGATACTGTTCAGAGCGCTCAGCGAGTCCGTCAAGATAACACTTGACCGACTTTGCTCTGACGAAACAAAACACAGGGCCTTGAAAATAGCGTACAGCTCAGCAGTGTACACACTCGTTATAGAGTGCAGACGGTACTGAAACTGTTGGCGTGGATTCAAAACAACGAACGCACACCCAACCCTGGTTCCAGATTTTGATCCGTCAGTAAAAATGACAGTATCCTCGGACCTAGGGACCAGTGTTCTTTGTAACTCATGTTGGTATTCGATAGGCAACGTAGTATCTTTATCAAACCTAGTTAATGTGAGGTTCACAAGTGGACGCGGTAGCGTCCATGGTGGAACAGCACACAAAACGAAACTTGCCATTTCAGGCATATTAAAATCAATATCGCCCAAAATGTCGAAAGTCCTCAGACCAAAAGGCCTATTGGCTCTTGGTTTTCTGTCATAAATCTCTGTATGCCTATTTTGTAGAATAGGGTCATACGCGGGATGATCTGGCTTGGCACTGAGTGCAGCCATATACCGCAAGGATAGAATTTTACGACGATTGTACAGTGACGGTTCGCCTGCTTCACACAGAAGGTTTAGTATTGGACTGGTGCGAAATGCACCTGTGGCCAATTTAACCCCAGTGTGATGTACAGTGTCAAGAATTCTTATCTCTTGGTGTTTAGCTGACCCATAAGCTAGACATCCATAGTCCAGCTTAGAGCGCAATAGAGAACGATATAAACGTAACATGACAGTGCGGTCTGCACCCCATGTCTTGTGACTGAGGACCCGCAACAAATTGAGCGACTTTTGGCATTTTTTCTTGACGGACAAAAAATGTGCCCGCCAAGTTAGACGACTATCGAACACGAGACCCAGAAATCTGGCAGTATCGGCAAATGGTAACTGTGCTCCATTTAGTGTGAGTGTAGGATTGGGATGTACACCCCTTTTCCTACTAAAATGGACACATACAGTTTTGCTGGTCGAGAATTTAAAGCCATTTTCGGTTGCCCATGTATCGAGACGATTGATAGTCAGCTGAAGCTGACGTTCGATTGTACTAGTCTTTTGTCCGGCGACAAAGATACCAATGTCGTCGACAAATATCGAACTCTGTACAGGTAATCGAATACATGAAGCTGCACCGTTAATGGCAATTAAAAATAGCGTAACGCTCAGTATGGAGCCCTGTGGGACCCCATTGTCCAGTGCGAACATTTGTGACAAGGTATTTCCGATCCGCACCCTGAAGCGCCGGTTCGACATGAAGTCTTTTATAAAGAACATCAAGCGTCCCCGGAGACCCCAGGAATGCAGAGTACGGAGAATCCCATAAATCCATGCAGTGTCATAGGCTTTCTCAATATCGAAAAAGACAGCTACCAGGTGTTTGTTTTCAACGAAAGCATTCCTGATAGCTGTCTCTAGTCTGACCAGATGATCTGCTGTTGAGCGGTGACGGCGAAAGCCGCACTGTGTGTGGGCCAGCAGACGCTTGCTGATCATTCGCTCCATGAGCTTGCAGAGACAACTGGTCAGTGATATTGGTCTATAGCTAGAGGGCAAGTGTTTATCTTTCCCGACTTTGGGGATAGGAATTATATGAGATTCCTTCCACTTGGTCGGGCACTTACGCTCAATCCATATCCTATTATAGACATTCAAAAGCCTAGACTTAGATGATTCTGGAAGATTTCGGATCATACGATAATGTATCGCATCTGGACCAGGAGAGCTATCCTTACACTTTGACATCGCGCTATCTAGCTCTTCACGAGAGAAAAGCAGGTTGTATATCTCGTCATTTCTAGAAAAGAAATTTAGAGGTATAGATTCGAGGCCTGCTTTACGAGTTAGAAACTCGGGTGGATAATGTTCAGAGCTAGAATTGAACGCAAAATTAGATGCCAAAGTGTTAGCAATTTCGACCGCTAAGGTAACTACGTTACCATTTACCGATAGACCAGCAATGGCTGTAGCTGTATTTAGACCGGAGATTTTTCGGACCTTATCCCAAACTTTGGTCACTGGAGTGGCAACTGTAACGGTGCATACGTATTTGTGCCATGATTCGCGCTTGTTTTCTTTCACAATCCTCTTAGCACAAGCTTTCGCTCGTTGGAAGGCTATCATGTTTGCCTCTGTTGGACAACGACGGAATGTATTGAAGAGGTGTCTCCTTTCACGTAGCGCCAAGTCGCATTCCTCGTTCCACCAGGAAACGGGAACTCGACGGGGCTGAGTGGATGACAGCGGTATGCTGCTTTCAGCCGCGCTCGTGATGGAATCCGTGAAATGTTTCACCTCTTCGTCTACGCTCAAGTTCGGAATATCCTCGTGAGAGAAGGATTCTGCGAACTTGGTCCAATCTGCTTTCCGAAGAACCCACTGTGGCCAGCGGGATTCGGTAACAGTATTGAACAGGGGCCTTAAGAAAATTGGAAAGTGATCACTACCGCACAGGTCGTGATGCACGTCCCATTTGAACAACGGAGCGATGGCTCCTGAAACGACGCTAAGATCTATGGCACTGAATGTACCCGTTGCTGCACAGAAGTGCGTGGGTCTGCCGTCGTTCAAAAAGCTCAAACTCAAATCGTTCAACATATTCTCCAGGTGACGTCCCCGTCGATCGTTCCGCACCGATCCCCAACACACATTGTAGGCGTTAAAATCGCCTAGTAGTATAAAGGGTGGTGGGAGTTGATCGATGATGTTCACGACATCTCGGATGTCAGTTCGAGCACCAGGGGGAAGGTAGATAGAACAAATCGTCACCTGGAGGCGAAGTGCAACACGAACTGCTACGACCTGCAACTCAGTGTCAATGTCTACAGGATCGTGGTACAATGTGTCTCTAACGAGAATTGCCACGCCGTCACATACTCTTAACCCAGTGAGGAAATCCGTGCGAAACACGGAGTATCCCCGAGGAGAGAATGTGTCGGTTTCCTTGAAATTTGTTTCATGTAGACAAACACACGAAGGCGCAAAATCCGACAGTAAAACTCGCAGTCCTTCGTAGCGCTGATATACACCGTTACAGTTCCACTGCAGTACTGGACCATTCATTTTTGTTTAGGGGAGTTACCCCGCAACCTAATGATCTTTGGTTTACCCTTAGGTTGCGGGTCAACAGCCATTTTCTCGGCGACGGTTTCACTTGTTTGTCCAGGTGCTTTCGTGGACACACTGGACTCTCTTTTGGATTGTCTGGCTCTCACTGGTATCCATTGAGAGCCAACAGTTACCTTATCAGTCTCCGATACTGGAGTGGGTGATGAGGGTTTGGCAGAAGCGACTACACTCTGATCGCTTCTTGTTTTTGGAGAAGTTTGTGGAGACTTCTCCTTAGGTGGTGGGGAGAACTGAGATGGAGAGCGTTCTCCTTTGGATTGGGGGGGGGGTTTATTTAGACCCGATCCCCCAGGTTGTGGGGTCTGAATTTTGGTCTCTGGGACCAATTGCAACACGTTTTCATTGCTTGCCGCAACTTCACTAGACGCAACGATCAATGATGTCGTAAGGGTCGGATGGGACACTGTCTCCGTCTGAGTTTGAACACTTGTCATTTTCTTTGCTGCTACTTGCGCGAAGGATTTCACGAATGTAGTTGGCGCATTCTCTTTATACTTCTTCTTAGCGTCGAAATATGGTATTCTGTCAAGCGTCTTGATGACCTGAACTGCTTTCTCTTCCAAGTACGTTGGGCAGTGGCGTAAAGTTGATGCGTGCGCTCCTTTACAATTCACACAGAAGGCCGCGTTTGGGCAGGACTCAACGTCATGCTGGTCCTTTCCGCAGTGTGCACATATGGACTGCCTGCCACAACGACTAGAAGTATGACCGTATCGCTGGCACTTATAGCATCGCATCGGGTTGGGATAGTAGGGCCGAACGTTACACACGTTGTACCCCACCCTTACCGATGCTGGACACCTAGTACCAGCGAAGGATACTACCATTGATATTGACGGCTTTCCATTACGAGGTGTGAGTTTCCTGCATTCAGTGACACCTTGCGGTGCCATTTCCTGCACGACCTCCTCCTCCGTAACGTAAGCTAGGTCACGGTCTGTAACGACGCCTTTTGTGGTATTAAGGGCTTTGTGAGGTTGCACTGAAATACGATGTGCACCAAACACCTCGCATTTCCTTAGCGTCATCGAAGCCTCTGTCTCTGCCTCAATTGAGAGCGTACCGTCCGACATCTTACGTACTGTCTTTATTCCATTAGAACATATCGTTCTCATCGTTCGGGCGACTAAGAAAGGTGACATCTCCTTAAAAGATCCACCTTCCTCTTCAACCTTCACGACTAGAAATCTTGGAACGGGCGCAGAGCACTCAACCTTCTGGGCAGAAGGCCTTACACATCCCTCATCGGATAACTGAGCATCACGACGAGGTCTCTTGTTTTATTTTTTACGGAGTTTACTCTTACTTTTGGCGGAATTTAAAGAATTTGTATCCTTTCGGGTAGTCGCCATACCCGTATATTAAGTTTCATCACCCTGCCATGCACACCCACCAGGGAGCCCCACACAGGGGACGTTGGCCGAAAACCGGCTCATTGCGCCAGACATGTCAGGATGATATAGCATCGGAGGAAGTAGTCACGGGCTGCTCGACCCGCTCGAAAACCAGTAGTAGCCAACTCTGGAACCTTGCGAGCTGCAGCCGCTCCCACAGACCCCGAATACTTGTCTAGTGGCACGGCATTACCCCGGCATCCACGATCAAGTAATGGAGCCACTCTATTCATGAACCGTGACACCAGCCGATTGACTGAGCTGACCAGACTCAGCCTCCCGTTTTACCGAATCCGAGGCCAAAGAAGGCGTGTTGGATTCGTACTGTCCGCGGGCAGCAGTCTCCCTCAACCGACCAGGATCCTCTTCTCCGGCGTTACGGGTCTCCACGCACGGCAAACACGTGGGTAGGAATTTAAGTGGGAGATAAAAGAGACAACAGATAAGCCTATTCCTACAATCGGCTTCTCTGAACTGTCTCCTCCCAAATGATATGTGATTCAGGGTACGTGGGATCATCAGGCCCAAAAGCTCTATATGGTCAAGTGATGCGACCATTATGAACTTCCCTTGCGTGATTGAGGGTACGCGGGATCATTAGGCCCGAAAGCTCGACAAATGGCCAGGTGTTATAGCCATTATGAACTTCCCCTGCGGGGCATCTGGGAAAAATTCAACAGATACACGGCAAGTGCTTAGTAATTTTCCAAGAAGCCCCGATGTTGGCTTCAATTGTCTTTAAATTTGGAATACAAATCACTTTATTCTAGACAGCTTAAATACTGAGATGGAACTTTCGAAAGGCAGATTGGAAAACATTCTGCCAAGTAGCAGATAGCAACATAATAAAAATTCCATCTAAAGAATGTTGTTATGGGGAATTAACAAAAATCTTCCAAAATGCTGCTAAGGATACCATCCATGTGTTAGCGCGCGATTGCACGCGTGCTGGTGGCCGCACCGCACGCTACATCACTTGTACGATATCGCATGATCCGTGCCGACCCTCGGAAACCGCTAATCAATTTAATCCGCGCATTTATAGCGGTTTATTGCAAAATCTCTATAAATGGGCGGAGTTTATTTTGTCATTGGTTCAAACTGTTTCCTCTCCACAAAACCTACGCTATTACGCAGTTAGAACGTATAAATACAGATAGCAAAGCTTCGCAAGCTACCAGTTCTCGGACTGGTCTCCTCTCGCTTACTGCTGAGATCCCAGACCCAACAAATCTCGCTTTTTGTGGGATCACTCGCTCATTGTGGGTGCAGCGCATCAATATCAACATCATCACGCAATATATATATATCTCGCTTTTTGTGGGATCACTCGCTCATTGTGAGTACGTCGAGCCGTCGTCTACGTTATAAAGAATTTAAAACACTCACGCACCGTTATTCTCAACCCATCATGTTCGCTCTACGCGGACCAAACTCCACCGCCTCCAGAGGTCACTTCAGCCGCCATCGACTCACACTAGTCGTGTGGGGGCTCAAACTCAACGGCGCTTAGGCCCCGTTCCAATGCGAGATGTTTCACGGCGTCACCGCCGCTACTTGCCGCCCTCCGGCATTACAATTTACAAATATCACTTCTAATCGCCACCAATGTCCACGACGGACATCATCATCATCGCCGCGACGCCCACCGTCCATGCTGGACGTTGCTGCTCACCACGACGCCCGCCGTCGCCCACAACGACGCTCGCCGTCCCTTCTCAAATCCTATTCCAAATAAATATGTAACTCTTTTATATTGGTCTATTTTGTTATATCTCTTACTGTTATACTTCATTATTATTATTTCTCGTTCAATAAATATTAAATCACATTGTTCGACTTTCATTTGTAACAATCCTTGGGGAATCACATTCTCATTTTCAGACACTTAGTGCGACGTGGCTCTTCAAGCCAGGATGGTATATGAGGAACCCAGCATCTGAGCTAGCCTGGGTACGGTATTCAGGGTAGTCACCTAGGGGAGACGTCACCTGCGGTACTACCTCCTGCAACACATGGTTGGTCCCCTAAAATTGAAAAGCTGTGCAAAAAATTCAAAACTACAAACAGAATTTAAATATCAAACGAAATACTACGAAAACTGAACGAAGCTAGAGAAAAAAGATGGAGGGAAACGACCGAAAATTTAAATTTCACTCACTCGAGTAGGAAAAGTTGGTCAACCCTAAGACGTCTAGGTGTGCCGCTGTCCCACCCCCAATGCAGACTGTTAAAGTTGACCCAAACGCTATCGCAAGTCGTCTACAATAATAATAATAATGATAATGATAATGATAATGATAATGATAATGATAATGATAATGATAATAATATTAATAATAAAATCGCAGAGAATTTCGGGCCTAATGATCCCGCGAAACTTCAATCACGCAAGGGAAGTTCGCAATGGTCGCAATATCTGATCATATCGAGCTTTTGGGCCTGATTATCCCACGTACCCTGAATAATAATAATAATAATAATCGGGGTACGGCGGTCTTGTGACCAAAAAGGCTTGGCGCCCTTTCCCTCCGTATCGCTATCACAGTGTTACCACGGCAGGAACTAATTGGGGGTAACGTCGACCCTACCATCTGGTCCAATCCTGCCACAGTTTCATGGGGCCAACCTTCCCATGGAACGTATAAATGGTTTCAGAAAATACAAGAAACCACACAGTTTTCCACAGCGGGTCCTTTTTGGATGGGGACCCATAAACAGTTGAGCGGAGCTACAATCCCGCTAGCCGGGCCCGCCACAGGTGGACACACGCGGAGCAGGAAGACCTGCTTCAGGTTTACGAGGCAGCGTCACCCCATCGCAGGGGCTACATGGTCAGAGTCCACTCACAATGGTTTGAAAATCATTCCGAGCTCGACTTAATGACGCAACAAAATCTGCGCGACCAAGTAGCACGCCTGCGACGTAGGATGAGGCGATCGAGGCGAAGAGAGTCGAGAAGGTTGTTCCAAATACCGGTACAGCCATCGACACTTGCAAGCCCATCAACGGCAGGTGGGTAGATACCCACTGGGTCTTCCCCAGTTAATGCAGAAATAACATCCTCTTCACCGAAAAAAAAATCTTCGCGAGGATTTTCTAGCTCTTCTTTCGCCTCATTCTGAACGCACCCGACTTGGACACAATAAGTTCAAAGTTCGTGCTGATGACCTCACGCGACTTAATGAACTTATTGACAAGCAAATTTCCCCTCAGAGTAGTCTCTGGGAAATCGACTTTGCTGTATACGCTGCAGCAGCTATGCTGACGCCAAAGCGGGCTTTGGCTTCTAAGGCTTTTAACGGCAAACTGCGTATACAGCAATTAGAGAAGAAAATGACGCGTTCACGCCAGGAAGCTTCTCATATTCAGTGTGCTATTGATGCTTTACGAAGTATTAAGCCGCTAAGTGCGAATACTAAGCGCATATTACATCAATTGCGCATAAAGCATCACACACTGAATTTGTCCACTCTCTCTCTCTGCTAAACCAGAAAGCGGTTGACAAATTGAGAGCACTAGTCCTACCAAGAAAGAAACTGGTCAACCGGGTTAGGACCATGGAGGAAAATACTAAAATACAAATAAGTAAGAAAAAATGGCGGAAAGTATAACCGTCCTTAATGTGTTCAAATGTTTAAGTTGTTTTGAGAAAGTGGATGATGAAGAAAAAGTATTTAAATGTGCAAAAAGTTATTGTTTAAACTTAATTCATCAAAGTTGGTATTGTGATGCTTGCGTGGCAAATTCTGAAAATTCTGAAAATACTACGCAAAGTAAGTTTGAATATTTTACGGATATTCTTAATAACTGCATGATAGAAATATCGCAATTAATAGACCAAATTAAGTTGCAAAATAAAAATTTTGAATCACTTACATTTCAAAAAAATGATAATCAACTAGCGCCATCTGATGTTGAAACTAAAAATTCTTCAAATATGGAAAAGAGACCTGCACAAAAAACTCAAGTCCCTGTAAATGAATTCACAGCCAATATTAATGTGGAGACAGTTATGGGCAACAGCACTAACACTCAATCGGTCTTTAAGAAACAGACTAAACTCGGTAACAAGACAGCAACGAAATTAGACAACATTTCTAACTTGTCCGATGTGAGGTCCATAGCTGTCTTAGAGTCACCTGTTGACGAAAACAATAGTCAGCAATTAAGCGGTAATATTCAAAATATTCAGTCATCTGCTATTATTGATGAAGATGGCTTTCAACTTCCAAAAAGAAAACAAAGAAAGACAAACTCCAATACATCATGTGCTAATATTGTAGGATCTAATTCAACTGATGGAAATTTGAAAGCAGCTTCTAAAAAAGCGTGGTATTTTTTGGGCAGGTTGAAATCAGATACTGAATGTATTAATGTTATTAATCATCTTAAAAAAATAATCTTAAGTAATGATATAAACTGCGAAAAATTAAAAACTGAATCAACAAACAGTTGTTTTAAAATTTTGATTTTTTGAGTTGATTTTGAACTACGGGACAAAATCGAAAATCCAAATTCATGGTCGAATGGTGTGGTAGTCAGAAGGTATATTTTTAGAAGACCAGCCTCAAGACCAGCTAATAAATAATCGAAACAGAGAAAATGTTTTGTGCCTAAACGTGCAAAGTTTAAGAAAAAAAATTGACTGCCTGGAAGCGTTCTTAAGTGATAGTGATTACCTTAACTTTATGTGTTTATGTTTTAGTGAGCATTGGCTACAAGTAACGAAATCGCGTTCTACAGTACCATTAGTTGTTATTCACTATGTGATTATTATTGTAGAAAACATATTCTTAGTGGCGGAGTATGCATCTATATTAGAAACGATGTTCCATACACTGTTTTGGATTTTGTCAAAAAAATGTCAGTTGATGTTCACTTTGAAACAGTTGGCATAGTTATTAATGTTTATAAGAAAATTATTATTAATGTTTACAGATCACCTGTAGGAGATATGGGTATATATCTCAATACACTTTATATTGCCTTAGTACACATAGGTAATAAGTTTAAAAATTATAACTTAGTAGTATGTGGTGATTTTAATATCAATTTCAGAGTTAAAGATAATTTATTTTATAGTTTTCTGGATGTTATTTCTATTTTTGGACTTTGCATTGCCACTTTTGAGATAACTAGATACTCATACTTAGGTAATGGATCATGTATTGACAACGTACTTACCAATCTTAATAAATCTGTTTATGTTACGAAAGTTTTTGATACCCATCTTTCTGATCATCGTTACTTAATTTTTAACTTTGAAGTTATGAGTAATAACTATAAAGTATCAGATAAGAGTTTTCGTAGGGATTTCACTCAAACCAGTGTTGGCAACTTCATTGAGTGGCTTAGTAATGTAGATTGGGTTCATGTTTATAGTAGTCAGAATGTGGATTTAAAAACGGTAAAATTTCTTCAAACGTATTTATATGGCTTCAACATATTTTTTCCTCTGCGTGAAAAAAAAGTCAACCTAAGAAAAAATAGAACACGTTCAGACTGGTATACTCAAGAGCTTAAAAATCAAAAATCTAAGCTTGACTGTTTATACGAGCTTAGTAAAATTAATATAGAATTTAAAATCTGTTATAAACAATATAAAAACATTACAAATCTAATATAAAATATGCAAGAAAAACATATTATGATAATATGATACAGACTTCTGATAACAAATCAAAAACCAATTGGAACATTATAAGGCAGAAAAGTAATGTTTCTAAATGCAACAAAAAGGTAGAAAGTAATTTAACTTCAGAAAATTTTAACTTGTTTTTTTCCACAGTAGCGGATCAAACTATCGCAACCATACCAAATATTTCAGTTCCAGATAGTCCTTCTAAAACAATGCATTCCAATTCTTTTTTTCTTTCTCCTGTTGATTCTAATGAAATTTTACCAATTATTAAAAATCTTAAAAATAGTTACAGCACAGACATATATAATTTAAATACTATAATTATTAAAGCTTCAACCAACTATATTGTGGATCCTTTAGTTCATATTATAAACTGTGCCTTTGATAGCGGGACATTTCCTTCAGTGCTTAAATTGTCAAAAATTGTTCCACTTTTAAAAAAAAGCGATAGTAATGACTCATCAAATTATCGGCCTATTGCACTGACGCCTATTTTTTCAAACATTTTAGAAATCGCCTTAAAAAACAGATTAGTAAATTATCTAGAAAAATTTAATTTGTTATCAGAACGTCAGTATGGTTTTAGACCTAAACGGTCTACAACGAAAGCAGCCAGTGAACTATTGTCTGATGTCATTAAGGCACTCGAGGGCGGTCTTCATGTGTCTGCAACTTTTTGTGACCTCACTAAAGCTTTCGATTGTGTCAGTCATTATGAATTGTTACGCAAAATCGAGCGCTATGTATTTCGTGGGATTGCATTAACTCTAATAAAATCCTATTTTTCGGATAGAAAACAAGTTGTAATGTACAATAACAACACGTCTAACATACTTGCTCTTAATGCAGGGGTCGGTTAAGAAACGGTGATTGGGTGATTGGAAATATCGCAATTAAAAGAGCAAATTAAGTTGCAAAATAAAAATTCTTATTATTTATAAATTATCTACCTGATGAAGTAAATGCTAGTACTGTTATGTATGTAGATGACACAAATTGTATTAATAGTGGTGTAGATCATGATCACGTTGAACAGAATATAAAAGCTACTATGGATGAAGCTATATTGTGGTTTAATAGGAATAAGCTTAAACTTAATGAAGATAAAACTTTCCATTTAGTTTTTAGTCTCAACAGATCTTTCCACAATGATCATCTGTATCATGTTCAACATGTAAAATTTTTAGGATTTGTGTTAGATGCACAGTTAAATTGGAAAGAACATGTGAAATATGTAGCTAACAAAATTAATTCGTACAACTTTATGCTATATAAAATCATGAAATACGTATCACTACATATAGCAAAAATTGTATATTTTTCATACATACAGTCTGTCATACAATATGATGTTATTCTGTGGGGCAATTCTACTGATTCTATTAGAATTTTCAGAACTCAGAAAAATGCAATAAGAATACTTGGTGGGGTTGCAAGAAGAGCGCATTGTAGACAGATTTTTAAAGAGTTAGGAATATTAAGTTTTCCTTGCATATATATATATATTGCAAATGCTATTATATATAAAAGAAAATGGATATTTATTGAATAGTGGAAGCGACCTTCACAACTATAACACCACAGCCAAATCTGATTTTCGTCTACCGAAAATAAGGTTAAATGTTTCAAAGTCTATTCCTTCATTTATAGGCGTTACCCTATTCAATAAATTACCTATGCATATCAGAGAATTAAATCTCCAAAAATTAAAAAAAGTTATTTTTAAATTCTTAATGGAGAAAATGTACTACAGTATTCAAGAATTTTTAAATGATAATATTGA
Source organism: Liopterus haemorrhoidalis (assembly GCA_963971575.1). Taxonomy (NCBI): domain Eukaryota; kingdom Metazoa; phylum Arthropoda; class Insecta; order Coleoptera; family Dytiscidae; genus Liopterus; species Liopterus haemorrhoidalis. The sequence goes on along the minus strand of OZ020614.1, from coordinate 26,234,535 downwards.
TAGCTGCAATTTTGTGATTGTGTAATTGCGTGCAGCTTATTTATTTATTTATTTTCTTTTTTTTGTATTTTTGTATATTTGTGTATTTTGACATAATTTAATGTACATTTCTTGTATTTGGCAAATTTAATAAATTATTATTTATTTATTTATTTATTTACTATGTTCCACACCAGCCCGTCACGCCTTTTCATGGCCAAACCTGAGGTTTCTGAACCGTTGTTATCAGTCGACACGCCAGGGTTGAGAGTAGACTCCGTGGAGGGTCAAACGGGAGACCTCGTCGTGGTCGTCCGACGAGGGATGTGTTGGGCCGGCTGCCAGGAGGGCAGAAGGTGAAAGGAGTGTTGAGTGTTGTGCACCAGTGCCACGAATTCTCGTCGTGAGGGGGCAGGATGAGGGTGGGTCCTTTGGGGAGATGTCCCCCTTCTTCGTTGCCCGCACGTTGAGAAATACTTGCTCTACTGGTGTAGAGTCGGTGCGTAAGTTGTCGGACGGTGCACTGCTGATAGTAGCAGATACTGAAGCGTCGTCAGCACTGCAGAGATGTGTGATGTTTGCTGAGTGTGGCATTTCAGTGCAGCCGCATAAGGCACTGAACTGCTCAGGGGGCGTCGTGATGGATCGTGACCTGGCGTATGTTACGGAGAAGGAGTTCGTGCAGGAAGTGGGATCGCAAGGTGTCATTGAATGCAGGAAGCTCAACCTCCGGAACGGTAAGCCTTCGATCTCCATGGTGGTGTCTTTCGCTGGTACCAGGTGTCCAACATCGGTAAGGGTGGGATATAACGTTTGTAAAGTTCGCCCCTACTACCCAAACCCGATGCGATGCTACAAGTGTCAGCGTTATGGAAACACCTCAAGTCGATGTGGTAAGAAGACAATCTGTGCCAACTGCGGACAGGATCAACATTAAGTTGAAGCTTGTCCAAACGCGGCACAGTGCGTGAATTGAAAAGGGGCGCATGCCTCTAATTCACGCCACTGCCCAACGTACTTGGAGGAGAAGGCAATACAGGTCATTAGAACGCAGGACAGGATACCGTATTTCGATGCCAAGAGGAAATACAAAGAAAGCGCGCCGGTTACTTTTGCGAAATCTTTCGCGCAAGTAGCTGCCAAGCGAACTGCAAGTGTCCAAACTCAGACAGAGTTAGTGCCTCGTCCGATAACTGCAGCAGCAGTAACAGTCGCGACGAATACTGTGAAACAAAAGGTGGTATCGGTACCAGAGAACAAAATTCAAACCCCACAACTTGAGAGATCGGGTTTGAATAAATCCCCCTCCCCTAAAGGAGAACGCACTCAACCTCAGTTCTCCCAACCACCTAAGGAGAAGACCCCACAGTCTTCTCCACAAATTAGAAGCAATCAGAGAATGATTGCTTCTTCAAAGCCTTCATCGGTCACTCCTGAAAGGGAGACTGATAAGGGACCCGTTGGTTCTCACTGGATACCAGTGAGCGTCAAACAATCAAGGCAGGAGTCCAGTGTGTCCATCAAAACACCTGGACTACCAAATGAAAGTGTACCTGAGAAAATCGCTGTAGACGCGCAACCTAAGGGTAAACCAAAGATCATTAGATTGCGGGGTAACTCCCCTAAACAGAAATGAACGGTTCACTACTCCAGTGGAACTGAAACGGTATATATCAGCGCTACGAAGAACTGCGACTTCTATTGTCAGATTTTGCGCCTTCGTGTGTTTGTCTACAGGAAACAAACTTCAAGGATACCGACACATTCTCTGCGTGAGGATACTCCGTATTTTGTACGGATTTCCTCACGGGGTTAAGAGCATGTGACGGCGTGGCAATTCTCGTTAGAGACACTTTATACCACGATCCTGTAGACATTGACACAGAGTTGCAGGTCGTAGCAGTTCGTGTTGCACTTCCCCTCCAGGTGACGATTTGTTCTATCGATCTTCCCCCTGGTGTTCAAACTGACATCCGAGATGTCGTGAATGTCATCGATCAACTCCCACCACCCTTCATTCTATTAGGTGATTTTAACGATGTGTGTTGGGGACCAAGGCGGAACGATCGACGGGGACGTCACCTGGAGAATAGTTAGTTAGTTAGTTAAAATTTTTGGCGCACAGCAACAAAGGCTATTTGCGCCTAACGCAGCCCATTTAAATGACTAGACCAAATATTAAAAACAATATATTCGACAATAAATAAATAGATAAAATCATTAAAAAATACGCATACTCAATAAAAGAAATCTTGCACGGACAAACACAAATAAATAATATAAAAAGTCTGTTCGAAAATATGAACAGACACAGGGTGATGGTAAGAGGCTGTAAAGGGGCCAATTACCATCCAATATCACAGTCAATAACTAGCAACACATTAAAATAAAGTGCAAGACTTCACACATAAAACAGTAAGTTCGATTCTCTCAGGAAGAGTATCAGCCTGTCCATGAGTACCCTGTCGTCACCTAAAGCAACTGACAGGTCATAGCACAGGCCTAACCTCTCCCTGACATCCTCGAACTGTACACATTCAGTTAAAATGTGTAACACAGACAAATCTGTGTTACACGTCTCACAGATAGGGGACTCTTCTCCTCGAAGGAGGTGTCCATGGGTCCACCAACAGTGACCTATACGGAGGCGTGTGATGGCGGTTTCCTCCCTGCGGTTAATCCTGCAGGAAGAACTTCATGGTTTAACGTCTCCCTTAATCTGTCGTAACTTAACGTTCTGTGTGCGGCTCCACTCATGTTGCCACATGTCTAAAACCAGATGTTTCAGATGACTCTTTGCGTCATCTGGAAAAACGAAACTCACATCAATCATAGGTCTGTGAGAGGCGGCTTTTGCAGCTGCATCTGCCGCTTCATTGCCTTTAATACCAACATGTCCCGGTATCCAAAACAGCTCTACCCTCACGTTCTGAGCATTCAGATTGTGGAGTAGCAACCGGATCTTTAGTACAAGAGGATGCACTGGATCTGGATCTTGGATACTGTTCAGAGCGCTCAGCGAGTCCGTCAAGATAACACTTGACCGACTTTGCTCTGACGACACAAAACACAGGGCCTTGAAAATAGCGTACAGCTCAGCAGTGTACACACTCGTTATAGAGTGCAGACGGTACTGAAACTGTTGGCGTGGATTCCAAACAACGAACGCACACCCAACCCTGGTTCCGGATTTTGATCCGTCAGTAAAAATGACAGTATCCTCGGACCTAGGGACCAGTGTTCTTTGTAACTCATGTTGGTATTCGATAGGCAACGTAGTATCTTTATCAAACCTAGTTAATGTGAGGTTCACAAGTGGACGCGGTAGCATCCATGGTGGAACAGCACACAAAACTAAACTTGCAATTTCAGGCATATTAAAATCAATATCGCCCAAAATGTCGAAAGTCCTCAGACCAAAAGGCCTATTGGCTCTTGGTTTTCTGTCATAAATCTCAATGCCTATTTTTTAGAATAGGGTCATACGCGGGATGATCTGGCTTGGCACTGAGTGCAGCCATATACCGCAAGGATAGAATTTTACGACGATTGTACAATGACGGTTCACCTGCTTCACACAGCAGGCTTAGTATTGGACTGGTGCGAAATGCACCTGTGGCCAATCTAACCCCAGTGTGATGTACAGTGTCAACAATTCTTATCTCTTGCTGTTTAGCTGACCCATAAGCTAGACATCCATAGTCCAGCTTAGAGCGCACTAGAGAACGATATAAACGCAACATGACAGTGCGGTCTGCACCCCATGTTTTATGACTGAGGACCCGCAACAAATTGACCGACTTCTGGCATTTTTTCTTGACGGACAAAAAATGTGCCCGCCAAGTTAGACGAGTGTCAAACACGAGACCCAGAAAGCTGGCAGTATCGGTAAAGGGTAACTGTGATCCATTTAGTGTGAGTGTAGGATTGGGATGTACACCTCTTTTCCTACTAAAAAGGACACATACAGTTTTGCTGGTCGAGAATTTAAAGCCATTTTCGGTTGCCCACGTATCGAGACGATTGATAGTCAGCTGAAGCTGACGTTCGATTGTACTAGTCTTTTGTCCGGCGACAAAGATACCAATGTCGTCGACAAATATCGAACTCTGTACAGGTAATCGAATACATGAAGCTGCACCGTTAATGGCAATTAAAAATAGCGTAACGCTCAGTATGGAGCCCTGTGGGACCCCATTGTCCAGTGCGAACATTTGTGACAGGGTATTTCCGATCCGCACCCTGAAGCGCCGGTTCGACATGAAGTCTTTTATAAAGAACATCAAGCGTCCCCGGAGACCCCAGGAATGCAGAGTACGGAGAATACTATAAATCCATGCAGTGTCATAGACTTTCTCAATATCGAAAAACACAGCTACCAGGTGTTTGTTTTCAACGAAAGCATTCCTGATAACTGTCTCTAGTCTGACCAGATGATCTGCTGTTGAGCGGTGACGGCGAAAACCGCACTTTGTATTGGCCAGCAAGTCGTTTGATTCTAAAAACCAAATCAGACGCTTGCTGATCATTCGCTCCATGAGCTTGCAGAGACAACTAGTCAGCGATATAGGTCTATAGCTAGAAGGCAAGTGTTTATCTTTCCCGACTTTGGGGATAGGAATTATATGAGATTCCTTCCAATTGGTCGGGCACTTGCCCTCAGTCCATATCCTGTTATAGACATTCAAAAGCCTAGACTTAGATGATTCCGGAATATTTCGGATCATACGATAATGTATCGCATCTGGACCAGGAGAGCTATCCTTACACTTTGACATCGCGCTATCTAGCTCTTCACGAAAGAAAAGCAGGTTGTATACCTCGTCATTCCTAGAAAAGAAATTTAGAGGTATAGATTCAAGGCCTGCTTTACGAGTTAGAAACTCGGGTGGATAATGTTCAGAGCTAGAATTGAACGCAAAATTAGATGCCAAAGTGTTAGCAATTTCGACTGCTGATGTGACTACGTTACCATTTACCGATAGGCCAGCAATGGCTGTACCTGTATTTCGACCGGAGATTTTCCGGACCTTCTCCCAAAGTTTGGCCACTGGAGTGGCAACTGTAACGGTGCATACGTATTTGCGCGATGATTCGCGGTTGCTTTCTTTCACAATCCTCTTAGCACGAGCTTTCGCTCGCTGAAAGGCTATCATGTTTTCCTCTGTTGGACAACGACGGAATTTATTGAAGAGGTGTCTCCTTTCACGTAGCGCAAAGTCGCATTCGTCATTCCACCAGGGAACGGGAACTCGACGGGGCTGAGTGGATGACAACGGTATGCTGCTTTTAGCCGCGCTCGTGATGGAATCCGTGAAATGATTCACCTCCTCGTCTACGGTCAAGTTCGGAATATCCTCATGAGAGAATGACTCCGCAAACTTGGTCCAATCTGCTTTCCGAAGAACCCACTGTGGCCAGCGGGATTCGGTAACAGTATTAAACAGAGGCCTTAAGAGGATTGGAAAGTGATCATTACCGCACAGGTCGTGATCACATCCCAATTGAACAATGGAGCGATTGCTCCTGAAACGACGCTAAGATCTATAGCACTAAATGTACCCGTTGCTGCACAGAAGTGCGTGGGCCTGCCGTCGTTCAAAAAGCTCAGATTCAAGTCGTTCAACATATTCTCCAGGTGACGTCCCCGTCGATCGTTCCGCACCGATCCCCAACACACATTGTAGGCGTTAAAATCGCCTAGCAGTATGAAGGGCGTTGGGAGTTGATCGATGATGTTCATGACATCTCGAATGTCAGTTCGAACACCAGGGGGAAGGTAGATAGAACAAATTGTCACCTGGAGGGGAAGTGCAACACGAACTGCTACGACCTGCAACTCAGTGTCAATGTCTACAGGGTCGTGGTACAATGTGTCTCTAACGAGAATTGCCACGCCGTCACATGCTCTTGCCCCCGTAAGGAAATCCGTGCGAAACACGGAGTATCCTCTAGGAGAGAATGTGTCGGTATCCTTGAAATTTGTTTCCTGTAGACAGACACATGATGGTGCAAACTCGTACATTAATTGTCATAGCTCTTCATTGCGCTGATATACACCGTTACAGTTCCACTGCATTAGTGGACCATTCATTTTTGTTTAGGGGAGTTACCCCGCAATCTAATGATCTTTGGTTTACCCTTAGGTTGCGGGTCAACAGCCATTTTCTCGGCGACGGTTTCACTTGTTTGTCCAGGTGCTTTCGTGGACACACTGGACTCTCTTTTGGATGGTTTGGCTCTCACTGGTATCCATTGAGAGCCAACAGTTCCCTTATCAGTCTCCGATACTGGAGTGGCTGATGAGGGTTTGGCAGAAGCGACCACACTCTGGTCGCTTCTTGTTTTTGGAGAAGTTTGTGGAGACTTCTCCTTAGGTGGTGGGAAGAACTGAGATGGTGTGCGTTCTGCTTTTGATTGGGGGGGGGGGTTATTCAGACCCGACCACCCGGGTTTTGGGGTCTGAATTTTGGTCTCAGGGACCGATTCCAACACCTTTTCATTGCCGGATTGTTTGGGCGCAACTATACTTGATGCAGCTAAGGTCGGACGGGGCACTGTCTCCGTCTGAGTCTGGACGCTTGCTGTTTTTTTTGCTGCTACCTGCGCGAAGGATTTCGCGAAAGTAACAGGTGCACTTTCTTTATATTTCCTCTTGGCGTCATAGTATGGTATCTTGTCTTGCGTCTTGATCGTCTGTATTGCCTTTTCCTCCAAGTACGTTGGGCAGTGGCGTGAGGTGGATGCATGCGCACCTTTGCAATTTACGCAGTGTGCCGCGTTTGGACAGGTTTCAACTTCATGTTGATCCTGTCCGCAGTTGGCACAGATAGTCTGCTTGCCACAACGACTTGAAGTGTGTACATAACGCTGACACTTGTAGCATCGCATCGGGTTGGGATAGTAGGGCCGAACGTTGCAAACGTTATACCCCACTCTTACCGATGCTGGACACCTAGTACCAGCGAAGGACACCACCATTGAGATCGAAGGCTTGCCATTTCGGGGTTTGAGCTTTCTGCATTCAATGACACCTTGCGATGCCATTTCCTGTACAAACTCTTTCTCGGTGACGTAAGCAAGGTCACGATCTGTTATGACGCCTCGAGTAGTATTAAGAGCCTTGTGTGGCAGAACAGAAATACGGTATTTACCAAACACCTCGCATTTCTGCAGCGTCGACGAAGACTCAGTCTCTGCTTCGATTAACACCGTCCGACAATTTGCGCACTGACTTAACACCAGTTGGGCACGTATTCTTTAACGTTCGGGCAACAAAGAAGGGGGACATCTCCTTAAAAGATATACCCTCTTCTTGCACCTTCACGACAAGAAAACGAGGCACTGGCGCAGAAAACTCAACTGATCTGCTGTCTACCTTCTTGGGAGAAGGCCTTACACATCCCTCATCGGATGACTGAGCATCACGACGAGGTCTCTTGTTTGATTTTTTACGGAGTTTACTCTCAACTTTGGCGGAATTTAAAGAAAATTTATCCCTCCGGGTAGTCGCCATACCCGTATACTAAGTTTCATCACCCTGCCATGCCTACCCACCAGGGAGCCCCACACAGGGGACGTTGGCCGCAAACCGGCTCATTGCGCCAGACATGTCAGGATGATATAGCATCGGGGGAAGTAGTCACGGGCTGCTCGACCCGCTCGAGAACCAGTAGTAGCCAACTCTGGAACCGTGCGAGCTGCATCCGCTCCCACAGACCCCCGAATCCTTGTCTAGTGGCACGACATTACCCCGGCATCCACGATCCAGTAGTGGAGCCGCTCTATTCATGAACCGTGACACCAGCCGATTGACTGAGCTGACCAGACTCAGCCTCCCGTTTTACCGAATCCGAGGCCAAAGAAGGCGTGTTGGGATCGTACTGTCCGCGGGCAGCAGTCTCCCTCAACCGACCAGGATCCTCTTCTCCGGCGTTACGGGTCTCCACGCACGGCAAACACGTGGGTAGGAATTTAAGTGGGAGATAAAAGAGACAACAGATAAGCCTATTTCTACAATCGGCTTCTCTGAACTGTCTCCTCCCAAATGATATGTGATTCAGGGTACGTGGGATTATCAGGCCCAAAAGCTCTATATGGTCAGGTGATGCGACCATTATGAACTTCCTTTGCGTGATTGAGGGTACGCGGGATCATCAGGCCCGAAAGCTCTACAAATGGCCAGGTGTTATGGCCATAATGAAATTCCCCTGCGGAGTGTTTATATTTTTAGGGGGATATGTTTTTTTAGATGTTTTAGTATTTTTCCTATGTGCGGGTCAAAGAGTTGTATAAGCATGCCACATTTCAACTCTCTAGCTTTAGCCGTTTGGCTACAATTTTTACCGAACAGACAGACAGACAGACGACAAAATGACGGTATAAGTGTTTTTTGGTCATACCTACAAAACCCTAAAAATGGGAAAATATTAGTGAATTCACATGTCTCTCCAAGGAAGAATTCAGGGATGGAGTAGAATTTTGTCTCAATAACACCTATTTTGACTTCTTAGGTGACATCTACACACAAACGCATGGTTGTGCAATGGGAAGCCCTATAAGTAGTGTCGTAGCCAACATGGTAATGGAAGAGGTTGAAACAGCATGTTTAAACAAATTACAAGAAAAACCCTTCTATTACTATCGTCATGTTGATGATATCAACATGGTGTACAACAAAGCGAGAATCAATGAGCTAGTTGACACCTTCAACTCATACCATCCACGCCTTAGATTCACCTATGAATTAGAGGAAAATAATAAAATCTCAATTTTAGACACGCTATTGATCAGGTCAACCACAGATAATAGCATCAAAACAAATTGGTATCAAAAACCAACACATAGGTATCGGTACCTAAATTATTTCTCGAACCACCCGTACAACTTGATAATCAACACTCTAAACAACGTGATTGATAGAGCTATTAAACTGTCCCATCCAGAGTTTAGACCACAGAACTTAAAAATTGTCATGGATGCGTTCAGAGAAAATAATTACCCATTAAAGTTGATAAAAAGATGCATAAAAAACAGAACCTGGGCAGCATATAATAGGAAAGAAGTATTGGCACAAAATGCAGAAGGCAACACAATGATGTACTCTAGTTTCCCATACCATAATAAGAGTTTCACAAGCTACAAAAGAATTTTTGAACAACACAATGTTAAACTAGCATTTGCAACTTCGAACAACAACAAACCAAACTTTTCGAACACGAAAACAAAAATCCCGTTGCTAGAAAATTCGAATGTTGTGTATAAAATCCCTTGCAAAGGTTGTGATCTCTCCTATATTGGCACCACCAGCCAGATTTTGAGAAAAAGGCTAACTCAACATCGCTCTGACACAAGGCTAAAACCCAATAATAATAATAATAATACATTTATTGACTACATTACATAAAGTATGTTTACAGTCAGTCTTAGTTACATAATGAAATAATATAAATTAAAAATGAACATTATTAAAGTCATCAATTTCATAAATGGGATTTGTCAATAAATATTCTTTAAGTTTGTTTGAAAATGTCTTGATTGGTAGGGATCTTATTTCCTCAGGTATTATATTGAAAAATTTAATGGCGTAGTAGTTTGCGCTATTTCTTGATTTTTGAAGACGAAGGAAATTACTACGTATATTATTTTTTTGCCGTGTGTCATGTCCGTGGTTGGAAGAGGGGAAGTTAGATAAGTTCCTGTGCATGAACATTAGGCATTGGTGGGTAAATAAGGCAGGTAAAGTCATTATTTTTAATTTTATAAAGAGCTCACGACAGTCAGCTCGAAAAGGAGCACCAGCTATGACCCTAACAACTTTACGTTGAAGAGCGAAAATTCTATGGGCTGCTGGTGAGTGTCCCCACACAAGAATGCCGTAGTTCAGGTGTGACTGAAATAACGAAAAGTAGGTCATTAGCACGACATTTTGGCAAACTTCTGCTTTCAAATTACGAATTAAAAATACTGTAGACCTCAGTTTTCGGCTTAAGAATTCACAGTGCTGATCCCAGCGAAGTTGTGGGTCGATGTGGATACCAAGAAACTTGACGTACGGGGGGTTTGAAAAATCGTGTTTCTTAGTGGAAATCATCATTGATTCGGTTTTGCCAGTATTTAAAGTTAATTTATTCCTGTGAAACCAAGATGCGGCGTGTTCTACTACGGATTTACTCTTTAAGCGAAGGGAATTTAGGTTCGAATTTTTGCAGAGTAAGGTGGTATCATCTGCGTAAAGAATAGATTTTGAATTTATAAAGAGAGGAAAGTCATTTACGTACAGCAAAAATAGCAAAGGGCCAAGAATAGATCCTTGCGGGACACCAAAGTGTATAGGAAGAGTTTCAGATTTGACATCACCAAAAAGTATAAACTGCTTCCGGTCTGATAAGTATGATTTGATTAGAGAACGGCTGTTGTCATCAAATCCATAGAATATAAGTTTATTAATTAAAATATCATGCGAGATGCAGTCAAATGCTTTACTTAGATCTAGAAAGGTACTAAGGCAGTATTCTCCAGATTCAAGGGCGTCAGTTATAAAAGATATATATTCCAGAATTGCATCTGTTGTACTTTTACCGTATCTAAAACCAAATTGAGAGTTTGACAGCAGACCGTTATCAATTAGGTGCTGAATCATTTGCTTGAAGAGCACTTTTTCAAATATCTTGGAAAATACAGGCAAAATGGAAATTGGTCGATAATTGTTAGCATCGTTACTGTCTCCCTTTTTCAGTATCGGTAGGACTTTAGCCAATTTAAGTCTGTCGGGAAAGCAGTTACTTGAAATTAAAAGATTAATTAGTTTCGTGAGAGGAGAAATGATAGGTTCTTTTACGGATTTTAATAGTTTTATGGGTATGTCATAAGGATCAGGAGTGTTGCCGGTTTTAAGGGAGAAAATTATGTCTCTAATAGTGATTTCACTAACTGGTGAGAAAGAAAAATTTAGGTTTAGATTTGAGAAATTTAGAAGAGAGGTATTTGGAGATTGGTTAGATAAGGGAAGTTTATCGATAAGCGATTTGGCAATGTGAGAGAAGTGTTCATTAAATTGGTCTGGTGAGATGTTTGTATTGGGGAATCCTTTCGTGGTATTTCTTCTCTTATTAATAATACTCCAAGAAGCTTTCTGGAAGTTATTTGACCTTATTATAAAGTTGGAGTGCGCTTCGATTTTGGCCTTTGATATTTCGCTACGATAGAAGCCTTTAAATTTATTACGTGCTGCTTTATTTGCATTATTAGGATTTTTGAGGTATTGCACTGCGATGCATTGCACTGCCAATAGCACTGCGTTAGCAATCCATTCCAATAATACCGGGCTTGTGTTTAATTATGAAGGAGTAAACATACTAGATAAAGAAAAAAATTTGGACAAAAGACTCATCTCTGAGATGCTCCACATTCAAACAGCTAAAAATCAAGTTGTTAATAAAAAAACGGACACAAATGAGCTGAACACTGCCTACCAAATTTTATTATAAATAGATTACATTGTTTTAAAATCACTGACAATGGTTTTGACTTGCAATTGCTTATCTCTGTAGGTCAATGCACTCAATCAGCTGGTGACGTATTGTGTCTAGTTTTTTCATACTTGTACAAACCCTCGTAGAGGAATCATGTGTTTCATTTTATTAACATGACATGTGCAATTAGCATTTATTTTTTAAGAAATTGGTAAGTTTGTCTCTATCTTCTGATCTTGGAATACTACCTTGTTGTATATTTCTCTGTTCAAACAATTATGAATTGTTCAATGTATTGTAATGTATTATATTTATTTTTTTTAGACTGATGATGTGTAAATTGGATGTATACGAAACGTTTCATTTTATTTTATTTTATTGACAATATAAACTGACGAATACCAAGAGAATATTGTTTTATTTATATACCAATCGTCAAGAAACCTATACTCTATATATATATATATATATATCCAGGCTACAATTCTGCATCCACCCATTAAAAATTTACATTTAATCTTGCGTCCAGGTGCATACTGCGTCCGATATACGGACGCAAGTTTACATCGCCATGAAAATTATTTTTTGAGCTCATTAAGTGTTCTAGAAGCTATCTACGAATTTTAGTCTGGACGCAAAAATGATGATATTTTTTCAAAATGTATAAATTGCTAGTTTTTGCTTTTGCCACCATGAGCGCCACTGTCGCTAGCTGTATATTCGGATTAATATACATTTACATATATTGCTGAGTGTTTTGCGTCCTTACACTTGGCAACGTTGTATAACACGGGAGCAGTTAAACAGCAGGATTCCCCAACTATAATGAGTAATAAAATTGTGTGGCCTGAGTATTGAATAAATCTGATGTGTCCAACACATAGCGACTCGTCGTAAATAAAAAACAGATATAATGAATCTTATTTTTGAATTATCGAGAAAAAGATTTTGCTTGTTACAAAAGTTAAGAAAGTAATCTTGAAATGTTCATAATTATTAGATAAAGAGAAAAGGATGATTAGTTAAAAATCATGATAGAATCAATTTCGAGTAAGTAAATTAACACCCTGTGCGTTATGGATAGTTTTTAAACGAGTGCAATTGGTATTATCGGACAAGCTCGTACTGTATCGCTCAACAGTAGTATAGCAACGACAAAGCACGAGCACGTCCGATCATACCAAATGACCTCGTTTAAAAATTATCCATAGCGTACAACGTGTTGATTTACAGAGCTCTGAATGCAGCTTAAGAATCTGAATAGCTGGTAACAACTTCGCTTAAAAATAAATTACTTTTTAAAAAATCAACTGGTGATTTAGGAAAGTTAATTTATATATATATATATATATATAATGAAAATTTGATATCAAAAATACAACCTCCCCGGGAATCGAACCCGCATCCTAGAGATTACGCGTCTCAGTCCCCTGTGGCAGGGGACTGAGACGCGTAATCTCTAGGATGCGGGTTCGATTCCCGGGGAGGTTGTATTTTTGATATCAAATTTTCATTATTAAAATTATATATTTGTTAATTCAAAATAATTTCATTGTTTATTATATATATATATATATATATATATATATATAAATTATCGCAATTATTTAAACGAGGTCATTTGGTATGATCGGACGTGCTCGTGCTTTGTCGTTGCTATACTACTGTTGAGCGATACAGTACGAGCTTGTCCGATCATACCAATTGCACTCGTTTAAAAACTATCCATAACGCACAGGGTGTTAATTTACTGAGCTCTGAATGCAGCTTTAACTAACTTAAAAACTACAAAACTTAACTAACAAAGTTAACATGACCTTTATCATTTTACACATGTTTGCAAGATTATAATATCATTGGTCAGCAAAGGGTTTCGTGTGACATCTTATCTTGTGGGATTCTCCTGTTGGCATCAAGGTAACTCCTCCCCTGTTAGAAAGAGGCTCCGCCTGGAAGTTTTATTTCTTCGGTGGGTCTTTCTTGTTCTATCGATGGTATCGATCTAAATTTTAATATTAGAAATTTACTGGCAAGGTAAATGATAACTGCGGATGAACTGACATAAAGGAATATTGTCCAAATGCTCGGAGAGAGACTAATATTGTCTTCTTTTATCATTAGTGGTTTTATCACCACTTCTTTTAATTTCAAAGTTTTCAAGTTGATTTGTGCGTATAGGTTATCACTTAAATTTAGGGAATTCACCTTGAGTCCAGGTAGCAAAATTGGAGTTGCGTGAGTTTTATCGAGAAACGATAATTTTCGTTCTTTGAAATATATGTCGCACGCACCGTTATCAATTAAGTAAACACCAGTGATTGTCTTAAAATCCGTGTGTTTTGGGCATTTTATTTTTATAGTTTCGGCACTGGGGAAAATTCCAATGTATTGGTTGATTTCCGGAACAATTTTAAAGTGGTTGGTTTTAATGTTGTCTCTGGTATAACGGCAGTGGTGAAGGTTCCTTTGAAGTAGGACATCTTCTTCGCATGAGGTGTTGAGATGGACATGAAGTTGGTTTTGGCACTGATAAATGTTACCACGAGCGCATATGTCACCTAGAGGCCTTATCTCATTGTCTAGCGATTTTAGGAAATATCTAACATCAGGAATGATTGTCGTGTATTCTGACTCATACATCGTGGGTATCGAATATAAATAAAATAGTTCATAATTTTTTTTTGAAATTTATAGGAATTGATATAAAATAAATAATTTTTGATGCTTCTACTTTACAATTTATTTTTAGTAGTGCTTCGTAATCAAGTATGTTTCCTAATTTTGGTTCATAGGGTAGTTCGTCTTTATAATGTCCTGAAATTCTTAGTAATTCTAGTAACAATTGACTTGGTTTTATTATACTGGGGTGAAGCGTTTTTAATTTGCAGAAGGTTATTGAGTTTTCAATATCTTGTAGAATACTAAGTATTGTATTGTTACGGGGAGGGGCCTCTAAGGAGGTCCTCAGGTCCCTAACGGCGTGTGACTTGGGAGAACCGCTCCCTCGTCCCATCCGTCAACACTCTACTTGGCTAGCTCAGTTGGGTAGAGTTCACTGGATGTCGGCTCGGCTTGAAGAGCCTAACACTTGACTAATGTCTCTCTGAAAAGTACTAAAGGGGGTGTCTACAAAGAATACCAACGAATACAAGTTAGGCATTTATTGAGAAATATAAGTCGACAATACACGCAAACGGTATGTCCAAGAACATAAAATGGAACAAGTATATGATGTGAACAAACATCATACAACTAAATACAGAATTACAATATTAACAAGGGGGATGGCTGAGTCTACCACTCCAAACACTTCCTCGTGAGGCGAGAAGGGGTTGGGGGTGATAGGCGGGGTATACAGGGTCGAGGAGGTTTCGGTAGGGGACGGTGTCCGGGTTTACTTCGGTGTTCCGTCGTTCCTAGTTGGCGAGGCGTCTGGTGTCTCCGGTGGCGATGGTGTCATGAGTCCAAACAGCTTCTCGCACTCCTCTTCCAAACGGCGCAGGAGTTCTGTCTTGGTCCCGGGTGCTTCTAGTAGGGGGCGATTCTGTGTGAAGGCCAGCGGAAGGCTTGGGGACTCAAGAAGAGCTGAAGGCTTTCGTAGTGGTGTAGATGGCGGAGTAACAGGTCCTAAGAGCTCGTCAAGGCGGGCCTGTACTGAGCGCCTCTTCGATGCGGCGGCCGGCACTGGTCCTGGAGGCCGTGCGGCGGCGACGGTTGGTGGCAAGTTGTCGGTGACAATGCCCTGGTTCTTTAGAGTACCCACACGGTCGGTTGTGTCCGATGTGGCGTAACTCTGTCCTGGGGTCCGCGCAAGAGCTGCGGTTGGTTGCGTCGGATTCCAGGCGGCGATGCGATGCTTTCGAGCATCGGTTCGAATTCGCGCGCTGGGAAGGGCGTATCTTGCCCCTGGGAGCCGTGCGGGAGCGGCGATTGGTTTCGCTGGCTTCCGGATGATGTCCCGCGGGCGCGGGAAAAAGTGGGGCGCAACTTTTATTGGGGCGCACTCTCCCAGATGTGGCCAAACGACCGGGCGCAACTTTCTGAGGGCGCCTTGCCTCGAGCGCTACCAAAGAATGCGGCGCCTTTTCCGGAGGATGTTTTTCCTCGGGCGCAGCCAAGCTATGGTACGTCGTTTTCGGCAGGCGACTTGCCTCGGGCGCAGCCAAAATGTGGGGCGCCACTTCAGACGACGTCGGAGGTGGAAAGACCCAAGCTCTAGGGTCTCCCTTCCTGTAAAGGTGGAGTTGGGTTCCCCTCGGGACGTTTTGGTAGGCTACGGCCGTCTCCAACAGCACTAGGCGATGGTGGAATGCCGAGCGCTGTACGTAGCGTTTGTGAGACGCCTTCCCTCGTCGTCGTACCAAGACTGCGATGGGTGTCGCGTAGTGGGAACGAACGGGAGGGGTTGGTACGTTACTGTTCGCGTCAAGCGAACGTCTCCGCGTTAAGCGAATATGTTTCCGCGTTAAGCGAACGTCTCCGCGTCAAGCGAATGTCTCCGCGTTAAGCGAATGAATCGTTGCGGGCCGCGTCAAGCGAACCGTTGTTGCGGGGCGCATCAAGCGAACCGTTGTTGCAAGCCGCGTTAAGCGATTTCAGCCCAGATTTACGCGAGCTATACTGACCAGGAAACACTGGTATCGGTTCTGAGTTCGGAGCCGATATTTATACTAAATATTGACGTCATTCGGTGAATTCTCGGATTTCAGCCAATGGGTGCTTAACTCCGCCCATTGATAGGGTAATTTTTAGCAAATACCTGCTAAAAATGCGCGGGCTAAGTTAATTAGCGGTTTCAGGTGTCGGCACGAATCACGCGATCATGATGAGATGAAAAAGCTCGCGTGCGGTGCGGCCACCGGCACGCGAGCAATCCGCGGTAACAGTATTATACATGATAGCAATCTGACTGTACAGATCCTTAGCATAAAGTACATCTTGAATTTTGAATTTTGAATCAATCATAGTTTCTAGTTGCATGATCCTTGATTTCAGGATATATTCGTTATGTTGTATGTCTGATATTGTCTGATTAAAATTTTGTATTATCTGATAATTTACTGAATAAGCATTTTTTATTTGATTTTGTAAATCGTTTTGGTTATGTTGTAAATGGTTCCGAATTTTATTGTATCGATTGCCATCCTCTGCGTCCAGGTTACCAGTAATGAATTTGAATACTGAGCCTAAACCGTTCACTAGACCTCTTTTGGCTCGGTTATTTGAGTAAAGTGCAATATGGCTTATTTTTTCGTCTATGTTCATGCGGGCGAAATTAAGGGTTTTATCATGGTTGTTTAATTCTCTGAAGAAAATAGTGTTATTGGAAATTTTGGATCTCATGTCATCATGTTGGGAATTTAGTCTAGCATATTCGTTTAAAAGATTTCCAAAATCATAGTAGTGTACAAAGGTGTGTTGATGTTTTTCTAGTTTCGCGGGTCCGAGGTTTACTGGTAGGATCCCCTGATTTTTGGTTACATTTTTTATTTCGGTTCCAAGCCCTGTTGCGAGGTACCTGGAATATTTTTAAAATCATACGTTAATTTTTTGGGTCGTTTTATATTGGCTAGGTGAATATTTTCAGATGTGTTACCGTGGCGAGTTTTAATTTTTGCTGTTTTTAGATTTTCATTTAAAGATTTTATTTTTTCGCGTTTGTATTTATTTTTCGTTTTAGCTTGTTTCTGTCTGTTTTTAACATACACGGTTTCTGGGATTTCCGGTAATATTTCGCGATTTTCATTGTGGTACTCTGTCGTCTTTGCTTTACTTTCCTGAAGGTTTTCGTTAACCTTTTGGAATAATAGTTTCATTTTATTTTTGTGATTTTCTATGTAATTGTTCAATAGTTGTCTTTCTATTTCTATATTAAAAGGTGATTTTGTGTCTAAGGCTCCGTATATAATTTCAAATGGTTTTAATTTTGTTGTTGAATGTATAGAATCATTGTAGGTGATAAGAGCATAATTTACCTTCACGTCTATAGGTTCCTTTTTATATTCGGTTTGGTTATTAAGAAGCCGAATGTGCTCAATTAATGTCGAATGAAATCTTTCAATTGCGCCGTTGGATTCCGGGTGTTGTGAGGATATAAAGTGGATTTTGAATTTATGAAGTTCCAATAATTCTTTGACAAGGGAATTTTTAAATTCTAACCCGTTATCCGAAATGATTTGTTCTGGGGTACCGTGATGCGAGAAAAATCTCAATAGGTTATTGACAATTTCAATTCCTTGAGCTGAGTTTAATTTGTACGCCTGTGGGTATTTAGAAAAATAATCTATTACGGTCAAGAATTTTGTGCTTTCCAAGGTAATGGTTTATTTGCTGTGGGCGTCACGTTATATTTTAATTTCAACGGGTTCCTGTCATATTTGGTTATCTGACAGATCTCACATCTATTAATATACGTTTGGATGGATTCGCGTAATTTGGGCCAGTAGTATATTCTTTTATTCGCGTTTCTGTGTCGTCGATGCCGCGGTGGTTCGTTTTACCCTCGTGATAATTTTTTATAATTTCAATGATTTCTTCTTCCGTTTCTACGTCTGTTAGGAACTGAGTACATTTGACCATGTTAATTTCTGAATTTTTAAAATAATTTTGTAAAACAACGCTGAATTTTTCATAAAGTTCATTTTTGAAATAAACGTGATATTTTACTTTTGGAGCGATGTAATCTTTTATAAATTTTACTATCTCCTTTTCATAGTCTGATTTTGAAAATTGAATAGAAATACGTTGTTTAAGATCGTGATGTTTAGTGATCTGTGGACTACTAGGGCTATGTGCAACTTGCGAAATTATAATTTGATTTTTTCCCATGTTTACAGGGCTGTCTACGACAGGAATTCCTTCTATGGGGTGTTCTCTATTCGAATGTACGGTTGCGCCACTATCTGAGTTACTATCGTCGATAATTTCGATTATATCGTCTGGTTCGACTATCATGGACTTGTGGGGAGCTACGATATATAAATATGAAATGTCACGGTTGGCTGATTTATTTATTTCATTTGTACTTACTCTGTACATCCCTCACATTATGGGTTCCAAGACTTGCGAGCGGATCAAGCCTGGACCCCCCCTATTAGTCCGCTAGCTGGTTGCTATGATTCTTGGAAGGATTAAGGGTTGTTTCATTTAAACTCAACATTTTAGCTAACCTACTTTAATAACGATTAAGGTTTAAATATTTACACTAATTACAATAGACTTACAATTACGTTGATACACCTAAATCCAAATGAGACATTCACAAACACTAAACACTGGACTCTTTAGCACTAATCACTAATTTGTCCACTGGACACCACAGTCCTGACTGACATCCTCTAAAACCATTTATCTCTCACATGTCTTTAGCTGGGCACTACACTAACGTTCATACGGAATTACTTGTTACATTTTACTTGACTTGACCGACAACACTAAATGACTCTAACCCATACCCATGGTTAACAAAATCTCACACTACTTAAAAACACGACTTAACTTGTTCACTCTTTAGGCTCAACTCTTAAACATGGTCTTAACCATACGTCGGCTTAAGCTGAACTCTTTAAACCACGACCACCCTGGAAAAATGCTTACATCGCCCAACTGATAAATGTCATTTAACACCTCTTGATTGTCGGTCTTGTACTATCTTAAAATTCATAATTTATTGGTGATAACTCAGATAAATATCCCATTAGAAAATAGCCGAATCTTAATATTTTTATGTCAGACAGAATAAATTATTATTTATGTGCTTATGGTTGACGTATATTTATTTAACACAATAATTTACGATTCACTTTTCATGTTCCCTTGACAAAGTGTCAAGTTAAAATAATAAACAAATCTACCGCTATCTTAAATGCCCTTTCTAAGCAATAGATTATTTTTGTATCGTTTAACAGATTAAATATTTTACTCTAACTGAATGATTATAATGAATTTATTTATGAAATTTTATTTATGAAATAATACCAAAATTACCTCCCTTACAGACTGGCTGGCATTATTTTTGAAATTTTTATTAAAATCGTCCATGTACGTAAAGAAGGCATCAAATTCGTTAGACTCATTTGCATTCAATTCTAATCTAGGAAGTTTGAAAACGGTTATAATAATTTCTGAATTTCGAAACACGTACTGAATCATAAGTTTGACATCCGACCAATTTAAATTGTCTCTTCCACAACCTAATTTAGGTATACTCAGTTTTTTAATTTTATGCTTTAGACAGAAATTTCTAAGATTTAATAAGGAGTAAAACATGTCTTCACTTGTAGGTTTGTCGTAATAATTAGATTTTGTAATTAAGTACACAATATAACGGTCTCTAAACTTTAAATATACTACATTAAAAAGTTTCGGATTTTGTTTATTTAGCGTTTCTACATCTTGAAATTTTTCTCTAAATAATTTTCCTAAACCGCGGGACATTTTTAAATCCTTGCTAACGCAATGGGCTAAGCTGTGTTCAAGAGGAGCATTGAAAAGGTCCCCTTCAACTTCCAAAATTTTGTTTACATTGGAGTTGAGTAAATTGTTTTGTTTGTGCTCTAAGTAATTTTGATACTTGGCTAATGGGGTGTCATATGTTGCATTTTCTTTCAAAATTTGTAGAGGATTGTCATTTGTCAATGGGATGCGACTTAGTGCGTCGGCGTTAGTATTTAATTTGCCTTTTTTATACACGATTTCAAAATTGTATTCCTCTAATTTAAGACGCCAGCGAATTAGTTTTTGACTGCAATTTTTTAATGAAGTGAGCCACTGTAATGGTCTATGATCTGTGTAGATCTTGAATTTACGCCCAAATAAATATGGCCTGAAATATTGAGTCGCCCATACAATTGCTAGGAGCTCCTTTTCGATGGCAGAGTAATTAATTTCGGTTTCGTTAAGGGTCCTGCTAGCGTATGCGATAGGTAAATCATTTGGTGGGTGTCCTTGAGACAGGACGGCCCCTAAGGATACGTTACTAGCATCGCATGTTAAGTTGAATTCTCTGGTAAAATCGGGATACTGCAGTAACGGTTCATTTGTGAGTAAATTTTTACATATTTGGAAACATTTTACGTATTCGGAATCATTAATGTTAATAATCGCGTCTTTTTTCAAACATTTTGTAAGGGGTTTAGTAATACGGGCAAAATCTTTTATAAATTTACGGTAATACCCCAAAAATCCAAGAAAACCTTTTATTTGCTTAGGAGTTTTGGGTATCGGATAGTTTAATATGGCGGAAATTTTATCAGGATTGGGTTTTACGCCCTCAGGTGTGACGATGTGACCTAAGTAGGCTACTTCCTTCTTCAAAAATTCCGACTTGTCCAATTGTATTTTTAGGTTAGCTTTTCTAAGTCTGTCAAGTACAAATTTTAGATTTACAATGTGTTGTTCTAGGCTGGTTGAAAAAATGATAATATCGTCGAGGTATACTAAACAAATGGTTCCTACTAATCCTCTTAATATATTGTCCATTACTCTTTGGAAGGTAGCAGGTGCGTTTTTCAATCCAAAGGGCATTCGCAGAAATTCAAAGTGACCGTCTTCCGTGTTAAAAGCTGTTTTTTGAATATCGTTCTTTTCTAACTCGATTTGGTGAAAACCCGAAGCCAGATCGATTGTGGTAAAGTATAGGCAGCGTCCAAGTTTGTTTAGTAGGTCAGTAATGTTGGGAATGGGATATTTGTCGTCAATTGTCTTTTCATTTAGTTTCCTATAATCAATGACCACGCGCCATTTTCGTTTGCCGGAAGCGTCCAACTTTTTAGGGACAACCCAAATAGGAGAGGACCATGGGGAATTGGATGGTTTTATAATGTTTTGATTTAGAATTTTTTCTATTTGTTGTCGTACCTCTTGTTTATGTATCTCCGGATACCTGTGTGATTTAGTATAAATGGGGATTTCGTCTTTAATTTTGATCAACATAAAATTTTGCGCTGGACGAAGGTCGGGCCCTTGCTAATGCAGCGGAAGTATAAAACATATATAATATGTCGGTTGTCAGAGCTGGCCAGAATATTTGCGGGGCCCGGTGCGAGGTATCCGTACGGGGCCTATGAAATTAATTGAAGTATTTTTTTTTATGTTATGGGTAATAACGTAGTCAAATAAAAAAATTTAATGTTTTATAACAAGATTTTTTTCTTAGCATATACTCAATAACAAAAAATCCTATTACAAATCAATCAATTCAAAATAAAAAAGAATAAATAGTATATTATACAACGAGCATGGAATGATGGTCTTTTCACACGAGTATGTAAGTAAGTTGTAAGTAAGTTGCGCCACGAGCCGCAGGCAAGTAGCGCAATTTATACGAGCAACGACTATTCCATGCAAGTTTCATACTATGCTTTTTCCACGACTATAACTTTATTACATATTTAATTTTTAATCAGTTCCCTTCTAAAACAATAATTTGACAGTTGCTTTCAACCTATTTATTACGTTGCCTAGCAACGATCATATACGCTGTCATACGGAATGTAAATTCAGTTAAAATAACAATACTTGTGTCAATTGATTAATTGACTGACCAAGACTAACTCTATCAAAAAATATATTTGCGAAATTCGAAAACTTTAACTATATTATTTAATTTGAATCCGGGCTCCTTTACAAACTAACAATAATTTAACATATGCTTTCAATCTATTTATTACGTTGTCTAACAACGGTCGATTATTGTTGCTTGAACCTGTTATGTAATGAGCTCAATCTGTTACGTAATGAGCCCATTACGTAACTGGTCAGTGGTGTGTAATTAAAAGAAGTGGGGAATGTGCTACATTTACTAATCCACTGACACGCCTATAATGAACGTATATCTATATAGTCGTGGAAAAAATATATTTCGTTTTACATCTGTTTGCGGGCATGCTTTATTGAAAATTCCGCTATAATATCATCGTCTGATATATTTTTCGTTTTTCGCTTATTTTGGAAAATTAGCAGAACTTAAATTATAATAAGATTTTTCCGTTATTTTGCAGCGAACATTTTTCATGAATTCCAAAAAATGATCATCTTTTCAACACTCTAACAGCGAAACCGTTCACCAATAAAAAAACTTATGTACGCCTATGTTCGCGCGAACAGTAAGTCGCGCGTACTCGCCCGCATTCGCGCGACTTATTCAAGCATGTAGAAATACACAGGTTTAGTTACTGTAGAAGCTTATCAATCGCGCTAACTACGCTCGTACCCGCCTTCATTCGAGCGACTAATTCTAGCGTGTAGAAGTACACATCTGTGTATTGTAAATCGCCTGAATAGCTGAATTCAAAATTGTTTGTTTTGTTCGCGCGAGTATGCGTTCTACGTAAAGTTCTTATCTCCGTACAGTCCACTTGTTTTACTTGCTTTGTGGTACAGTCTTTGTATACAAAATGAATATTGAGAAATTTATATTTTTAGTTTTTGATCGAAGATCGTTATGGGATCAAAAATGTAAAACTTGCCATTGATCAATCACGTAAATTATGGGATGAAGTGGCGACTGAATTAAAAGTTAGCGATAAGGAGAAATATTTAATTTTTCCGTGTTCTAAACATAATAAAAAAAAAACATATGAATGGTTTACACCAGTGGTTCTCAACCGGTGGTACGCGTATCACTAGTGGTACCTGAAAGAAGACTTGGTGGTACGTGAATAACAGTGACGTATTTTTTTAATTAATGTAATGAAGAAAAAAATATATATAAAATTACTCAAAGGTGAATTGTGTCAAAATTAACCTGCTTTATTATGCAAACATTCTTGATATTTTCTATATTACTAAGAAATTGGAGCATTATAGGCTCTCCTGCACCTGCAACTAGTGCACAGTCGTGAAACACTGTATTTAACAGAAACATTCACGAATCAAGGTTTTATACTAGTGAAAATATGTAACTGCAACTACAATACATATGAGGATATACATATTTAGGATAAAGTAGGTATGACCAAAAAACCCTTATACCGTCATTTTGTCGTCTGTCTGTCTGTCTGTCTGTCTGTCTGTCTGTCTGTCTGTCTGTCTGTCTGACTGTCTGTCTGTCTGTTCGGTAAAAATTGTAGCCAAACGGCTAAACCTAGAGAGTTGAAATTTGACATGCTTGTACAACTTTTTGACCCACACATAGGAAAAATACTAAAACATCTAAAAAACATATCCCCTTAAAAATATAAACAAATATGTGCTCATCGAAAAAAAAAATATATATTTTTTTTTAATTCTGAGTAGGGTATCAAATGAAAGCCCTTAGTACGTGGATTAACGATCAAAATTTTATTTTTGCAAAATAAATTATTTTGACGCGATTTGTGTCAAAATTGTGCAAAAAAATTTTTGTCCCACACCCTGTAGCCCAGATGGTTTAAACTAAAAATCTGAAAAAATTCTAAGTAATGTATATTGGTGTGAACCGGAATAGTACAACAGGAATTTTTGATCAGATTATGTTTTCGGAAAATAATGCATTTTTTGTGTTTTTAACCAAAATATGTTAAATATTTAATTTGCTATGTAACCAAGTTGATACATCAGCGCTCATAGCGATGTGCGTTTAGTCATTGGTTTTCTAATTTGTCAAACAGGTAACTTGCAAACTAGAGTTCGAATCCTGTCAATTTTAATTTTTTTGTTTTTTTTTGCAGTTTTCTTTTGTTTAAATTATTTTGTCAAAATTCTAGTTATATTTTGGTAAATGTTGCATTTAATTTTTAAAAGCGTAAATTTAATAACCAGTGGGAAGTGTTGAAATTATAATTTAATTCTGTTTGATGTATACGAAATCAGAGGGCGGGGCTAATGATTTAAGCAACCAATAGAAGCCATAGGCGCAATTTTCAAAATCTTAATGAACCTTGCTATGTAAAAAAAAAATACTGCACATATTTAGAAACTTAAATAATGGTATTAGGCATTCGAATTAAAATTCATAAAAAAATATTTTGACATAAAATTTGTTTTGGCATCCCAAATAATCATCATTCAGTTATTAAATACCTGCAAAACCCTGAAATGTGTGAAAATTCACACTTCACATCAATTTTTTAAGTTACACAACGTTTCGTCAACTAATTATTGGCTTCCTCAGGTACGTTGAATTGTATGATTGTTCCAGTTTTCAATGTCCTTTTGGGTTCTTTCACTGTGGTTATTTTTATCTTGTTATGGGGTTTTATGATTTTCAATTTAATTGTTACATTACGTTGCACAGTGGGTGACACTGCAATCTGTGCGATTTATACGTACCAGATTGTAGGGGAGGTAATGTTACTGGCTGTCATATTGGTGTAATGATTTTTGCGAATTATTCATATATGTTTTTGGATATTTATTATTATTAATATAACGTAAATTAATAGGGTAGTTTGTTAAATTGAACTCATAGTTTCACATTTATTATTGTTATATAAAATAATGTTTCCTGTTTTCCTATCCTTCTGGATTTTCAAGTCAAAAATATTTTGTTAATGTCAGTTCCGCAACTTCACCATTCCCGGTGATGGACGATGTATATGATGTTAGAATAACGTTAAAATGAGTAAATAAATTTTGTATTAAATTATAAGATTGTTACTATAGTTGAAATGTTCTTTGTAGCACCTGAGGAAGCCAGAAATTAGTTGGCAAAACGTTGTGTTACTTAAATAAACGTTCTGTCCAAAAAAGCTGAGTGAAATTTTTCCTACTTCTACTATTATATCAATTGGACGTTAAACTTTTTCTACTATTAACTGATGTCAAAAACACACTCCAAAGAAAATAAAAATACACATTACGTCTTTTAAAAGTCAATTAAGTAATATAATTCAAAATTCAAACACTTTTTCAGACAGTAAACAAACAAGATGTGGTATATCCTAAGATGACTGCCGCAGGCTGTAAACACAGAACATCATCAGAAGTGCCAACCCTTAATAAATATTTTCGTCGAGCAGTGGCGGCGCTAGCTTAAAATATGGAGGGCAGGATTTATTTAAAGTAAAATTTGGGGGGCTAAATACAAGTGATGACCTAAAAAAGATCCTCACTTCAAAAGTACATTTTTCTCCAAACAATTCTGGAAGGGCCAACTGGGGGCCAGAGTAGTTTAGGGGGGGACCCCCCGCTAGCGCCAGCACTGTCGTCAGGGCAACTAGTACCATCTTACGAGATATTTAATAACTATTGTAGAGGTGAACGATCCTTCAGGCACTGAAGGATCGTTCACAAACATACCCAAGTTAAATATTTCAAAAAATACATTTGCTAGACATGTATACACTTTCGTTTTACATAAAATTTTATTACAATGCTAATATGTAATAAAATTTTATATAGAACGAAAATGTATACATATCTAAAAGTAAAAATAAGGATCATAAAGAGAGAAATAAAGTAAATAAAATTGAGCATTTTATTGTCACTTATTATATACATCTTTATATATAAAACAGCATAAGTCGCAAACTGTTTGAGAAATTAAATATTTGTGGGTATGTCCGGAAAATCTAACCCACCAGATATGCTACCGAGTTGAAATTTTGCATACAGGTAGGAAATGCCTTCATCATAACTAGAAAAATCGAAAATATCAAAAAAGTCCCATGAGAAACGAGAAATTAGCAATTTTGTTATTAATTATACTGGACCATCGAAGTATGTATTCAGCGAGAACTCCGGAAGTCCGTTTCAATGGTTGTTTGGACAACTATAGTAAGTTCGTAGAACATCGTTCAAAGTAGTTCGGCGCGATTCATCATTGCTCTGCTATAGGTGATAAGATTTTATTTATTCAGTTATTTAGTAAAATTTATGGTTAGTGTATGCAGAGCGAGACTCGATCGTGTGTTTTCTGGTTATTTATTTTTGCGTATTTTTATGAATTTTGTTATTTTTATTTATATATTTTTTCATTTTATTTAAATATAATAGTAAAACCTTTTATATATATAAAACAGAAAATCTGTGTGTACCGAGTTGAAATTTGGTATATATGTAGGTAGGAAATGTAGTCAAAATAAGGAGGCAAATCGAAAATCAGAAGAAAAACAAATTGTATCACTTAAGACGTAGACTAACAGAAAAATTGCTTATAATAAGAAAACAAATATTTTTTTAATGATTTTTTTGTCAATTGTATTGATATTACGGGAGTTAAGAAGGGATAACCAAAAAAAAAACTTTTGAAATATCTCATTTACTATTGACTTAACAGCAAAACCGCACATGAGAAAATCTGTTTAAAATAAAAAAACAAATATATGTTGTCGTATAAATTATTCAATTGGTTGAGAAGTTGGAGAAGGGAGGAAGGGGGTGGGTGCTAAAACTAAAATACATGAAATATCTCGCTTAATATTTACTTTACATCAACAATTTATAAAGAATATTTGTTTCGATTGAAGAACGATTATTTTCTTATTTATTGAACGGTGAAATTTTCCAATATCACCATCCTTCCATAATCCAAGATTTTCTAGGCTTCGGAATTAAAATGCAAACAAAATAAAAACCAAATTAAAATTTTTAACACTCTCCATTTCGATTCAGGTTCACTGATTTACATTGTTTTAATCAATAATATTCAAGGAAGACGTTTATGTTATTTTATTAGACAAATTTCTGCGAAAAAGATTTCTAATCAATATATAACATTGAAAAAAAACAAAAAAACAAAAAAAATAACAAACAAAAAATGGGTTTATGATAGTTTTCGAGTTACCTATACCGAATTAAACTGTTTTTTTACGTTCTTGCCCACCAAAATCCCCACATTAAAATTCTGATACGAAATATATTCAATAGTCTCTCCCGGATTCACTTTAAGGTGTGTTGAAAATCTCGTGAAAATCGGTCAAGCCATTTTGTCGTGATGCCCGTGCGGTCAGACAGACGAGACTTTCACAATTATTTATGTATCTAGGGGACGTTGTATTGAATCAACCATTTGTCGAGCTTTCGGGCCTGATGATCCCACGCACCCTCAATCACGCAAGGGAAGTTCATAATGGTCACAACACCTGACCATATAGCGCTTTTGGGCCTGATGATCCCACGTACCCTGAATCACATATCACTTGGGAGGAGACAGTTCAGAGAAGCCGATTGTGGGAATAGGCTTATCTGTTGTCTCTTTTATCTCCCACTTAAATTCCTAACCACGTGTTTGCCGTGCGTGGAGACCCGTAACGCCGGAGAAGAGGATCCTGGTCGGTTAAGGGAGACTGCTGCCCGCGGACAGTTCGATCCCAACACGCCTTCTCTGGCCTCAGATTCGGTAAAACAGGAGGCTGAGTCTGGTCAGCTCAGTCAATCGGCTGGTGTCACGGTTCATGAAAAGAGTGGCTCCACTACTATATCGTGGATGCCGGGGTAATGCCGTGCCACTACACAAGTATTCGGGGGTCTGTGGGAGCAGATGCAGCTTGCAAGGTTCCAGAGTTGGCTACTCTTGGTTCTCAAGCGGGTCGAGCAGCCCGTGACTACTTCCTCCGATGCTATATCATCCTGACATGTCTGGCGCAATGAGCCGGTTTGCGGCCAACGTCCCCGGTGTGGGGCTCCCTGGTGGGTGGGCATGGCAGGGTGATGAAACCTATTATACGGGTATAACGACTACCCGGAAGGATCAAAACTTTTTAAATTCCACCAAAGTTGAGAGTAAAAAATCAAACAAGACACCTCGTCGTGATGCTCAGTCATCCGATGAGGGATGTGTTAGGCCAGCTGCCAAGAAGGCAGAAGGTAATAGGAATGTAGAGTATTGTGCACCAGTACCACGATTTCTCGTCGTGAAGGTACAAGAAGAGGGTAAATCTTTTAAGGAGATGTCCCCCTTCTTTGTTTTCCGAATGTTGAGAAATACGTGCTCTACTGGTATAAAGTCGGTGCGTAAGTTGTCGGACGGTACATTGCTTATCGAAGCAGAAAAAGAAGCGTCATCAGCACTACAGAAATGTGTTAAGTTTGGTGAGTTTGGCATTTCAGTTCAGCCGCACAAGGCACTGAATTGTTCTAAAGGCGTCGTAACGGATCGAGACCTTGCATATGTTACGGAGGAAGAGTTCGTGCAGGAAATGACATCGCAAGGTGTCATTGAATGCTCAACCCCCGAAACGGCAAGCCTTCGATCTCCATGGTGGTGTTCTTCGCTGGTACCCGGTGACCAACATCAGTAAGGGTGGGGTATAACGTTTGCAACGTTCGCCCCTACTACCCCAATCCGATGCGATGCTACAAGTGCCAGCGTTACCTCAGTCAAACCTCAGTTCGTTGTGGCAAACAGTCCATCTGTGCCAACTGCGGACAGGATCAACATGAAGTTGAACCCTGTGCAAATGCGGCACACTGCGTGAACTGTAAAGGTGCTCATGAATCTACATCACGCCATTGCTCAACGTACTTGGAAGAGAAGGCAATACAGATTATTAGAACACAGGACCAGATACCGTATTTCGACGCCAAAAGGAAATACAAAGAGAGTGCTCCGGTTATTTTTGCGAAATCTTTCGCACAAGTAGCCGCAAAGCGAACTGCAAGTGTCCAAACTCAGACAGAATTAGTGCCCCGTCCGACAACTGAAGCAGCAGTAACGGTTGCGACAAATACTGCTAGAGAAAAGGTGGTATTGGTCCCAGAGACCAAAATTCAGACCCCACAACCTTGGGGATCGGGTCTTAATAAATCCCTTCCCCTAAAGAAGAACGCACTCAACCTCAGTTCTCCCCAACACCTAAGGAGAAGACCCCACAGTCTTCTCCACAAACGAGAAGTGACCACAGAATGGTCACTTTTACAAAGCCCTCATCAGTCACTCCTGAAAAGGAGACTGATAAGGAACCCGTAGGTTCTCACTGGATACCAGTGAGAGCCAAACAATCAAGGAAGGAGTCCAGTGTGTCCATTAAAACACCTGGACTACCAAATGAAAGTGTAGCCGAGAAAATGGCTGTAGACCCGCAACCTAAGGGTAAACCAATGATCATTAGGTTGCGGGGTAACTCCCCAAAACAGAAATGAAGGGCCCACTACTCCAGTGAAACTGTATCGGTGTATATCAGCGCTACGAAGAACTGCGATTTCTATTGTCAGATTTTGCTCCTTCGTGTGTTTGTCTACAGGAAACAAACTTCAAGGAAACCGACACATTCTCTCCCCGAGGATACTCGTGTTTCGTACGGATTTCCTTACGGGGTTAAGAGCATGTGACGGCGTGGCAATTCTCGTAGGAGACACTTTATACCACGATCCTGTAGACATTGACACTGAGTTGCAGGTCGTAGCAGTTCGTGTTACACTTCCCCTCCAGGTGACGATTTGTTCTATCTACCTTCCACCTGGTGTTCGAACTGACATCCGAGATGTCGTGAACATCATCGATCAACTCCCACCACCCTTCATACTACTAGGCGATTTTAACGCCTACAATGTGTGTTGAGGATCGGTGCGGAACGATCGACGGGGACGTCACCTGGAAAATATGTTGAACGAATTGAATTTGAGCTTTCTGAACGACGGCAGACCCACGCACTTTTGTGCAGCACCGGGTACATTTAGTGCTATAGATCTTAGATCACGACCTGTGCGGTTGTGATCACTTTCCAATCCTTTTAAAGCCTCTGTTTAATACTGTTACCGAATCCCGGTGGCGCCAGTGGGTTCTTCGGAAAACAGATTGGACCAAGTTTGCGGAATCATTCTCGCATGAGTATATTCCGAGCTTGACCGTAGACGAAGAGGTGAATTATCTCACGGACTCCATCACAAGCGCGGCTAAAAACAGCATACCGTTGTCATCCACTCAGCCCCGTAGAGTTCCCGTTCCCTGGTGGAACGAGGAATGCGCGTTGGCGCTACGTGAAAGAAGACACCTCTTCAATACATTCCGTCGTTGTCCAACAGAGGAAAACATGATAGCCTTACAACGAGCGAAAGCTCGTGCTTAGAGGATTGTGAAAGAAAGCAAGCGCGAATCATGGCGCAAATATGTGTCCACCGTTACAGTTGCCACTCCAGTGGCCAAAGTTTGGGAGAAGGTCCGGAAAATATCCGGTCTAAATACAGCTACAGCCATTGCTGGTCTATCGGTAAATGGTAACGTAGTTATCTCAGCGGTCGAAATTGCTAACACTTTGGCATCTAATTTTGCGTTCAATTCTAGCTCTGAACATTATTCACCCGAGTTTCTAACTCGTAAAGCAGGCCTCGAATCTATACCTCTAAATTTCTTTTCTAAGTATGACGAGGTATATAACCTGCTTTTCTCTCGTGAAAAGCTATATAGCGCAATGTCAAAGTGTAAGGATAGCTCTCCTGATCCAGATGCGATACATTATCGTATGATTCGAAATCTTCCGGAATCATCTAAGTCTAGGCTTTTGAATGTCTATAATAGGATATGGACTGAGGGCATGTGCCCGACCAAGTGGAAGGAATCTCATATAATTCCTATCCCTAAAGTCGGGAAAGATAAACATTTGCCCTCTAGCTATAGACCTATATCACTGACCAGTTGTCTCTGGAAACTCTTGGAGCGAATGATCAGCAAGCGTCTGATTTGGTTTTTATAATCAAACGACTTGCTGGCCAACACACAGTTCGGCTTTCGCCGTCACCGCTCAACAGCAGATCATCTGGTCAGACTAGAGACAGCTATCAGGAATGCTTCCGTTGAGAACAAACACCTGGTAGCTGTGTTTTTCGATATTGAGAAAGCCTATGACACTGCATGGATTTATGGTATTCTCCGTACTCTGCATTCCTGGGGTCTTCGGGGACGTTTGATGTTCTTTATAAAAGACTTCATGTCGAACCGGCGCTGCAGAGTGCGGATCGGAAATACCCTGTCACAAATGTTCGCACTGGACAATGAGGTCGCACAGGGCTCCATACTGAGCGTTACGTTATTTTTGATTGCCATTAACGGTGCAGCTTCATGTATTCGATTGCCTGTAAAGAGTTCGATATTTGTCGACGACAGTGGTATCTATGTCGCTGGACAAAAGACTAGTACAAACCATGGGGTTCTTCCTGCAAGATTAACCGCAGGGAGGAAACCGCCATCACACGCCTTCGTATAGGTCACTGTTGGTGGACCCATGGACACCTCCTTCGAGGTGAAGAGTCCCCTATCTGTGAGACGTGTAACACAGATTTGTCTGTGTTACACCTTTTAACTGAATGCATACAGTTCGAGGATGTCAGGGAGAGGTTATGCCTGTGCTATGACCTGTCAGTTGCCTTAGGTGACGACAGAGTACTCATGGACAGGCTGATACTCTTCCTGAGAGAATCGAACTTACTGTTTTATGTGTGAAGTCTTGCACCTTATTTTAACGTGTTCTGTTTTTAAACTGTGATATTCGATCGTAGTTGGCCACTTTACAGCCTCTTACCATCACCCTGAGTCAGTTCAAATTTTCGAACAGACCTTTTTATCTTATTTATTTGTGTTTGCCTGTGCAAGATTTCTTTTATTGAGTATGCGTTATTTTATTGGTTTTATCTATTTATTGATTGTTTAATTTATTGTTTTTAATATGTAGTGTAGTCATTTAAATGGGCTGCGTTAGGCGCAAATAGCCTTTGTTGCTGTGCGCCAAAAATTTTAACTAACTAACTAACTAACTGTATTGAATCAAAATAACCAATTTACCCTTTTAAGGTTGATATAAAAAGAAAAAACGGTTAAACACATTCCAAATATTTTAAAACAGACTTATATGTTGAAAAGGAATGTTGTACCCCCACAAATACAACAGATACGAAGAGTTCTATAATTCACCCCAAAATATACATTCGTTTCTTAGGAGTTGATTAGGGCAATATCTTTGGAAGCAAAACTAATATCGACCAGGTCTTCTCATCGAGTCTAAGAGATATTGAGAAATCCGTGAAAAACATTTTACCCTTTTTCACATTTTTGGGGATTGAATTTCCAAGAATCCTTTCTAATTGAGTGCATACGTCATGAAAGGAATAAACTTTCTGAATTTTATGTTTCTAGGTTAAGGAGACATTCTATCAAATTAAAACTACCAACATATCTCTGTAGGGGTGAAATTTAAAACAATGGTCAAAATACTTTCTAAAAATTACTATGATTATATTTCTAAATACAACTATGTGCCAATAAATAATTTTATAACTCAACAAACACAGGAGATACAACGGGTTCTATATTGCATCCTAAATGTAGATTCACCCATTTAGGGCTCGATTAGGGCAAAATCGTAAACATATTTTTAAACATTTGTTTGGGTAACATTTGTAAGTAAAACCAAATCGATATCTCATCGGGTCTGAAAAATATTGAAAATCATATTTTACCCCTTATCATCCCCTTAGAGGACGTATTTCTAAAAATTCCTTCTTATTGGCTGCTCATGTCATGGAACGAATATACTCTTCTAATTTTATGTTTCTTTCTAGAGGCCGTTCTTTCGTATAAAAAATACCAAATTTACCCCTTTAATGAGAGTTCTTCATTTTTTAATTTTTTAAAGAGAGTTGAGTGAAAGTCATAGTTGACATTTATATAGATCCTACATTATTTTAAAAAATCATTGGTAAAAATTAAATATTTTTTTAACAAATTTACACCAAATTATAAAGAAAAAATTTGTGATCCCATAAATATGCTCAGTTTTTGTGCCAGTGTTTAAATACAATTATTAAAAACA
Organism: Liopterus haemorrhoidalis; assembly: GCA_963971575.1. NCBI lineage: Eukaryota > Metazoa > Arthropoda > Insecta > Coleoptera > Dytiscidae > Liopterus > Liopterus haemorrhoidalis. The sequence continues at coordinate 26,201,417 of OZ020614.1, read as the reverse complement.
ATTGAAGGTTTAAAATTGTCTAACAAATAAACGGATAAAGACATTCAAGTAAGTGCGAGTTTTGAAACAGGTGAACAGTGTAGTGACATCATAAGCTATCTAGTGGCAGCCCAACAAATCTTTCAATTTATATGTATTTGCTATTTACACATTCTGAAGTAAGTTTTCTAATGGAAATATGCCTGTGTTATTGTGCAACAAGTGTCGGAAAAATATTGAATCAATAGACTTCGCAAAATGTGTAGATTGTAACGGTAATTATCATTTTGAATGCTCTATTGCTGAACATAATTATAAGAAACTTGGAAGACAACAGAAGAGTTGGAAATGCATGAAGTGTCAAGAAGGGGTATCAACTAGATCTATGCGGGAAACCGGTTTCTTGGAAAATATGCCTGAAAAATACTGTAAAAATTGTGAAAAAATGGAACAAAAGCTAGACAACAAAAGCCTACGTATTAATGAATAAATTACATTAAAAGATGACTTTAACGAGCTTAAAAAGTCAATTATTTTCATGTCTGAAAAATACGAAGAGTTGACTAAAGATGTAAAAACATGCAAAGAAGAAGTAAAAAATAACAGCAAAATTATTCAGGACCTAACATTCAAGAACAATCAAAAAGATATCCAAAATAAACAACTTAACGAAAAAATGAGGCAACTTGATCAGTACAGTAGAAATCAGAACGTGGAAATACATGGGATTCCTGTTCGAGAATGGGAAAGCTGTAAAAATATTATAAAATCTCTTGCTAATGTACTACAGGTCGACATAAGTAATGAAGAAATAATTCATTTATTTATTTACCATATTAATTACAGTTAAGAAAAAAAAAATATATATAATTATCGACCGTAAATAGATGTACTTAAATTTAAATTCTAATAATATAGGAGTACAGTTTTATTTTATTACGTTGGCATTACTAAGCTAGGCTTGTCGTGATGCCAAGGTAATATAACATGTATAATATACAAAATTATATATACAAAAACAAAAAAAAAAAAAAAAAATTTTTTTTTTTTTTTCACTAACATACATTGATACATTATAATAATCTAAATCATATACATATGTATTTTCAAAGTAAATCTGGTTTTATGTATGATGAAATGTAAGAGAAATTATTTGTCTGTCGACTGAGTAAATAATTTTTTTGATAGTCTTGATATATGCATGGTAGCTAAGAATGACAATACTTTCAAAATTCGTGTACTTTGTTAACAAATTGTATATTAAAGGAATGTAGTACAAAAAATAGGTTCGACCAATGACTTTTCTTGAATCAAATGAGTAACTGAGATTCTGAGATTTAATTCTTGTTGAATATGTATGATTCGGGAAACGCAATAAATTATTTTTTTTATATTTGAACATATACTTGGTAACTGCCAAAAAATAGAGTTGCTTTAAATCAAAGACTTTAGTCTCAGTAAACAATCTATGACTGGGGTACCTAAAGTCCTTTTTATAAATTATTTTGAGAAGTAATTTTTGTATTATATCGAGCTTTTTAAGATGACAGTCCAAAGCCCCTCCCCAAACTAATATACCGTAGCTTAGGACAGATTGTATGAAGCCAAAATATAATATTTTTAAAGATTTCATATCAAGAATATGTCGAAGTATCTTAAATAAGTAAATAAATTTTCGAAGTTTATTTTGAAGATTGTACGCATGAACATCCCATCTTAAATGTGTGTCAACATAAATGCCTAGATATTTTATTGCGTCCGTTCTTACAACATTACTCATACAGTTGCAGTGATCCTTATTGCAATGCACTTCGTGGATTATAATTTTATTGATATCTGGAATGCCAGAAGCGTATGAAGTAAATGTTACGTATTTGGTCTTATTAAAATTTAGGGTCAATGTGTTATTATCGAACCAATATTTAAGTGTAGATAGTTCATTAGATGTTTTTGCAACTACATCTTCCCATGTAGATCCAGAAACATAAAGCACTGTGTCATCTGCATAAGAAATCAATGTTGAATTAGGACATTTTTCCAGCATATCATTAATAAATATCACAAAGAGAAGTGGACCTAGGACAGTTCCTTGAGGTACTCCACAAGTAACAGTTTTTTGTTCACTGGTTATATTATTAATTTTTACTATTTGAGTTCTTTCTTTTAGATAGCTTTTTAAGAGATTTAGATCCCATTTAAGATGAGGATCAACATAAACACCTAAAAATTTAACATATTCTGGGTTATCAAAATCGTGATTTTTTGTTGTAATAAGCAAGAGTTGAGTTTTATTGGAGTTTAGTGTTAATTTATTAGATATAAACCATAAATTAGCATTTTCTTGCTGAGTAATATTATCATCAAAAACTTTGCACAAAGATTTTGACCTGATAACTAAGGTGGTATCATCAGCATATAAAATTGATTTTGTTGCAATATTGTTCGGGAGATCATTGATATAAATTAAGAACAACAATGGGCCCAGTACAGATCCCTGCGGTACACCAAATTCAACAGGTAAAACATCCGATTTATTATTACCAACATTAATAAACTGTTTTCTATTGGACAAATAAGAAAGTATACATCTGCAACTGTCTTCATTAAAGCCATATACCTTAAGTTTGGATATTAGTATTTCATGACAAATACAATCGAATGCTTTACATAAATCAAGAAAAATGGTTAGACAGAATTCGCCAGATTCCAAACCATCAGATACTGCAACCATGAAGTCCAAAATAGCGTCAGTTGTCGATTTATTGTTTCTAAACCCAAACTGACAGTTATTAATAATTTCATTTTCTTCTAAGTACTGCATAATTTGTGAGGCCAATATTTTTTCTAAAATTTTTGAAAAAATTGGCAATAGTGAAATGGGACGATAGTTATTTAGATCTGAAGGATCGCCTTTTTTAAAAAGTGGTAATACCTTTGCAAGTTTTAAGGCATCAGGGAAGCAATTTGAAGATATACAGTTATTAAATACTTTAGTCAGTGGAATAATTATAGTATCTTTTACAGATTTGATTAAATCCACAGTTAGGTCATAGGTATCTCGAGTAAAACCGTTTTTTAATGAATTTATGGTATCTCTCATTATGTTAAAAGTGACTGGTTTAAAGGAAAATTTTTTGTTGTTAGAAACTGAGGTATAATTTAAGAATGACGTAGGTGATCGATTGGATAATGGTAAATCATTAATTAATTGTTTTGCAATTTTTGTGAAATGGTCGTTAATTTTATCGGGAGCTATGTTGATTTCATTTTTTGAATTTTTTATGGACTTTCTGTTTATATTAATTAACTGCCAAGATGCCTTTTGTATGTTTTTTGCTTTGGATATATATGACGAATTTGCCTTTATTTTGGCATCTATGATTGCTTTACGGTATTTTTTACGGTAAAGATCGCGCTCAGCTTTGGTTTTTGAAGTCGGGTTAGACTGAAAAGAATTTTCTAATTGTAGACACCGACTGCGCATATTTTTAATTTCATCATTAAACCACTTGATATTTAATTTATTAGAAACTACATGTTTTTCTTTTAGGGGAAAATTTGTCTCAAAAGCTTTTCTGAATAGACTTAAAAATGAATTAAAGAGTTCGTTACCATTATAATTACTTTTTAGACAGTTCCAGTCTATTAACTGAAGGGCATTATAAAAATTAAATTTACCTATATCTGTTATTGGTCTATATAATACAGTCTTAGGTTTTGGGCAGTATTTAGCAGCGAGTGTTATAGGAACCGATGCCAGAATGCAGTCGTGGTCTGATGGACTGCAAACTTTGGTCATGGTTGCATTATTGTTCATGTTTTGGAAAACATTGTCAATTCTATTTTTACCTCTAGTATTAAAATTAATAGATGAAGTTAAATTAAACGTTCCGAAAAAATCTACAAGTGCGACAGATTCGTCATCTTTTAAGTTAAATTTGACATTGAAGTCACCACAAACTAAAATGTTTTTTGACTGATCAAGTTGACTGAATATATTATTTAGATTATCAATAAAAATTTTGAAATCGGCTTTGGGAGATCTATATAAACAGATAATTATTAAATTAAGTTCGGAAATAAATGTCGCACTTACTTCACAATGAAATTCAATATTTAATTTATTAATTTTTAGTAAAGGGTTGCAATTGAAATTTTCTTTAGTCAAAATCATGGTGCCACCATGTGTCATAGATTTACGGCAAAAATGAGACGATATTTTATAATTTAGTAGATTGAAAGTACAGATTTCTTCTTCCGCAAGCCAGTGTTCAGAAAAACAGAGAGCGTCATAGGCTTTATCAATTAAAAATGCTTCCAGTGTATTTATTTTGTTTCTGATTGATTGAATATTGACATATAATAAATTGAATATATAATTTTCATTGTTTCCGAAAAAAATTGCCTGAAGGGTTATTTTTTTCTGCAGTCATTTGATTAATATTTTTGAAAAAACTACCTTTTTTTATTATATTACTAATTTTAGTACAAATAAATTTTTTGGCATCTGTTCGCAAATGCAAACCATGATATGTGTAGGAAAGTCTGTCTAAATAAAAGTTAATATCAAAAAGATAACAGTGTGAAAAATTATTAATTAAGTCAAATAACATATCATTCGTGTAATAAATTTCATTATTGTACTGCGGGAGATCATACCTGTAAGGGATAGTACTAACAATCAAATTAGTGAACTGACAAGATTTTACTATTTGTTTGTAAATATTCAATAAGTTCATATATTTAGTTGGAAAGTTATTCGTCCCGGCAAGAATAAACACAAAATCTTCCTTGTCAAAATTGCTAATTAATTTTTCTAGTTCAGAAGTTGCGGCTTGTAAATCTGCACCCGGTTTAAAAATGACGCTGACTTCAAAATTGGGTAATAAATCATTAATAAAATTAATATAATTACGAGCATGACTGTCGGCAAGTATAAACACTCGATTTTTTCTTTTTATGTGGGACTTCATTACAGCATTATATGTCTTTGGATTTTTTGACTGAAGATGGGTACAAGTCGTTGTTTTCTGTTTGTTAGAGGTAGATGTACCACCTACTCTTGATATGGAGTCAGTCTAGGTGCTCCGAGAGGTCATCATGGCAGTCTTCGTCTTTTCTTTTAACTTAAGATTGTGGTCATGTTGTTCGCCAGTGTCTTTTAAAGCATTTTCAGTCTGGGTCGTCGATTCAGTCGAACTAGGAGATTTTGATTTAATTATTTTATTTAGATCACTTATCAGTTTGCCTTTACTCTCGTATTCATTTTTTAAAGTTGTAATGGTACATTCTAGAGATTCAATTTTGTCACGTAGTTCTTGATTAATAGTTGAAATATTAGCTAATTTATTTTGTAGTTTGCTATTAATTTCTCTCATTTCACATTTGGAATCTGATTCATTGACGCACAATACTGTTTCGTACCTGATGTTAGGACTACAAGATGCATTTCTATCAGGTTTTTTTTTTCATTAATTGATTTCTTGTGAGCATTGCAAAGCTATATATATATATTTTTTTCTTCTTTTACTAACTAACTTAGAGAAAATTAAATGATTAATATGTTATTTAGAAGTTTATATTTATTACGTTCTTCTAATAAAATAAAGTAAAAAAATAAGTAAATAAGTTAAAAATGCAGAAAGTAAAAATTTAAAAAAATTAAAAACAATAAATAAATTTAGTCAGAGAGTAAAAACAGTATGTTGAAAGGATCAGGACAATCACGAGGACACACACTTCACCTCCTGGGGTTTATCAGGAGGACTTAAAAATTTGACAGCACAAGGTAAAAAACCACGGAATAAGGTTACAATAAAGATAACAAAGGAAGTTGTTTATAAAATATATGAAATTTTAAGTCTGGTACAATATTCTTTTTTTCTTTATAAACCACTTTATACAATGTTCAAATATGTAAAAATTAGTTGAAATTTGCAAGTTTTAGCCGTTATGATAATATCGTAGAAAAAAAATGTATAATAAAATAAAAAATGCCGGTAGCAAGATTTGAACCCACGACCTCACGATTTGTAGTCTCGTACGTACGCCACGAGACCGCTATTCACATTGGTAACAATTTGTTAACAAGTGTATAGGTGACCACCAGACTTTGAAAATTTTGATATATATATATTTATTTATTTAACTATTATTTTTCTAATTACTACTTATTTGTTAAAATTATCTGATAAATAATTTGTACTCACGATAGTTTTAGTACATTACGTAGCATAAGTAGTATATTACATTGATTTCTTTGTTTATATTAACAATTTTAGAAAAAATCGGAGAGAGAGAGATACACTTGCAACCTATAGCACGTTGATACGAATGATATGTATCAAAGGCCTTAGTTAAGTCTAGAAACACTCCAATTGAAGGAGAAGAATTATCCATATTATTGTATATCTTAGAAAAAAGAAAAGCCAAGGCATCCTCCGTCCCTTTCCCTTCGCGGAAACCATATTGTCGATTTGAAATGATATTGCACTTATCCAAAAAATTAGTTAGTTGATTTTTTAATATTTTTTCAAACACTTTAGGAATATAAGATGTTAGGGCAATTGGCCTATAATTACCTAATTCTTCTGAGGAATAGATGTCGCACATCGTCTGTACAACTCTAAGCCAAACGTCAGCCCTCCAATTTTGGCCCGCCTTACCACACGCACTAAACGGGATGCTTTAGTTACAAGAAAAATCTTAGTGGTTACTAATCGCAATATTCCAGGAGTGGAATTAGAGAAAAAAAATTATATCTCGGAACTCTTAACAAAGTACAATAAAAACTTGTTAAGATTGGCCAAAATTAGAGCTAGGGATGCGAATTTTAAATTCGTGTGGTTTAAGAACAACAAGTTATTTGTTCGGCAAAATGAAAATAACCCTGTAATTCGTATCAATAATGAAACGGATATCAATAATAAAATGCAAAGGGCGACTCAAAATTTTGAAAATTAAACTTCTTAATAATCTTATTATATAATTGTAGAATTTGAAATGAATAAGGATTTAGGAATTTATTTAGCTGAAATTGAAAATAATGAAATTCAGACTCACATATAAAATTCCATTAAAGAATTAAATAGAGATATCATTAACCTTAATAAAAAAAATTGATGTGAAGTGTGAATTTTCACACATTTCAGGGTTTTGCAGGTATTTAGTAAGTGAATGATGATTATTTGGGGTGCCAAAACAAATTTTATGACAAAATATTTTTTTATGAATTTTAATTCGAATGCCTATTACCATTATTTAAGTTTTTAAAGATGTGCAGTATTTTTTTTTTATATATCAAGGTTCATTAAGATTTTGAAAATTGCGCCTATGGCTTCCATTGGTTGTTTTTAGTCATAGCTCCTCCCCTTTGATTTCGTGTACATTCAAATATATAATTAAATTATAATTTCAACAATTTCCACTGGTTATTAAATTTACGCTATTAAAAATTAAATGCAACAATTGCCAAAATATAATTAAAATTTTGAAAAAATAATTTAAACAATATAAAAATGCAAAAAATAAATAAAAAATAATATTGTCTCCTCACGTAGGACTCGAACATGAGTCCGATTACGAATTCTTGGACAGAACGCAAGTATCTTAGCCACAGCACCAAGAAACACGTTACTGTTGAGCGTATTATATAACTATAAGTTGTCAACATTATTAGCAAAAAAACACAAAAAATGCTTTTTTTTCCAAAAACATAATCTGATCAAAAATTCCTGTTGAACTATTCCGGTTCACACCAATGTACATTACTTAGAATTTTTTCAGATTTTTAGTTTAAACCATCTGGGCTACAGGGTGTGGGACAAAATTTTTTTTGCACAATATTGGCAAAAATCGCTTCAAAATAATTTATTTTGGAAAAATAAAAATTTGATCGTTAATTCACGTACCAAGGGCTTTCATTTGCTACCCTACTCAGAATTAAAAAAAAATATTTTTTTTTCGATGAGCACATATTTGTTTATATTTTTAGGGGGATATCTTTTTTAGATGTTTTGGTATTTTTCCTATGTGCGGGTCAACGAGTTGTATAAGCATGCCAAATTTCAACTCTCTAGGTTTAGCCGTTCGGCTACAATTTTTACCGAACAGACAGACAGACAGACAGACAGACAGACAGACAGACAGACAGACGACAAAATGACGGTATAAGGGTTTTTTGGTCATACCTACAAAACCCTAAAAACGGTAACATAAATATATTTCATACTAATATAAGAAGCTTATCAAAAAACTTTGATGAACTTGATTTATAAATCTCAGCTGCACAATAGTTGTGATATAATTATTTTATCAGAAACATGGCATGTTCACAAACTACTATCATATTGTACAAGTGTTGGTATGTATGTTCTATTCAACTTCTGGTGTATCTTCATTTTTCCGGTAACGCGGAGAGAGGAAAATGAACCGCCGTTTTATTCGGGTGATATTTTTTTAGTGCTAAGACTTAATTTTATTTCGAAAGGGGGTACTGACTAATTTTTATTGATAAAAATCATGTATTTTTCCTCGAAACCCCCCGCAGGGTAACTCTTCATAATGGCCATAACAACTGGCCATTTGTCGAGCTTTCGGGCCTAATGATCCCGCGTACCCTCAATCACGCAAGGGAAGCTCATAATGGTCGCATCACCTGACCATATAGAGATTTTGGGCCTGATGATCCCACGTACCCTGAATCACATATCATTTGGGAGGAGACAGTTCAGAGAAGCCGATTGTGGGAATATGCTTAGCTGTATATAATATATATATATAATAGTTTATTTATTTAGCTAATGCTAGTAAGAACCATATTACACTATTTATATAAAAAATAATTATAATTACAAGTTAACAATAACAATAATAATAATAATAATGTTTTCAACAAATATAATATGAAAAATAATTGAATTAAATTCACAATTTTATACATTACATTACAATTTGTTACATTAAATCACAGTTTTATAAAAAAAAAAAAACTAACTACATATCTGACAGAAATTGACACTTAAGTTTTTTTTTAAATTCTCTAAGATTATTTGCCTTTTTGATTTCCAGACTTAATGCATTAAATTTAACAAAACCTTCATCAAAGATAAAGCCCTTCGTGTTCGCTCGTGTAAGTTTCTCAATATATAGTTTATCATTACCTCTAGTATTTTAACTATGTACATCACAAATTTTCCTAACATTCTCATTCAGGTAACTGGGAACTAATTTATTTACAATTTTATACACAAAGCATAGCATATTAATATTAATGTTTTGATTTACATCTAACCAATTCAAACATTTCAACATATCAGACACTCTAGTGTACCTGTTACATTTTAAAATACATCGCATGCCCTTGTTTTGCAATTTTTGTAATTTATCTAACTGCGTTTTATTGCACATAGACAAAATTGTACCACAATAATTATAGTGAGGCAAAACAATCGAATTATATAACGTTAATTTTGCCCACGTTGTTAAATTGACACTAACTCTGTTCAAGAAATTAACTTTTTTTGCAATTTTTTTAGTTATATATTCGAAATGGTTTTTAAAATTGAGTTCTTCATCAATTATAACTCCTAAATATTTTATTTCAGATACATAATCTATATCGTATTCATTTACTGATATTTTTATATTTCTTTCTGTGAATTTTGCTTTATTTGCCCTAGATGTTATGTACATTGATTTGGTTTTAGAATAGTTTAGCTTTAATTTATTTATATTTAACCAATCACTAATAGTTTTTAGCTCCAAGTTTATATTTTCTATTAAAATATCTTCATTTTCATGACAATAATATAATAAAGCATCATCAGCAAACAGTTTAATCCTGCATTTCTGAACTACGTTAGGTAAATCATTAATATACAGTATGAATAATAAAGGTCCTAACACACTTCCCTGAGGCACACCTTGGTTACAATTTATTGTATCCGACATAGAATCTAAATATTTTGTTCTTTGTGTTCTATTTGATAGGTATGATTCAAACCATTTTAACACTGTGCCTTGAATGCCTAAATGTGTTAATTTTTTTAGCATCCTTTGTCTATCAACAGTTTCAAAAGCACGCTTAAGGTCTAAAAATACAGCACCTATTTTATTGCTACTATTGAGAGCTTTTTTCCAGTTTTTTATAATTAGCTGTAACGCTGTTTCGCATGAATGGTTTTCCCGGAAACCAGATTGCCAGATAGTTAATAAGTTATTACTATTAACATATTTCACTATTTGTTTGTAAACAGCTATTTCAATTAGTTTTTCTAGCCCAACTAACATATTTATCGGTCTGTATTCCTCAACTTTATTAGTGCCTGTTATTTTCGGGATCGGTATGACTTGCGATTCTTTTAATCTTTCAGGTAATATTCCATTTTTTAATGAAGTGTTAACCAAATTTAATAGAGGGTATCCTATTACATGAAATAATTCTTTAATTAATTTAAAATTTATTCCATCCCAGCTAGATTTATTGTCTGTCTGTTCCCATATGATGTTTTTAAGATCTATTATGGAAATTTTATTAAATTCGGCAATACTACAATTTACAACGAGCGAGAGGTTATCTGTTTTTGTTTTACTTATTTTACTATCGTCAATTGTATTAACTATTTCTTCTATACTATTTACATAATATGTATTGAAACAATTTGCTATTTCCGACGTGTTGTTCATTTCAATGTTATTATAAATAATATTTTTACTGGCAAACGTTTTACTTTTTCCCAAAAAGTTCTTTAACATATCCCATATTAATTTTTGGTTACCTTTAACTTCGTCTATTTTTCGTTCGTAATATTCACTTTCGTGTTTTCTTTTTACCTGAAGATATTTATTTCGATTTAATTTATAATCATTCCAGTCCTGTATGTCATTACTTAACTTAAATTTAGAATAACTACGATCTCTGTCTTTGCGAATTGCTATCACTTTTCTGTCTTTTAACCATGGTAGTCGAAGTTCAGTATTTTGGGGCTTTCGATGCGAGGTACACTTATTTTGTACACTAACTAGATTACTGTAAATTATATCACAGATAGTATTGACGTCACTACACTCATAAGCCCAATGACAGTCCATCAGCATCACAGCCATTTTGTTGAAATCTACTTTAGTTACACAATACGGTTTTGTTATATTTTCTCGACTGATTTTGTTTTCGGTACATATAACACATATATCATGGTCCGTAATTTTTGGTGTTGTCCAGACGTCACACTGAATATACGGGTCGTTTGATATAACTAGATCTACTAATGATTTTGATGTATTTGTTACTCTTGTAGGTTTGGTTATCAGTTGTTTCATGCCGAATTCTGCAACAGTGTTTTTGATTTTCGTTGTTATTGCGTCATCACTCTTCCAGTTAATATTAAAATCTCCTACACATATTATTGTGTCTCTAATCAGAGATACCTCACTACACCATTCTTCATACCATTTGCAAAATTCTGAGCAACTGGAACTTGGAGACCTGTATAGTCCACAAAGCAAATAATTCCTGCCATTCATAACACATCTCAAAGTTATATACCATAGTTCTTTGGGTTTACTGTATATATTTATAATTTTATATTCAATACTGTTATGAATAAAAAATAAAACACCTCCGGTATGCCTGCTATCAGAATCGCATCTTATCGTACTGTATTTCGGAATTGTAATTTCTACGTCCTCAATCTCTTCTGTTGTTCGTGACTCTGATAAACAGATGATCTGTGGATTAAAATTGTTTATTAGGTGCTCTGCTTCATCTTTATGCGCCAGGAAACTTTGAATGTTGAGATGTAATATATTATATTTATATTTATCTCTGTCCTCCTGTAGTTGCTATGCATAATTAACCCTATTCTTGATAGATTCTATCTTTTTTTTGTACACAGGACAGTTTACATCGACTGCTGTATGGTTTACGTCCAATTTTAGTTTTAACATCTGATTCATCATGATGCAGTTACTGCACTTCTTAGTTTCCTTCTTACAATTTTTACTTTCATGTTCCTCAGAACATGTCCAACATGCCAATTTATTTTTGCTTCAGCCTTGTGGTAATATCCAGCACATTTGAAGCATCTCCATATTTTTAAATTTTCTATAATGGTGCATCTAGTCCACCCAACATTTAATTTTCCATATTTCATAACTCTTTCAAAAGTTACATTACCTACTACTGCTGTAGCTATATATTGTCTCTCATTTATTTTCCTCACATAGGTAATTTCTATTTTACAATTTTTTTCATCTATAATATCGTTTTGTTGTATTACACAGTTTTTGATTTCGTCATTACTTAAGTTTTCCCGTATTCCCAATATTTTTATTTCAGGATTCTGAAGTGTTGATTTTTTTATTTCGTAACTGCCTCCTAGCTCTTTTTCTGCCACTATTTTTAGTTTCTCTACATCTTCCTTACTACTGCACTGCACTGCCACTCCTCCGTTCTTTATATTGTTTACCTTTGTAACGCCGAATTTCAATTTAGAAGGGTCGATTTTTTTCTTAATTTCTTCTTTGGTTTTCGTACTTTCTTGATTTTTCTTTGGTTTTATTAAAATCGCTGGTTGACTGGCTACTTTTGCATAAGACATTTCAGTTTTTTTCTCAGCTTCTTTTATATTAATATTATTGCTAATCAGATCTTTCATTTCTTTCAATTCTTCTCTAAATGTTAATAATTCTTCATTTAGCAGTTTCTTTATGGTATTTATTTCTAAATTATCATTTCGGCATTCTTCACAGTACCATTTTAGTTCTTTGTATTGGCTAATTACCATAAAGTCCTTCTCTTTAATTTTAGCACATTTAATATGGAACCATCCTCCACATTTCCCTTCGCAGCCTATCACCTTACTTCCATCAAAGTCGACTTTACAAAAATAACATTTTTTTGCTTCTTCCTCATTCCCAACCATTTTACAAAATAATTAGTTAAAATAAACTAAAAATTTAATTTCTGCTACGGTTTGTAACACTGATTAATTAATCAAGGTTAAGTGTACAGTAGGTATGTACTTGTTGAGGGAGGAGCGATCAGCGATTATCAACCGTATTGATAGCTGAGCACACACAACACAAGTTATAAGAAACTATAGTTTATCCATTAGTAACTTCATATAGAGTAAAACATTTATTGTACACTGAATAAATGCAAGCTTACAGTGACTTTTATGTACAATATATTATTTATAAATATTATTATATCACAATTACTGTCTAAAGATCAACTTATAATTATTCACAATTCTTACGTACACATTTCAAAACTCAATAAGTATATAATGAAATATAAATAATAAAAAAAAATAAAAAATAATAAAAATATAATGCTGTTGTCTCTTTTATCTCCCACTTAAATTCCTACCCACGTGTTTGCCGTGCGTGGAGACCCGTAACGCCGGAGAAGAGGATCCTGGTCGGTTGAAGGCGACTGCTGCCCGCGGATAGTACGATCCCAACACGCCTTCTTTGGCCTCGGATTCGGTAAAACGGGAGGCTGAGTCTGGTCAGCTCAGTCAATCGGCTGCTGTCACGGTTCATGAATAGAGTGGCTCCACTACTGTATCGTGGATGCCGGGGTAATGCCGTGCCACTAGACAAGTATTCGGAAGTCTGTGGAAGGGGAAGCAGCTCGCAAGGTTCCAGAGTTGGCTACTCTTGGTTCTCGAGCGGGTCGAGCAGCCCGTGACTACTTCCCCCGGTGCTATATCATCCTGACATGCCTGGCGCAATGAGCCGGTTTGCGGCCAACGTCCCCGGTGTGGGGCTCCCTGGTGGGTGGGCATGGCAGGGTGATGAAACTTATTATACGGGTATGGCGACTACCCGGAAGGATAAAAACTTTTTAATTTCCGCCACCGTTGAGAGTGAACTCCGTAAAAATCAAACAAGAGACCTCGTCGTGATTTAGTCATCCGACGAGGGATGTGTTAGACCAGCTGCCAAGAAGATAAAAGGTAAAAGGAATATTGAGTTTTGTGTGCCAGTACCACGATTTCTCGTCGTGAAGGTACAAGAAGAGGGTAAGTCTTTTAAGGAGATGTCCCTTTTTTTCGTTACCCGAACGTTGAGAAATACGTGCTCTACTGGTATAAAGTCGGTGCGTAAGTTGTCGAACGATACACTGCTTATAGAAGCAGAGACTGAAGCGTCGTCAACGCTGCAAAAATGTGTGAAGTTTTCTAAGTTTGGCATTTCAATACAGCCACATAAGGCACTGAACGGTTCGAAAGGCGTCGTAAGGGATCGTGACCCGGCGTTTGTTACGGAGGAAGAGTTCGTGCAGGAAATGGTATCGCAAGGTGTATTTGAATGCAGGAAGCTCAACCCCAGAAACGCAAGCCTTCGATCTCCATGGTGGTGTCCTTCGCTGGTACCAGGTGTCCAACATCGGTAAGGGTGGGATGTAACGTTTGTAATGTTCGCCTCTACCACCCTAACCCAATGCAATGCTACAAGCATTATGGACACACCTCAAGTCGTTGTGGTAAGCAGACCATCTGTGCCAATTGCGGACAGGATCAACATTAAGTTGAAACCTGTCCAAACGCGGCACACTGCGTGAACTGCAAAGGGGCGCATGCCTCCAATTCACGCCACTGCCCAACGTTCTTGGAGGAGAAGGCAATACAGGTTATTAGAACCCAGGACAGGATACCGTATTTCGACGCCAAAAGGAAGTATAAGGAGAGCGCACCGGCTACTTTTGCGAAATCTTTCGCACAAGTAGCTGCAAAGCGAACTGCAAGTGTCCAAACTCAGACAGAGTTAGTGCCTCGTCCGACAACTGCAGCAGCAGTAACAGTTGCGACGAATACTGTGAAAGAAAAGGTGGTATTGGTACCAGAGACCAAAATTCAGACCCCACAACCTGGGGTATCGGGTCTGAATAAATCCCCCTCCCTTAAAGGAGAACGCACTCAACCTCATTTCTCCCAACCACCTAAGGAGAAGACCCCACAGTCTTCTCCACAAATTAGAAGCGATCAGACAATGGTCGCTTCTACAAAGCCCTCATCAGTCACTCCTGAAAAGGAGACTGATAAGGGACCCGTAGGTTCTCACTGGATACCAGTGAGAACAAAGCAATCAAAAAAGGAGTCCAGTGTGTCTATCAAAACACCTGGACTACCAAATGAAAGTGTAGCCGAGAAAATGGCTGTGGACCCGCAACCTAAGGGTAAACCAAAAATCATTAGGTTGCGGGGTAACTCCCCTAAACAAAAATGAACGGCCCACTACTACAGTGGAACTGTAACGGTGTATAGCAGCGCTACGAAAACTGCGACTTTTATTGTCGGATTTTGCGCCTTCGTGTGTTTGTCTACAGGAAACAAATTTCAAGGAAACCGACACATTCTCTCCTCGGGGATACTCCGTGTTTCGCACGGATTTCCTCACTGGGTTAAGAGCATATGACGGCGTGGCAATTCTCTTTAGAGACACATTGTACCACGATCCTGTAGACATTGAAAATGAGTTGCAGGTCGTAGCAGTTCGTGTTGCACTTCCCCTCCAGGTGACGATTTGTTCTATCTTCCTTCCCCCTGGTGTTCGAACTGACATCCGAGATGTCGTGAACATCATCGATCAACTCCCACCACCCTTCATACTACTAGGTGATATTAACGCCTAAAATGTATGTTGGGGATCGGTTCGGAACGATCGACAGGGACGTCACCTGGAGAATATGTTGAACGATTTGAGTTTGAGCTTTTTGAACGACGGCAGATCCACGCACTTTTGTGCAGCAATGGGTACATTCAGTGCCATAGATCTTAGCGTCGTTTCAGGAGCCATCGCTCCGTTGTTCAAATGGGACGTGCATCACGACCTGTGCGGTAGTGATCACTTTCCAAACTTCTTAAGGCCTCAGTTAAATACTGTTACCGAATCCCACTGGCCACAGTGGGTTCTTCGGAAAGCAGATTGGACCAAGTTCGTAGAATCATTCTCTCACGAGGATATTCCGAACTTGAGCGTAGACGAAGAGGTGAATCATTTCACGGATTCTATCACGAGCGCGGCTGAAATCAGCATACCGCTGTCATCCACTCAGCCCCGTCGAGTTCCCGTTCCCTGGTGGAACGAGGAATGCGACTTGGCGCTACGTGAAAGGAGACACCTCTTCAATACATTCCGTCGTTGTCCAACAGAGGCAAACATGATAGCCTTCCAACGAGCGAAAGCCCGTGCTAAGAGGATTGTGAAAGACAGAAAGCGCGAATCATGGCGCAAATACGTATGCACCGTTACAGTTGCCACTCCAGTGGCCAAAGTTTGGGAGAAGGTCCGGAAAATCTCCGGTCTAAATACAGCTACAGCCATTGCTGGTCTATCGGTAAATGGTAACGTAGTTACCTCAGCGGTCGAAATTGCTAACACTTTGGCATCTAATTTTGCGTTCAATTCTAGCTCTGGACATTATCCACCCGAGTTTCTAACTCGTAAAGCAGGCCTCGAATCTATACCTCTAAATTTCTTTTCTAGGAATGACGAGGTATACAACCTGCTTTTCTCTCGTGAAGAGCTAGATAGCGCTATGTCAAAGTGTAAGGACAGCTCTCTTGGTCCAGATGCGATACATTATCGTATGATCCGAAATCTTCCAGAATCATCTAAGTCTAGGCTTTTAAATGTCTATAATAGGATATGGACTGAGGGCAAGTGCCCGACCAAGTGGAAGGAATCTCATATAATTCCTATCCCCAAAGTCGGGAAAGATAAACACTTGCCCTCTAGCTATAGACCAATATCACTGACCAGTTGTCTCTGCAAGCTCATGGAGCGAATGATCAGCAAGCGTCTGATTTGGTTTTTAGAATCAAACGACTTGCTAGCCAACACACAGTGCGGCTTTCGCCATCACCGCTCAACAGCAGATCATCTGTTCAGACTAGAGACAGCTATCAGGAATGCTTTCGTTGAAAACAAACACCTGGTAGCTGTGTTTTTCGATATTGAGAAAGCCTATGACACTGCATGGATTTATGGGATTCTCCGTACTCTGCATTCCTGGTTCTCCGGGGACGCTTGATGTTCTTTATAAAAGACTTCATGTCGAACCGGCGCTTCAGGGTGCGGATCGGAAATACCCTGTCACAAATATTCGCACTGGACAATGGGGTCCCACAGGGCTCCATACTGAGCGTTACGCTATTTTTGATTGCCATTAACGGTGCAGCTTCATGTATTCGATTGCCTGTACAGAGTTCGATTTTTGTCGACGACATTGGTATCTTTGTCGCCGGACAAAAGACTAGTACAAACGAACGTCAGCACCAGCTGACCATCAATCGTCTCGATACATGGGCAACCGAAAATGGCTTCAAATTCTCGACCAGCAAAACTGTGTGTGTCCATTTTTGTAGGAAAAGGGGTGTCCATCCTAACCCTACACTAACTTGGCGGGCACATTTTTTGTCAAGAAAAAATGCCAAAAGTCGCTCAATTTGTTGCGGGTCCTCAGTCACAAGACATGGGGTGCAGACCGCACTGTCATGTTGCGTTTATATCGTTCTCTAGTGCGCTCTAAGCTGGACTATGGATGTCTAGCTTATGGGTCAGCTAAACACCAAGAGATAACAATTCTTGACACTGTACATCACACTGGGGTTAGATTGGCCACTGGTGCATTTCGCACCACCCCAATACCAAGCCTGCTGTGTGAAGCAGGCGAACCGTCACTGTACATTCGTCGTAAAATTCTATCCCTGCGATATATGGCTGCACTCAGTGCCAAGCCAAATCATCCTGCGTATGATCCTATTCTACAAAATAGGCATACAGAGACCTATGACAGAAAACCAAGAGCCAATAGGCCTTTTGGTCTGAGGACTTTCGACATTTTGGGTGATATTGACTTTAATATGCCCGAAATGGCAAGTTTCGTTTTGTGTGCTGTTCCACCATGGACGCTGCCGCGTCCCGTTGTGAATCTCACATTAACTAGGTTTGATAAAGATACTACGTTGCCTATCGAATACCAACATGAATTACAAAGAACACTGGTCCCTAGGTTCGAGGATACTGTCATTTTTACTGACGGATCAAAATCCGGAACCAGGGTTGGGTGTGCGTTCGTTGTTTGGAATCCACGCTAACAGTTTCAGTACCGTCTGCACTCCATAACGAGTGTGTACACTGCTGAGCTGTACGCTATTTTCAAGGCCCTGTGTTTTGTTTCGTCAGA
The DNA here is from genome assembly GCA_963971575.1 of Liopterus haemorrhoidalis. Classification (NCBI taxonomy): domain Eukaryota; kingdom Metazoa; phylum Arthropoda; class Insecta; order Coleoptera; family Dytiscidae; genus Liopterus; species Liopterus haemorrhoidalis. The sequence goes on along the minus strand of OZ020614.1, from coordinate 26,183,239 downwards.
GCAAAGTCGGTCAAGTGTTATCTTGACTGACTCGCTGAGCGCTCTGAACAGTATCCAACATCCAGATCCAATGCATCCTCTTGTACTAAAGAGCCGGTTGCTACTGCACAATCTGAATGCTCAGAATGAGAGGGTAGAGCTGTTTTGGATACCGGGACATGTTGGTATTAAAGGCAACGAAGCGGCAGATTCATCTGCAAAAGCCGCCTCCCACAGACCTATGATTGATGTGAGTTTAATTTTTCCAGATGACGCAAAGAGTCATCTGAAACACCTGGTTTTAGACATGTGGCAACATGAGTGGAGCCGCACACAGAACGTTAAGTTGCGACAGATTAAGGGAGACGTTAAACCATGGGGTTCTTCCGGCAGGATTAACCGCAGGGAGGAAACCGCCATCACATGCCTTCGTATAGGTCACTGTTGGTGGACCCATGGACACCTCCTTCGAGGTGAAGAGTCCCCTGTCTGTGAGACGTGTAACACAGATTTGTCTGTGTAACACATTTTATCTGAATGTGTACAGTTCGAGGATATCAGGGAGAGGCTAAGCCTGTGCTATGACCTGTCAGTTGCTTTAGGTGACGACAGAGTACTCATGGACAGGCTGATACTCTTCCTGAGAGAATCTAACTTACTTTTTTATGTGTGAAGTCTTGCACCTTATTTTTATGTGTTCTATTTCTTAACTGTGATATTCGATAGTAATTGGCCTCTTTACAGCCTCTTGCCATCACCCTGAGTCTGTTCATATTTTCGAACAGATTTTTTATAATATTTATTTGTGTTTGTCAGTGCAAGATTTCTTTTATTGAGTATGTGTAATTTTATTGATTTTATATATTTATCAATTGTTTAATTTATTGTTTTTAATATGTAGTGTAGTCATTTAGATGGGCTGCGTTAAGTTTTTTATTTTTTTTAGAAGTTTTTGAACGATCTTTTTCTGTTTCGCACTTACTCTTTTTATTTTCCTTTGCTTCTCTTTGTTTTAAATTTAAATATTTAATCCTCATAAATAATCTTTGTTGTATCACATCACTGAGATAACCGTTTACGTTAGACAGTTAAATAAATACTATTCTCTATCTGATTTTGTTAATACTTCCAATAAAACTTCCCTGGATTTCGTTAAAATTAGTTAAACAATACAATAAAGCCTCAAATATTATTAAAAGTCTTCGAAAATACTCAAAACTGAAGAAAAAATGAACTATTACAATACTAACAACAAGTTTATTGCAGTACAAGGACTGGCTCTGACGTCCCTCGCCGCATACCTACCCGCGCTCTCTATAAGCTGCACTATGAGACAACCTCTAGAATCTATTAGCCTTGAGTACAGCTCGCTTAAAGCTGAGCTCGAATCGCTGAACGCGACTCGCACCACGAATCGCTTAACGCGCTCGCACCACGAATCCCTTAACGCGACTCGCACCACGGATCGCTTAACGCGACTGGCACCACGGATCGCTTAACGCGAAACCACATCAACGGCTCGCTTAACGCGGCCCGCAACAAACCTGCTTAACATGGAGTTGTGTTCGCTTAACGCGAACCCCAGCGTACACCCCTCCCGTTCCTTCCTGCACGGGGCATCAACCGACGCCACCAACGACGATAGTGAAGAACGTCCCGAAGGAAGTCCAACGTTCCTAGAGAAGGAAGACCCGAAAGCACGGTACTTCGCGCCACCACATCATCGGAAGTGGCGCCCCATAGTTTGGTTGCACCCGGGGCCGATCACTCTTTCGAAAGTGGCGCCCAATATTTTTCCGTGCCCGTGGCAAAATATTGACAGCCGGCTGTAACGACTCGGGACAACAACAGTATTCCAGTGCCGCACACTGCTGCTTCCGCACGGCTCCCATGGTTGAGATATGCTTTCGCCCGGGCACAAAACCGTGTGTATACTTGGAATCGCAGCGCCGCATGGAGTCCAAAAACTCCACTGGCCTTCTCGCATGAAGCGCCACCCGCCAAAGCATCCTAACCCACAATCACCCATCGTTCTGGATGAGGATGGAACGAAGAACTCCACAGGACAGCGCATCGTCCATTCCATCACCGAATCTACACGAAGATGTCGGCGCGACGGTCACCCAATCTCAATTTCAGACGCTTTAGCAAGACCAGGCTCTTCAAGCCCAGATGGAATACTAGAAACCCTGCTTGTGAGATGAGCCTGAGTACATTGTTCTGGATAGTCCCCTGGGGGGTAAGCGATTGGAGATTAAATAAGTTTAACATAGCCCCATAATCTCTGCACTCAATAGAATATTTATTACAAATAATATAAATCAGTTTTCTCTGAACAGATTCTATTTGTTTTATGGATCTTGTCTATGATGGATTCCAAATTGGTGTTGCAAATTCCAACTGGGGTCTTACGATTGATTTATATAATAATAAACGTGAGTTTATATTTATAAATATTTGCAAGTTCTAAGAATGAAACCCAAAAGTTCCCGCAAGGAAAGTTCATAATGACCATAACACCTGGTCATTTGACGAGCTTTCGGGCCTGATGATCCCGCGAACCCTGAATCACGCAAGGGAAGTTCATAATGGTCGCAACACCTGATCATATAGAGCTTTTAGGCCCGATGATCCCACGTACCCTGAATCACGCATCATTTGGGAGGAGATAGTTCAGAGAAGCCGATTTTGGGAATAAGTGTATCTGTTGTCTCTTTGATCTCCCACTTAAATTCCTACCAACGTGTTTTCCGTGCGTGGAGACCCGTAACGCCGGAAAAGAGGATCCTGGTCGGTTGAGGGAGACTGCTGCCCGCGGACAGTACAACCCCAACACGCCTTCTTTGGCCTCGGATTCGGTAAAACGGGAGGCTGAGTCTGGCCAACTCAGTCAATCGGCTGGTGTCACGGTTCATGGATATAGTGGCTCCACTACTGTATCGTGGATGCCGGGGTAATGCCGTGCCACTAGACAAGTATTCGGGGGTCTGTGGGAGCGGATGCAGCTCGCAAGGTTTCAGAGTTGGCTACTCTTGGTTCTCGAGCGGGTCGAGCCGCCCGTGACTACTTCCCCCGATGCTATATCATCCTGACATGCCTGGCGCAATGAGCCGGTTTGCGGCCAACGTCCCCGGTGTAGGGCTCCCTGGTGGGTGGGCATGGCAGGGTGATGAAACTTAATATACGGGTATGGCGACTACCAGGAGGGATAATTTTTCTTTAAATTCCTGTGGAGTTTTGTGCGCCAGTGCCTCGTTTTCTTGTCGTGAAGGTACAAGAAGAGCGTAAGTCTTTTAAAGAGATATCCCCCTTCTTTGTAGCCCGAACGCTAGGAAAAACGTGTGCAACTGTTATTAGATCAGAGCGAAAACTGTCGGATGGTACATTGCTTATTGAATGCGAAACTGAGGCTTCTTCCACGCTTCAGAAGTGTGAAAAGTTTGGTGAGTTTCGTATTTCAGTACAGCCACATAAGGCACTGAATACTTCCAAAGGCGTCGTTACGGATCGTGACCTTGCGTATGTTATGGAGGAAGAGTTCGTGCAGGAAATGGCATCGCAAAGTGTCATGGAATGCAAGAAGCTCAACCCCCGGAACGGCAAGCTTTCAATCTCTATGGTGGTGTCCTTCACTGGCACCAAGTGTCCAACATCGGTAAGGGTGGGGTACAACGTTTGTAACTTCGCCCCTATTACCCTAACCCGATGCGATGCTATAAGTGCCAGCGTTACGGTCACACGTCTAGTCGTTGTGGAAAGCAGTCTATCTGTGCCAACTGCGGACAGGACCAACATGAAGTTGAAACCTGTCCAAACGCGGCACACTGCGTGAACTGTAAAGGTGCGCATGCATCGACTTTAGGCCACTGCCAAACGTACTTAGAAGAGAAGGCTATCCAGGTCATCAAGACGCAAGATAGAATTCCGTACTGTGACGCCAAGAAGAAGTATAAAGAGACTGCGCCGGTCACTTTTGCGAAATCCTTCGCCCAAGTAGCTGCAAAGAAGACAGCAAGTGTCCAGACTCAGACGGAGTCAGTGCTTCGTCCGACAGTAAAAGCGTCAGTGACAGCTGCGCCAAAAAAGTCCGACACGGAAAAGGTGGCGGAATCGGTCCAAGAGACCAGTGTTCAGACCCCACAACAAGGGGGATCGGGTCTGAATAAATCCCCCTCTCATATAGGAGAACGCATTCAGCCTCAGTTCTCCCCACCACCTAAGGAGAAGACCCCACAGTATTCTCCACAAACGAAAAGAAACTGGATACCAGTGAGAACCAAACAATCAAAAAAGGAGTTCAGTGTGTCCATCAAAACACCTGGACTACCAAATGAAATGTAGCCGAGAAAATGGTTAACCCCTTAGGGTTAACCAAAAATCATTAGGTTGCGGGGTAACTCCCCTAAACAGAAATGAGCGGCCCACTAATGCAGTGGAACTGTAAAGGTGTATTTAAGTGCTATGAAGAACTGCGAATTTTAATATCAGATTTTGCGCCTTCTTGTGTTTGTCTACAGGAAACAAACTTTAAGGAAACCGACACATTCTCTCCGCGCGGATACTCCGTGTTTCGCACGGATTTCCTTGCGGTGGCAAGAGCATGTGACGGCGTGGCTAATCTTGTTAGAAACACACTGTACCACGATCTTGTAGACCTTGACACGGAGTTGCAGGTCGTAGCATTTCGTGTTGCACTTCCCCTCCAGGTGACGATTTGTTCTATCTACCTTCCTTCTGGCATTCGAACCGACATCCGAGATGTCGTGAATGTCATCGATCAACTCCCACCACCCTTCATACTACTAGGTGATTTTAACGCCTATAATGTGTGTTGGAGATCGGTGCAGAATGATCGACGGGGACGTTACCTGGAAAATGTGTTAAACAATTTGAATTTGAGTTTTTTGAACGACGGCAGACCCACGCACTTTTGTGCAGCAACGGGTACATTCAGTGCCATAGATCTGAGCGTCGTTTCAGGAGCCATAGCTCCGTTGTTCAAATGGGATGTGCATCACGACCTTTGCGGTAGTGATCACTTTCCAATCCTCTTAAGGCCTCTGTTCAATACCGTTACTGAATCCCGCTGGCCACAGTGGGTTCTTCGGAAAGCGGATTGGACCAAGTTTGCGGAATCATTCTCTCATGAGGATATTCTAATCTTGACCGTAGACGAGGAGGTGAATCATTTCACGGACTCCATAACAAGCGCGGCTAAAAACAGCTTACCGCTGTCATCCACTCAGCCCCGTAGAGTTCCCGTTCCCTGGTGGAACGAGGAATGCGACTTGGCGCTACGTGAAAGGAGACACCTCTTCAACACATTCCGTCACTGTCCAACGGAGGAAAACATGATAGCTTTTCAGCGAGCGAAAGATCGTGCTAAGAGGATTGTGAAAGAAAGCAAGCGCGAATCATGGCGCAAATACGTGTCCACCGTTACAGTTGCCACTCCAGTGGCCAAAGTTTGGGTAAAGGTCCGGAAAATCTCCGGTCGAAATACATCTACAGCCATTGATGGTCTATCGGTAAATGATAACGTAGTTACATCAGCGGTCGAAATTGCTAACACTTTGGCATCTAGTTTTGCGTTCAATTCTAGCTCCGAACATTATCCACCCGAGTTTCTAACTCGTAAAGCAGGTCTAGAATCTATACCTCTTAATTTCTTCTCCAGAAATGATGAGGTATACAACCTGCTTTTCTCTCGTGAAGAGCTAGATAGCGCAATGTCAAAGTGTAAGGATAGTTCTCCTGGTCCAGATGCGATACATTATCGTATGATCCGCAAACTTCCGGAATCATCTAAGTCTAGGCTTTTGAATGTCTATAATAGGCTATGGACTGAGGGTAAGTGACCGACCAATTGGAAGGAATTGTGTTTTGTTTCGTCAGAGCAAAGTCGGTCAAGTGTTATCTTGACTGACTCACTGAGCGCTCTGAACAGTATCCAAGATCCAGATCCAGTGCATCCTCTTGTACTAAAGATCCGGTTGCTACTCCACAATCTGAATGCTCAGAATGTGAGGGTAGAGCTGTTTTGGATACCGGGACATGCTGGTATTAAAGGCAACGAAGCGGCAGATGCATCTATAAAAGCCGCCTCCCACAGACCTATGATTGATGTGAGTTTCATTTTTCCAGATGACGCAAAGAGTCATCTGAAACACCTGGTTTTAGACATGTGGCAACATGAGTGGAGCCGCACACAGAACGTTAAGTTGCGACAGATTAAGGGAAACGTTAAACCATGGGGTTCTTCCTGCAGGATTAACCGCAGGGAGGAAACCGCCATCACACGCCTTCGTATAGGTCACTGTTGGTGGACCCATGGACACTCCTTCGAGGTGAAGAGTCCCCTGTCTGTGAGACGTGTAACACAGATTTGTCTGTGTTACACATTTTAACTGAATGTGTACAGTTCGAGGATATCAGGGAGAGGCTAGGCCTGTGCTATGACCTGTCAGTTGCTTTAGGTGACGACAGAGTACTCATGGGCAGGCTGATACTCTTCCTGAGAGAATCGAACTAACTGTTTTATGTGTGAAGTCTGGCACCTTATTTTAATGTGTTATATTTCTTAACTGTGATATTCGATGGTAATTGGCCCCTTTACAGCCTCTTGCCATCACCCTGAGTCTGTTCAAATTTTCGAACAGACTTTTTATCTTATTTATTTGTGTTTGTCTGTGCAAGATTTCTTTTATTGAGTATGTGTAATTTTATTGATTTTATCTATTTATTAATTGTTTAATTTATTGTTTTAAATATGTAGTGTAGTCATTTAGATGGGCTGCGTTAGGTGCAAATAGCCTTTGTTGCTGTGCGCCAAAAATTTTATCTAACTAACTAACTATTATCTTGACGGACTCGCTGAGCGCTCTGAACAGTATCCAAGATCCAGATCCAGTGCATCCTCTTGTACTAAATATCCGGTTGCTACTCAACAATCTGAATGCTCAGAATGTGAGGGTAGAGCTGTTTTGGATACCGGGACATGTTGGTATTAAAGGCAGCGAAGCGGCTGATGTAGCAGCAAAAGCCGCCTCCCACAGACCTATGATTGATGTTAGTTTCATATTTCCAGATGACGCAAAGAGTCATCTTAAACATCTTGTTCTAGCCATGTGGCAACATGAGTGGAGCAGCATACAGAACGTTAAATTACGACAGATTAAGGGAGACGTTAAACCATGGGGTTCTTCCTGCAGGATTAACCGCAGGGAAGAAACCGCCATCACACGCCTCCGTATAGGTTACTTTTGGTGGATCCATGGACACCTCGTTCGAGGTGAAGAGTCCCCTATCTGTGAGACTTGTAACACAGATTTGTCTGTGTTACACTTTTTAACTGAGTGTATACAGTTCGAGGATGTCAGGGACAGGTTAGGCCTGTGCTATGACCTGTCAGTTGCTTTAGTTGACGACAGGGTACTCATGGACAGGCTGATACTCTTCCTGAGAGAATCGAACTTACTGTTGTATGTGTGAAGTCTTGCACCTTATTTTAATGTGTTTCTAGTTATTGACTGTGATATTCGATGGTAATTGGCCCCTTTACAGCCTCTTATCATCACCCTGAGTCTGTTCAATTTTCGAACAGACTTTTGATATTATTTATTTGTGTTTGTCAGTGCAAGATTTCTTTTATTGGGTATGCGTATTTTTTAATGAATTTATTTATTTATTGTCTAATTTATTGTTTTTAATATATAGTCTAGTCATTTAGATGGGCTGCGTTAGGCGCAAATAGACATTGTTGCTGTGCGCCAAAAAAAAAATTTAACTAACTTTTGCACCTTATTTTAATATGTTTCTAGTTATTGACTGTGATATTCGATGGTAATTGGCCCCTTTACAGCCTCTAACCATCACCCTGAGTCTGTTCAAATTTTCAAACAGACTTTTTATATTATTTATTTGTGTTTGTCAGTGCAAGATTTCTTATATTGAGTATGCGTATTTTTAATGATTTTATCTATTTATTTATTGTCTAATATATTGTTTTTAATATATAGTCTAGTCATTTAAATGGGCTGCGTTAGGCGCAAATAGCCTTTGTTGCTGTGCGCCAAAAATTTTAACTAACTAACTAACTAACTATTATGGTTTTTGTTGCGCCCGTGTCGACGACTTATGAAGTAATTCGGCCATTAACATATCCATCTACATAAATACTGCCATTACCATTTTTGAGCGATATTGTTGAGATAGAGATCATTGGGGCAAAGACTTTCGCGGTTGACGTTTGCCCCTCTTCATCAACCTGTTTTAGTTTTCCGGCTCCTGCCGTGATTATTTCATCGGCTGAGTACACCGGCTTCTAATGTGGCCCATCTTTCCAGCAACGAAGTTCTCTTCTTCGAAGTTCTACGCTAGCCGCACCAACCGCGCTATATCAGCTTCAAAAACTTGAAGAATTTCGGCTGACTTCTGATATCTACTTCTCACTTGAGCGTGATAAACTTGCTGCAGATGAGCGTCTCCATACCGTATCTCTAAACGTGATACTAGGTGGCTATAACTCCTTTGCTGGCACTCTGGCATAGTTTGCAGAATGTTTAATGCATCTTCTCGCAATGCCACCACCAAGGAAATGGCTTTATCATCATCAGTCCACCCGTTGGCCGTTGCAGCTGCCTCAAATTGTTTATGGTACATTGACCAAGGTAATTTTCCATCGAAAGATGGTGGTTTGATTCTTACCTTGGTCACAGGACAATTTTCCATAGCTGAGTCCTTCTGACTTTTGTTGAAGGTCACCAACTATTTTGATTAGCTTTTGTTGCTGCTTTTTTTGTTTCTTGGTCTCTAAAATCGTCGTTCGTTGCTCTAGATTTTCAAGAACGGTAAATTTTGTCTTCATATCGGAGAAATCGGAGTTTAATTTTTCTTGGCCAGCCTTCATTTCATCTTGAGCGACCTTTATTTCTGCCTGGCTAGTCTTCATTTCCTTTAATATTGCTAATATTTCACTGTCCATTATAGCCTTTTTTGATCTTGTACACATCAAATTATTTTGAGACGTCTTTAGGCCTTATTCCACCCCACACCTGACACCAATTGTAACGAAATTAATGGCTAATTTATTCCAAAACTATTTATTAACTAAATAGTAATAATTAATACATTTAATTCATCTAAAATTACACATTTCATAATCTGACGTTTATATTTTTCTGACAGCTTTCCTCTCCTTCGTTGCTACGCAATCTTCTTAAAGGCTGCGTTACAATATATTTTAAAAAATATTATGTGGAATATCAAATGAAAGATTCTGAAGCAATAGATTAACAAACAAATAAATATTTAATTATAAAATCTTTGATATTAGCGCTATTTTTCAAGAAAAAAAAAGATCTTTCACTTATTAAATAAGTAGGAAATCCTGAAATGTCTAAATTTTCAATTATAATACAAAGTACGCATACTACCATGTACCATTATATTTATTTTTTAATTATGAGTTTTTGCTGTTAAAATTAATTAGAAATAATTTGGAGAATAATTGTTAATGTGCGATCCTTGCATAATCATTACGTTTTTTGAAAATTATGAGAATACGTAACAAGAAAAATTATTTGAAGAAACAAACTGCAGAAAATTATTTAAAAATCATAAAGAACTTATTTTGTTTATTTTTATTATTATTTTTTTTTTATATATAATTATGTACTTATTTTAGTGCAATTTAAATCATTAGCACTGATCTCGAAACGTATTATAGAATAGCATTTTAATGCGAACCCAGTCAGACATTTTGAATAATGTGTGGTTTTGTAAAATAAATTTTTCGCATTCGTGCTTCCTAGGAGTATTTTCTCTTTGATATGGTTCGAAAAAAAATTGAGTACTAATTTTTTTCACTTGTTGACCATCTGACACGCGTTAATTTTTTTTGTGCAAGGAACCTTGGGTCTATTGGTGACTTCTCAAATTCTTCATTATTTTTATTTTATTTATTTTTCTTAATTGCCTTTTTATTTTTACTCAGCTTATTTTCTTCACGTACATTTCTATACTCGACTTCATTGCTACTTTCATTGATATTTTCCACATTTTCATAGATTATTTCAATGTCACTTATTTCTTTTGTTTCATTGCTTATTTCTTTTTCACGCTTATCTTCATTATTGCTGTCTTGATTTTCAATTTCTTTGTCATTATTTTCGAGTACTACATCATCTACATTAATATCAGATAAATTTTTTTCTTTCAATTCAGAACCTTTTCCGGAATTTAGTAGCAGTAAAACTTTAGCAAATTTGGCAACTTTGGCTGTTTGGTATACGTCCTCTGTAAGCCGGTAAAATTCTTTATGAGTATTTTCTGTGTGTCCCATAAATCGTGCTATTTGTTCTACTTCATCTGTTCCAAAAAGCATAATTTGCAAAAAAGTAGCTATTTGTTTCCGGAATCGTGTACTTGTCAGCAGTTCCGGGCGTTTAGCACCACATTTTTGCGAAAATTTTCCAAGCACGAATGCTCCGTTAATCCATCTATAGTCGGAGCCTAGATTAGCGAATATGTATGTACTTAATTTGGCAACGATATTTGTGTTTTTAGTGTTTTTCGAATTTTCAACAAAAATTCTATATAAATTTGCATTTTTTAAGTAAATAAAACGGGCACTGGTTTGCTGCCTTTTCCAAAAACAACAACTCTCTTAAAGGATCCGCTAATTATTTCAGAGAGGGATTGGTAGATTGACTAACATAATTTTGTATTTTTAAAAATTGCACTTCGCCAATGCGTTGTCGGTTGAAAACAAGTATAAGTGCTAATGTACATTCGACGAGAATTTTGTAGTTTAGGGAGATGTCACATCATGTGAACATCATCGATCAACTCCCACCGCCCTTCATACTGCTAGGCGATTTTAACGCCTACAATGTGTGTTGGGGATCGGTGCGGAACGTTCGACGGGGGCGTCTTCTGGAGAATATGTTGAACGACTTGAATCTGAGCTTTTTGAACGACGGCAGACCCACGCACTTCTGTGCAGCAACGGGTACATTTAGTGCTATAGATCTTAGCGTCGTTTCAGGAGCAATCGCTCCATTGTTCAATTGGGATGTGCATCACGACCTGTGCGGTAGTGATCACTTTCCAATCCTCTTAAGGCCTCTGTTTAATACTGTTACCGAATCCCGCTGGCCACAGTGGGTCCTTCGGAAAGAAGATTGGACCAAGTTTGCGGAATCATTCTCTCATGAGGATATTCCGAGCTTGACCGTAGACGAGGAGGTGAATCATTTCACGGATTCCATCACGAACGCGGCTAAAAGCAGCATACCGCTGTCATCCACTCAGCCCCGTCGAGTTCCCGTTCCCTGGTGGAACGAGGAATGCGACTTGGCGCTACGTGAAAGGAAACACCTCTTCAATACTTTCCGTCGTTGTCAAACAGAGGAAAACATGATAGCCTTTCAGCGAGCGAAAGCTCGTGCTAAAAGGATTGTGAAAGAAAGCAAGCGCGAATCATGGCGCAAATACGTATGCACCGTTACAGTTGCCACTCCTGTGGGCAAAGTTTGGGAGAAGGTCCGGAAAATCTCCGGTCGAAATACAGCTACCGCCATTGCTGGCCTATCGGTAAATGGTAACGTAGTCACATCAGCGGTCGAAATTGCTAACACTTTGGCATCTAATTTTGCGTTTAATTCTAGCTCTGAACATTATCCATCTGAGTTTCTAACTCGTAAAGCAGGTCTAGAATCTATACCTCTTAATTTCTTCTCCAGAAATGACGAGGTATACAACCTGCTTTTCTCTCGTGAAGAGCTAGATAGCGCGATGTCAAAGTGCAAGGATAGCTCTCCTGGTCCAGATGCGATACATTATCATATGATCCGAAATCTTCCGGAATCATCTAAGTCTAGGCTTTTGAATGTCTATAACAGGATATGGACTGAGGGCAAATGCCCGACCAAGTGGAAGGAATCTCATAGAATTCCTATCCTCTAAGTCGGGAAAGATAAACACTTGCCCTCTAGCTATAGACCAATATCACTGACCAGTTGTCTCTGCAAGCTCATGGAGCGAATGATCAGCAAGCTTCTGATTTGGTTTTTAGAATCAAACGACTTGCTGGCCAACACACAGTGCGGCTTTCGCCGTCACCGCTCAACAGCAGATCATCTGGTCAGACTAGAGACAGCTATCAGGAATTTTTCGTTGAAAACAAACACCTGGTAGCTGTGTTTTTCGATATTGAGAAAGCCTATGACACTGCATAGATTTATGGTATTCTCCGTACTCTGCATTCCTGGGGTCTCCGGAGACGCTTGATGTTCTTTATAAAAGACTTCATGTCGAACCGGCGCTTCAGGGTGCGGATCGGAAATACCCTGTCACAAATGTTCGCACTGGACAATGGGGTCCCACAGGGCTCCATACTGAGCGTAACGCTATTTTTAATTGCCATTAACGGTGCAACTTCATGTATTCGATTACCTGTACAGAGTTCGAAATTTGTCGACGACATTGGTATCTTTGTCGCCGGACAAAAGACTAGTACAATCGAACGTCAGCTCCAGCTGACTATCAATCGTCTCGATACATGGGCAACCGAAAATGGCTTTAAATTCTCGACCAGCAAAACTGTATGTGTCCATTTTAGTAGGAAAAGGGGTGTACATCCCAATCCTACACTCACACTAAATGGAACACAGTTACCATTTGCCGATACTGCCAGATTTCTGGGTCTCGTGTTCGATAGTCGTCTAACTTGGCGGGCACATTTTTTGTCCGTCAAGAAAAAATGCCAAAAGTCGCTCAATTTGTTGCGGGTCCTCAGTCACAAGACGTGGGATGCAGACCGCACTGTCATGTTGCGTTTATATCGTTCTTTAGTGCGCTCTAAGCTGGACTATAGATGTCTAGCTTATGGGTCAGCTAAACACCAAGAGATAAGAATTCTTGACACTGTACATCACACTGGGGTTAGATTGGCCACAGGTGCATTTCGCATCAGCCCAATACTAAGCCTGCTGTGTGAAGCAGGCGAACCGTCACTGTACAATCGTCGTAAAATTCTATCCTTGCGGTATATGGCTGCACTGAGTGCCAAGCCAGATCATCCCGCGTATGACCCTATTCTACAAAATAGGCATACAGAGATTTATGACAGAAAACCAAGAGCCAATAGGCCTTTTGGTCTGAGGACTTTCGACATTTTGGGCGATATTGATTTTAATATGCCTGAAATGGCAAGTTTCGTTTTGTGTGCTGTTCCACCATGGACGCTGCCGCGTCCACTTGTGAACCTAACATTAACTAGGTTTGATAAAGATACTACGTTGCCTATCGAATACCAACATGAGTTACAAAGAACACTGGTCCCTAGGTTCGAGGACACTGTCATTTTTACTTACGGATCAAAATCCGGAACCAGGGTTGGGTGTGCGTTCGTTGTTTTGAATCCACGCCAACAGTTTCAGTACCGTCTGCACTCCATAACGAGTGTGTACAGTGCTGAGCTGTACGCTATTTTCAAGGCCCTGTGTTTTGTTTCGTCTGAGCAAAGTCGGTCAAGTGTTATCTTGACGGACTCGCTGAGCGCTCTGAACAGTATCCAAGATCCAGATCCAGTGCATCCTCTTGTACTAAAGATCCGGTTGCTACTCTACAATCTGAATGCTCAGAATGTGAGGGTAGAGCTGTTTTGGATACCGGGACATGTTGGTATTAAAGGCAACGAAACGGCAGATGCAGCTGCAAAAGCCGCCTCTTACAGACCTATGATTGATGTGAGTTTAGTTTTTCCAGATGACGCAAAGAGTCCTCTGAAACATCTGGTTTTAGGATTCACGGTAAGTTCATCGAAAATCAATTCATCGAAAATCAATTCATCGAAAATCAATTCATCGAATATCAATTCATCGAAAATCAATTCATCGAAAATCAATTCATCGAATGATCAATTCATCGAATGATCAATTCATCGAAAAAAAAATATTTTGTAAATATTTGAGAGGAATGCCGAGGGGATCGGAAAGCCAAAAAAGCAGTGGTCAATAAAAGTTGACAGACTACACTTATTAAATAACTATCATACTTGGTCTATTAATAATTTATAAATTTTACATTCAGAAAATACGCCAGGTAAAAGATACCTGTTGGATTATTTTGAAATCGAACAGGGCTCCTTAGATCAGAAAAACCTTGTTAATGGGATCATAAATGTACTTAATACACCCATTCTTAAAGGATTATAAAAATGGTATTTCCCCATCTGTTAAGTATTAAGGGTTTTGTGTTATGTACATAGTTTTACTATTCATATTTAATATACCACACATGATTTGTTCAATGTACGGTGATTCTAAACAGGTGGCATTGTTATGTTAGTGTGAGTTTGTTTTGTCATTAAACTAGATGATGGGTAGCTCGCTTCGCTCGGCTTCTTCTAACCAAACCCTTACTATCCTAACCTAAGATAGTGTTTTGACATTAAACTAGAAGATGGGTAGCTCGCTTCGCTCGGCTTCTTCTAACAAAACCCTTACTAACCTAACCTAACCTAAAATAGTGCTTTGTCCTTAAACTAGAAGATGGGTAACTCGCTCCGTTCGGTTTTAGAGTTTTACTAACTAAACCTAACCTAATTACCTTGTTTTTAGGCGCATAGTACTTTATTTTCCCCCATATTAGCCCAATTAAAATACGTATCATTGTGTATGAATTTATAAAAATTAGTTGCGTGCAATTGCCCATAACCTGTCTTATTAAACCTTAAAAACAAAAAATGTATTTGTTTTATTATATAAGTTTTCTTATTATATTTCTTTATTTATATTCAAACACTATGTCACTTTATTTACCTTTTTTTAAACCATATAAAAAAACTTACGCAATTATTTCTTAGTCTGTCAATAGTCTTAGTCTGGCAGTGGTCAATAAAAGTATTATTGACCACTGCTCTTTTGACTTTCCGATCCCCTCGGCATTCCTCTCAAATATTTACAAAATATTTTTTTTCGATGAATTGATCATTCGATGAATTGATCATTCGATGAATTGATTTTCGATGAATTGATTTTCGATGAATTGATTTTCGATGAATTGATTTTCGATGAATTGATTTTCGATGAATTGATTTTCGATGAATTGATATTTGATGAATTGATCTTCGATGAACTCGTCGGTTACCGGTTTTAAACATGTGGCAACATGAGTGGAGCCGCACACAGAACGTTAAGTTACGACAGATTAAGGGAGACGTTAAACCATGGGGTTCTTCCTGCAGGATTAACCGCAGGGAGGAAACCGCCATCACACGCCTCCGTATAGGTCACTTTTGGGGTACCCATGGACACCTCCTTCGAGGTGAAGAGTCCCCTATCTGTGAGACTTGTAACACAGATTTGTCTGTGTTACACTTTTTAACTGAGTGTATACAGTTCGAGGATGTCAGGGAGAGATTAGGCCTGTGCTATGACCTGTCAGTTGCTTTAGGTGACGACAGGGTACTCATGGACAGGCTGATACTCTTCCTGAGAGAATCGAACTTATTGTTTTATGTGTGAAGTCTTGCACCTTATTTTAATGTGTTTCTAGTTATTGACTGTGATATTCGATGGTAATTGGCCCCTTTACAGCCTCTTACCATCACCCTGAGTCGGTTCAAATTTTCGAACAGACTTTTTATATTATTTATTTGTGTTTGTCAGTGAAACATTTCTTTTATTGAGTATGCGTATTTTTAATGATTTTATCTATTTATTGATTGTCTAATACATTTTTTTAATATATAGTCTAGTCATTTAAATGGGCTGCGTTAGGCGCAAATAGCCTTTGTTGCTGTGCGCCCAAAATTTTAACTAACTAACTAACTTAAAATTAACCATACGTAAAGAATTCAGAAATTATATACAAAATATAGAAGAGCAAGTCACAAATGATCCTAAAACGTTTTGGAACTTCGTAGAAAATAATAAAATAAGTGATACGCTCTCCTGTATTATCAATGATGACGATACAATTATTGAGGATAACTCACAAATCGCTGAATCATTTGCCAATTATTTTTGTTCGGTATTTCAGGACATGTCACATAATGACAATAATGTTAAGGCGGTGAATAATTCAAATGTCGCTGGTATATTTAATATAGATTTAGAAGATGTAGAATGGTCGATTGGAAAGTTAAAACCTAAAAAATCTTGTGGACCGGACCTACTACCACCATATGTGTTAAAGGGTTGTATAGGGGTATTAGCATATCCTTTACAAATATTATTTCAACGATTTGTAGATTCAAATATATTTCCGGATAAATGGAAAATGGCTAGAATGTGTCCAATCTATAAATCTGGAGATAGAAAAAACGTTAAAAATTATAGACCTGTATCAATCTTGTCTGCGCCTGCAAAGGTGTTTGAACAAATTATACATAAGTTTTTGTTTCAACATGTATCTCCTTCGATTAACGATGAACAACACGGATTTATGCCACGCAGATCCACGGTCACAAATCTTATGAACTTTACAGAAAACGTAGCGGAAAAACTCGATGAGGGAGTTCAAACTGATGCTGTGTGTCAAAAGCATTTGATAAAATACAATACCACGAATTACTTAAAGCTCTACATAGGTTTGGTATATCTCCAAAGACATGTGCATGGTTCCATTCCTATCTGCATAACCGTAAACAATATGTAGAGTTTCAAGGCTCAAGATCAAGTGAATATGTATCATCCAGTGGCGTGCCGCAAGGTTCAAATCTCGGGCCACTCCTCTTTCTTCTAGTAATAAATGACGTTCCTACTCTCATAGAACATTGTAAGTGTTTATTATTCACAGCCGACATTAAAATTTATAAACATATTTATGATCTTACGGATTGTCATATGCTGAATAGTGACTTACAGCAACTATGCGAATGGAGTAAATCCAGCGGTTTACTTTTTAATGTTAAAAAATGTAAAGTAATAACTTATACCAAAAAACGCAAAACCATAATTTACAACTATGAGATGGATGGACGTACCATTGAGCGAGTTAATTAGGGACCTTGGAATATTTTTTGATCCAGCACTTAACTTCAATGCACATATTATAAAAACTAAAAATAACGCCCTTAAAAATATGGGATTTATTTTTCGAATAACGAAAGCCTTTCGCGATACCCGGGTATATACTGTGTTATTTAACTCCTTCATCAGGTCTATTCTTGAATATGGATCTATTATATGGTCGCCGTACCACACGACACGTATAAAAAACTTAGAAACTGTGCAAACGCGATATTTCCGTCTGGTTGATTTTCGTTTAACAGGTACCTACCCTAAATTTTTACCTTCTAGTCAAATTTTAAATAAGTATAATGTAAAATCAATGTCAGGAAGAAGAGATATTGCATCAGTCTTGTTTTTATATAAAGTGTTTAATAATGCAATCGACTGTTCTACGATTCTAATGAATATAGGCATAAGAGTACCTGCACGTAATAACAGGATTAGGGATAGTTTATTTACGTGCAGAAGAGCTAATACTGAGCACTATGAAATGAGTCCTGTTAATAAAATGACAGCCCTTTATAATGCATATTTGTCTAGAGATAGATCCATTGATATTTTCAATTTAAATTATTCATCTTTTCGGGGAATCATATTGACAATGACCAAATGATGCATAATGTTTCTAACGTGTGAAGCTAAAGCTTATTTTGTTTTAAATCACTGTATTTTTGTTCAATTTGTTTTGTTTATTTGGTTTGTTATGTTTTTATATTATATATTTTTGTGTGTGTATGTATGTATATGTGTATGTATGTATATATGTATATATACATATATATAGGTATAGGTTTGCACGTATGTTACTTGTATTTAGTAGTAGTTGTAGTAGGTATCGTTTGATAACTATTTCTAAATTGGTACCTACTTGTAATGTTTTGAGTCTAATAATAATTGTATAATGTATAATGTATGGATTAAGGATATGTTAGTATATATGTATATGTACATTCTATTTGTATAGATATCTAGCTTATAAATATATTTCTATGTTTATAAGGCTAATAATGTATATTTATGGACACATGAATGGACCTCTGTGTCTGTAGTGTTCTAAAGAATAATAAATAAATAAATAAATAAATATTTTTGTGTATACCTATTTACTTTTTATGTACTTTTATGTATTGTATGTTTCTTGATATAAAGACACAATCAAGACAGTAATGTCTGTGGTGTCTAATAAATAAATAAATTAATAAATAAATAAATAAATAAATAAATAAATAAATAAATAAATAAATTGGCAGGTTTAGAATCATTTGATATTTCTTTATTTTCGTCAAAATCCACGTTTTGATGTGATAAGTAATCATATTGGCAGGTTAAGAATCGTTTCATATTTCTTTATTTTCGTCAAAATCCATGTTTTGATGTGATAAATAATCACATTGGCAGATTAAGAATCATTTGATATTTCTTTATTTTCGTCAAAATCCATGTTTTAATGTGATAAATAATCACATTGGCAGATTAAGAATCATTTGATATTTCTTTATTTTCGTTAAAATCCATGTTTTGATGTGATAAATAATCATATTGGCAGGTTTAGAATCATTTGATATTTCTTTATTTTCGTCAAAATCCATGTTTTAATGTGATAAATAATCACATTGGCAGATTAAGAATCATTTGATATTTCTTTATTTTCGTCAAAATCCATGTTTTAATGTGATAAATAATCACATTGGCAGATTAAGAATCATTTGATATTTCTTTATTTTCGTCAAAATCCATGTTTTAATGTGATAAATAATCACATTGGCAGATTAAGAATCATTTGATATTTCTTTATTTTCGTTAAAATCCATGTTTTAATGTGATAAATAATCACATTGGCAGATTAAGAATCATTTGATATTTCTTTATTTTCGTCAAAATCCATGTTTTAATGTGATAAATAATCACATTGGCAGATTAAGAATCATTTGATATTTCTTTATTTTCGTTAAAATCCATGTTTTGATGTGATAAATAATCACATTAACAGATTAAGAATCATTTGATATTTCTTTATTTTCGTCAAAATCCATGTTTTAATGTGATAAATAATCACATTGGCAGATTAAGAATCATTTGATATTTCTTTGTTTCCGTCAAAATCCATGTTTTAATGTGATAAATAATCACATTGGCAGATTAAGAATCATTTGGTATTTCTTTATTTTCGTCAAAATCCATGTTTTAATGTGATAAATAATCACATTGGCAGATTAAGAATCATTTGATATTTCTTTATTTTCGTTAAAATCCATGTTCTAATGTGATAAATAATCACATTGGCAGATTAAGAATCATTTGATATTTCTTTATTTTCGTCAAAATCCATGTTTTGATGTGATAAATAATCACATTGGCAGATTAAGAATCATTTGATATTTCTTTATTTTCGTCAAAATCCATGTTTTAATGTGATAAATAATCACATTGGCAGATTAAGAATCATTTGATATTTCTTTATTTTCGTTAAAATCCATGTTTTAATGTGATAAATAATCACATTGGCAGATTAAGAATCATTTGATATTTCGTTATTTTCGTCAAAATCCATGTTTTAATGTGATAAATAATCACATTGGCAGATTAAGAATCATTTGATATTTCTTTATTTTCGTTAAAATCCATGTTTTGATGTGATAAATAATCACATTGGCAGATTAAGAATCATTTGATATTTCTTTATTTTCGTCAAAATCCATGTTTTAATGTGATAAATAATCACATTGGCAGATTAAGAATCATTTGATATTTCTTTATTTTCGTCAAAATCCATGTTTTAATGTGATAAATAATCACATTGGCAGATTAAGAATCATTTGATATTTCTTTATTTTCGTTAAAATCCATGTTTTGATGTGATAAATAATCATATTGGCAGGTTTAGAATCATTTGATATTTCTTTATTTTCGTCAAAATCCATGTTTTAATGTGATAAATAATCACATTGGCAGATTAAGAATCATTTGATATTTCTTTATTTTCGTTAAAATCCATGTTTTAATGTGATAAATAATCACATTGGCAGATTAAGAATCATTTGATATTTCTTTATTTTCGTTAAAATCCATGTTTTGATGTGATAAATAATCACATTGGCAGATTAAGAATCATTTGATATTTCTTTATTTTCGTCAAAATCCATGTTTTAATGTGATAAATAATCACATTCGCAGATTAAGAATCATTTGATATTTCTTTATTTTCGTCAAAATCCATGTTTTAATGTGATAAATAATCACATTGGCAGATTAAGAATCATTTGATATTTCTTTATTTTCGTTAAAATCCATGTTTTGATGTGATAAATAATCATATTGGCAGGTTTAGAATCATTTGATATTTCTTTATTTTCGTCAAAATCCATGTTTTAATGTGATAAATAATCACATTGGCAGATTAAGAATCATTTGATATTTCTTTATTTTCGTCAAAATCCATGTTTTAATGTGATAAATAATCACATTGGCAGATTAAGAATCATTTGATATTTCTTTATTTTCGTTAAAATCCATGTTTTAATGTGATAAATAATCACATTGGCAGATTAAGAATCATTTGATATTTCTTTATTTTCGTCAAAATCCATGTTTTAATGTGATAAATAATCACATTGGCAGATTAAGAATCATTTGATATTTCTTTATTTTCGTTAAAATCCATGTTTTAATGTGATAAATAATCACATTGGCAGATTAAGAATCATTTGATATTTCTTTATTTTCGTCAAAATCCATGTTTTAATGTGATAAATAATCACATTGGCAGATTAAGAATCATTTGATATTTCTTTATTTTCGTTAAAATCCATGTTTTGATGTGATAAATAATCACATTGGCAGATTAAGAATCATTTGATATTTCTTTATTTCCGTCAAAATCCATGTTTTAATGTGATAAATAATCACATTGGCAGATTAAGAATCATTTGATATTTCTTTATTTTCGTCAAAATCCATGTTTTAATGTGATAAATAATCACATTGGCAGATTAAGAATCATTTGATATTTCTTTATTATCGTTAAAATCCATGTTTTAATGTGATAAATAATCACATTGGCAGATTAAGAATCATTTGATATTTCTCTATTTTCGTCAAAATCCATGTTTTAATGTGATAAATAATCACATTGGCAGATTAAGAATCATTTGATATTTCTTTATTTTCGTTAAAATCCATGTTTTGATGTGATAAATAATCACATTGGCAGATTAAGAATCATTTGATATTTCTTTATTTTCGTCAAAATCCATGTTTTAATGTGATAAATAATCACATTGGCAGATTAAGAATCATTTGATATTTCTTTATTTTCGTCAAAATCCATGTTTTAATGTGATAAATAATCACATTGGCAGATTAAGAATCATTTGATATTTGTTTATTTTCGTTAAAATCCATGTTTTGATGTGATAAATAATCATATTGGCAGGTTTAGAATCATTTGATATTTTTTTATTTTCGTCAAAATCCATGTTTTAATGTGATAAATAATCACATTGGCAGATTAAGAATCATTTGATATTTCTTTATTTTCGTTAAAATCCATGTTTTAATGTGATAAATAATCACATTGGCAGATTAAGAATCATTTGATATTTCTTTATTTTCGTTAAAATCCATGTTTTGATGTGATAAATAATCACATTGGCCGATTAAGAATCATTTGATATTTCTTTATTTTCGTCAAAATCCATGTTTTAATGTGATAAATAATCACATTGGCAGATTAAGAATCATTTGATATTTCTTTATTTTCGTTAAAATCCATGTTTTGATGTGATAAATAATCACATTGGCAGATTAAGAATCATTTGATATTTCTTTATTTTCGTCAAAATCCATGTTTTAATGTGATAAATAATCACATTGGCAGATTAAGAATCATTTGATATTTCTTTATTTTCGTCAAAATCCATGTTTTAATGTGATAAATAATCACATTGGCAGATTAAGAATCATTTGATATTTCTTTATTTTCGTTAAAATCCATGTTTTGATGTGATAAATAA
Source organism: Liopterus haemorrhoidalis (assembly GCA_963971575.1). Taxonomy (NCBI): domain Eukaryota; kingdom Metazoa; phylum Arthropoda; class Insecta; order Coleoptera; family Dytiscidae; genus Liopterus; species Liopterus haemorrhoidalis. Next base: position 26,161,227 of record OZ020614.1, on the reverse strand, counting down.
TCATATTGGCAGGTTTAGAATCATTTGATATTTCTTTATTTTCGTCAAAATCCATGTTTTAATGTGATAAATAATCACATTGGCAGATTAAGAATCATTTGATATTTCTTTATTTTCGTTAAAATCCATGTTTTAATGTGATAAATAATCACATTGGCAGATTAAGAATCATTTGATATTTCTTTATTTTCGTTAAAATCCATGTTTTGATGTGATAAATGATCACATTGGCAGATTAAGAATCATTTGATATTTCTTTATTTTCGTCAAAATCCATGTTTTAATGTGATAAATAATCACATTCGCAGATTAAGAATCATTTGATATTTCTTTATTTTCGTCAAAATCCATGTTTTAATGTGATAAATAATCACATTGGCAGATTAAGAATCATTTGATATTTCTTTATTTTCGTTAAAATCCATGTTTTGATGTGATAAATAATCATATTGGCAGGTTTAGAATCATTTGATATTTCTTTATTTTCGTCAAAATCCATGTTTTAATGTGATAAATAATCACATTGGCAGATTAAGAATCATTTGATATTTCTTTATTTTCGTCAAAATCCATGTTTTAATGTGATAAATAATCACATTGGCAGATTAAGAATCATTTGATATTTCTTTATTTTCGTTAAAATCCATGTTTTAATGTGATAAATAATCACATTGGCAGATTAAGAATCATTTGATATTTCTTTATTTTCGTCAAAATCCATGTTTTAATGTGATAAATAATCACATTGGCAGATTAAGAATCATTTGATATTTCTTTATTTTCGTTAAAATCCATGTTTTAATGTGATAAATAATCACATTGGCAGATTAAGAATCATTTGATATTTCTTTATTTTCGTCAAAATCCATGTTTTAATGTGATAAATAATCACATTGGCAGATTAAGAATCATTTGATATTTCTTTATTTTCGTTAAAATCCATGTTTTGATGTGATAAATAATCACATTGGCAGATTAAGAATCATTTGATATTTCTTTGTTTCCGTCAAAATCCATGTTTTAATGTGATAAATAATCACATTGGCAGATTAAGAATCATTTGGTATTTCTTTATTTTCGTCAAAATCCATGTTTTAATGTGATAAATAATCACATTGGCAGATTAAGAATCATTTGATATTTCTTTATTTTCGTTAAAATCCATGTTCTAATGTGATAAATAATCACATTGGCAGATTAAGAATCATTTGATATTTCTTTATTTTCGTCAAAATCCATGTTTTAATGTGATAAATAATCACATTGGCAGATTAAGAATCATTTGATATTTCTTTATTTTCGTTAAAATCCATGTTTTGATGTGATAAATAATCACATTGGCAGATTAAGAATCATTTGATATTTCTTTATTTTCGTCAAAATCCATGTTTTAATGTGATAAATAATCACATTGGCAGATTAAGAATCATTTGATATTTCTTTATTTTCGTCAAAATCCATGTTTTAATGTGATAAATAATCACATTGGCAGATTAAGAATCATTTGATATTTCTTTATTTTCGTTAAAATCCATGTTTTGATGTGATAAATAATCATATTGGCAGGTTTAGAATCATTTGATATTTTTTTATTTTCGTCAAAATCCATGTTTTAATGTGATAAATAATCACATTGGCAGATTAAGAATCATTTGATATTTCTTTATTTTCGTTAAAATCCATGTTTTAATGTGATAAATAATCACATTGGCAGATTAAGAATCATTTGATATTTCTTTATTTTCGTTAAAATCCATGTTTTGATGTGATAAATAATCACATTGGCCGATTAAGAATCATTTGATATTTCTTTATTTTCGTCAAAATCCATGTTTTAATGTGATAAATAATCACATTCGCAGATTAAGAATCATTTGATATTTCTTTATTTTCGTCAAAATCCATGTTTTAATGTGATAAATAATCACATTGGCAGATTAAGAATCATTTGATATTTCTTTATTTTCGTTAAAATCCATGTTTTAATGTGATAAATAATCACATTGGCAGATTAAGAATCATTTGATATTTCTTTATTTTCGTCAAAATCCATGTTTTCATGTGATAAATAATCACATTTGCAGATTAAGAATCATTTGATATTTCTTTATTTTCGTTAAAATCCATGTTTTGATGTGATAAATAATCATATTGGCAGGTTTAGAATCATTTGATATTTCTTTATTTTCGTCAAAATCCATGTTTTAATGTGATAAATAATCACATTGGCAGATTAAGAATCATTTGATATTTCTTTATTTTCGTTAAAATCCATGTTTTAATGTGATAAATAATCACATTGGCAGATTAAGAATCATTTGATATTTCTTTATTTTCGTTAAAATCCATGTTTTGATGTGATAAATAATCACATTGGCAGATTAAGAATCATTTGATATTTCTTTATTTTCGTCAAAATCCATGTTTTGATGTGATAAATAATCATATTGGCAGGTTTAGAATCATTTGATAATGCTTTATTTTCGTTATAATCCATGTTTTGATGTGATAAATAATTATATTGGCAGATTAAGAATCATTTGATATTTCTTTATTTTCGTCAAAATGCATGTTTTAATGTGATAAATAATCATATTGGCAGGTTTAGAATCATTTGATATTTCTTTATTTTCGTTATAATCCATGTTTTGATGTGATAAATAATCATATTGGCAGATTAAGAATCATTTGATATTTCTTTATTTTCGTCAAAATCCATGTTTTAATGTGATAAATAATCACATTGGCAGATTAAGAATCATTTGATATTTCTTTATTTTCGTTAAAATCCATGTTTTGATGTGATAAATAATCACATTGGCAGATTAAGAATCATTTGATATTTCTTTATTTTCGTTAAAATCCATGTTTTGATGTGATAAATAATCATATTGGCAGGTTTAGAATCATTTGATATTTCTTTATTTTCGTCAAAATCCATGTTTTAATGTGATAAATAATCACATTGGCAGATTAAGAATCATTTGATATTTCTTTATTTTCGTCAAAATCCATGTTTTAATGTGATAAATAATCACATTGGCAGATTAAGAATCATTTGATATTTCTTTATTTTCGTTAAAATCCATGTTTTAATGTGATAAATAATCACATTGGCAGATTAAGAATCATTTGATATTTCTTTATTTTCGTCAAAATCCATGTTTTAATGTGATAAATAATCACATTGGCAGATTAAGAATCATTTGATATTTCTTTATTTTCGTTAAAATCCATGTTTTAATGTGATAAATAATCACATTGGCAGATTAAGAATCATTTGATATTTCTTTATTTTCGTCAAAATCCATGTTTTAATGTGATAAATAATCACATTGGCAGATTAAGAATCATTTGATATTTCTTTATTTTCGTTAAAATCCATGTTTTGATGTGATAAATAATCACATTGGCAGATTAAGAATCATTTGATATTTCTTTGTTTCCGTCAAAATCCATGTTTTAATGTGATAAATAATCACATTGGCAGATTAAGAATCATTTGGTATTTCTTTATTTTCGTCAAAATCCATGTTTTAATGTGATAAATAATCACATTGGCAGATTAAGAATCATTTGATATTTCTTTATTTTCGTTAAAATCCATGTTCTAATGTGATAAATAATCACATTGGCAGATTAAGAATCATTTGATATTTCTTTATTTTCGTCAAAATCCATGTTTTAATGTGATAAATAATCACATTGGCAGATTAAGAATCATTTGATATTTCTTTATTTTCGTTAAAATCCATGTTTTGATGTGATAAATAATCACATTGGCAGATTAAGAATCATTTGATATTTCTTTATTTTCGTCAAAATCCATGTTTTAATGTGATAAATAATCACATTGGCAGATTAAGAATCATTTGATATTTCTTTATTTTCGTCAAAATCCATGTTTTAATGTGATAAATAATCACATTGGCAGATTAAGAATCATTTGATATTTCTTTATTTTCGTTAAAATCCATGTTTTGATGTGATAAATAATCATATTGGCAGGTTTAGAATCATTTGATATTTTTTTATTTTCGTCAAAATCCATGTTTTAATGTGATAAATAATCACATTGGCAGATTAAGAATCATTTGATATTTCTTTATTTTCGTTAAAATCCATGTTTTAATGTGATAAATAATCACATTGGCAGATTAAGAATCATTTGATATTTCTTTATTTTCGTTAAAATCCATGTTTTGATGTGATAAATAATCACATTGGCCGTTTAAGAATCATTTGATATTTCTTTATTTTCGTCAAAATCCATGTTTTAATGTGATAAATAATCACATTCGCAGATTAAGAATCATTTGATATTTCTTTATTTTCGTCAAAATCCATGTTTTAATGTGATAAATAATCACATTGGCAGATTAAGAATCATTTGATATTTCTTTATTTTCGTTAAAATCCATGTTTTAATGTGATAAATAATCACATTGGCAGATTAAGAATCATTTGATATTTCTTTATTTTCGTCAAAATCCATGTTTTCATGTGATAAATAATCACATTTGCAGATTAAGAATCATTTGATATTTCTTTATTTTCGTTAAAATCCATGTTTTGATGTGATAAATAATCATATTGGCAGGTTTAGAATCATTTGATATTTCTTTATTTTCGTCAAAATCCATGTTTTAATGTGATAAATAATCACATTGGCAGATTAAGAATCATTTGATATTTCTTTATTTTCGTTAAAATCCATGTTTTAATGTGATAAATAATCACATTGGCAGATTAAGAATCATTTGATATTTCTTTATTTTCGTTAAAATCCATGTTTTGATGTGATAAATAATCACATTGGCAGATTAAGAATCATTTGATATTTCTTTATTTTCGTCAAAATCCATGTTTTGATGTGATAAATAATCATATTGGCAGGTTTAGAATCATTTGATAATGCTTTATTTTCGTTATAATCCATGTTTTGATGTGATAAATAATTATATTGGCAGATTAAGAATCATTTGATATTTCTTTATTTTCGTCAAAATGCATGTTTTAATGTGATAAATAATCATATTGGCAGGTTTAGAATCATTTGATATTTCTTTATTTTCGTTATAATCCATGTTTTGATGTGATAAATAATCATATTGGCAGATTAAGAATCATTTGATATTTCTTTATTTTCGTCAAAATCCATGTTTTAATGTGATAAATAATCACATTGGCAGATTAAGAATCATTTGATATTTCTTTATTTTCGTTAAAATCCATGTTTTGATGTGATAAATAATCACATTGGCAGATTAAGAATCATTTGATATTTCTTTATTTTCGTCAAAATCCATGTTTTAATGTGATAAATAATCACATTGGCAGATTAAGAATCATTTGATATTTCTTTATTTTCGTCAAAATCCATGTTTTAATGTGATAAATAATCACATTGGCAGATTAAGAATCATTTGATATTTCTTTATTTTCGTTAAAATCCATGTTTTGATGTGATAAATAATCATATTGGCAGATTTAGAATCATTTGATATTTTTTTATTTTCGTCAAAATCCATGTTTTAATGTGATAAATAATCACATTGGCAGATTAAGAATCATTTGATATTTCTTTATTTTCGTTAAAATCCATGTTTTAATGTGATAAATAATCACATTGGCAGATTAAGAATCATTTGATATTTCTTTATTTTCGTTAAAATCCATGTTTTGATGTGATAAATAATCACATTGGCCGATTAAGAATCATTTGATATTTCTTTATTTTCGTCAAAATCCATGTTTTAATGTGATAAATAATCACATTCGCAGATTAAGAATCATTTGATATTTCTTTATTTTCGTCAAAATCCATGTTTTAATGTGATAAATAATCACATTGGCAGATTAAGAATCATTTGATATTTCTTTATTTTCGTTAAAATCCATGTTTTAATGTGATAAATAATCACATTGGCAGATTAAGAATCATTTGATATTTCTTTATTTTCGTCAAAATCCATGTTTTAATGTGATAAATAATCACATTGGCAGATTAAGAATCATTTGATATTTCTTTATTTTCGTTAAAATCCATGTTTTGATGTGATAAATAATCACATTGGCAGATTAAGAATCATTTGATATTTCTTTATTTCCGTCAAAATCCATGTTTTAATGTGATAAATAATCACATTGGCAGATTAAGAATCATTTGATATTTCTTTATTTTCGTCAAAATCCATGTTTTAATGTGATAAATAATCACATTGGCAGATTAAGAATCATTTGATATTTCTTTATTATCGTTAACATCCATGTTTTAATGTGATAAATAATCACATTGGCAGATTAAGAATCATTTGATATTTCTTTATTTTCGTCAAAATCCATGTTTTCATGTGATAAATAATCACATTTGCAGATTAAGAATCATTTGATATTTCTTTATTTTCGTTAAAATCCATGTTTTGATGTGATAAATAATCATATTGGCAGATTAAGAATCATTTGATATTTCTTTATTTTCGTTAAAATCCATGTTTTAATGTGATAAATAATCACATTGGCAGATTAAGAATCATTTGATATTTCTTTATTTTCGTTAAAATCCATGTTTTGATGTGATAAATAATCACATTGGCAGATTAAGAATCATTTGATATTTCTTTATTTTCGTCAAAATCCATGTTTTGATGTGATAAATAATCATATTGGCAGGTTTAGAATCATTTGATAATGCTTTATTTTCGTTATAATCCATGTTTTGATGTGATAAATAATTATATTGGCAGATTAAGAATCATTTGATATTTCTTTATTTTCGTCAAAATGCATGTTTTAATGTGATAAATAATCATATTGGCAGGTTTAGAATCATTTGATATTTCTTTATTTTCGTTATAATCCATGTTTTGATGTGATAAATAATCATATTGGCAGATTAAGAATCATTTGATATTTCTTTATTTTCGTCAAAATCCATGTTTTAATGTGATAAATAATCACATTGGCAGATTAAGAATCATTTGATATTTCTTTATTTTCGTTAAAATCCATGTTTTGATGTGATAAATAATCACATTGGCAGATTAGGAATCATTTGATATTTCTTTATTTTCGTCAAAATCCATGTTTTAATGTGATAAATAATCACATTGGCAGATTAAGAATCATTTGATATTTCTTTATTTTCGTTAAAATCCATGTTTTGATGTGATAAATAATCATATTGGCAGATTAAGAATCATTTGATATTTCTTTATTTTCGTCAAAATCCATGTTTTAATGTGATAAATAATCATATTGGCAGATTAAGAATCATTTGATATTTCTTTATTTTCGTTAAAATCCATGTTTTGATGTGATAAATAATCATATTGGCAGATTAAGAATCATTTGATATTTCTTTATTTTCGTTAAAATCCATGTTTTGATGTGATAAATAATCACATTGGCAGATTAAGAATCATTTGATATTTCTTTATTTTCGTCAAAATCCATGTTTTAATGTGATAAATAATCACATTGGCAGATTAAGAATCATTTGATATTTCTTTATTTTCGTCAAAATCCATGTATTGATGTGATAAATAATCATATTGGCAGATTAAGAATCATTTGATATTTCTTTATTTTCGTTAAAATCCATGTATTGATGTGATAAATAATCATATTGGCAGATTAAAAAACATTTGATATTTCTTTATTTTCGTCAAAATCCATGTATTGATGTGATAAATAATCATATTGGCAGATTAAGAAACATTTGATATTTCTTTATTTTCGTCAAAATCCATGTTTTAATGTGATAAATAATCACATTGGCAGATTAGGAATCATTTGATATTTCTTTATTTTCGTCAAAATCCATGTATTGATGTGATAAATAATCATATTGGCAGATTAAGAAACATTTGATATATCTTTATTTTCGTCAAAATCCATGTTTTGATGTGATAAATAATCACATTGGCAGATTATGAATCATTTGATATTTCTTTATTTTCGTCAAAATCCATGTATTGATGTGATAAATAATCATATTGGCAGATTAAGAAACATTTGATATTTCTTTATTTTCGTCAAAATCCATGTTTTAATGTGATAAATTATCACATTGGCAGATTAAGAATCATTTGATATTTCTTTATTTTCGTTAAAATCCAGGTATTGATGTGATAAATAATCATATTGGCAGATTAAGAAACATTTGATATTTCCTTATTTTCGTCAAAATCCATGTTTTAATGTGATAAATAATCATATTGGCAGGTTTAGAATCATTTGATATTTCTTTATTTTCGTTAAAATCCATGTTTTAATGTGATAAATAATCATATTGGCCGGTTTAGAATCATTTGATATTTCTTTCTTTTCGTTAAAATCCATGTTTTGATGTGACAAATAATCATATTGGCAGGTTTAGAATCATTTGATATTTCTTTATTTTCGTTAAAATCCATGTTTTAATGTGATAAATAATCATATTGGCAGGTTTAGAATCATTTGATATTTCTTTATTTTCGTTAAAATCCATGTTTTAATGTGATAACTAATCATATTGGCAGGTTTAGAATCATTTGATATTTCTTTATTTTCGTTAAAATCCATGTTTTAATGTGATAAATAATCATATTGGCAGGTTTAGAATCATTTGATATTTCTTTATTTTCGTTAAAATCCATGTTTTAATGTGATAAATAATCATATTGGCAGGTTTAGAATCATTTGATATTTCTTTCTTTTCGTTAAAATCCATGTTTTGATGTGATAAATCATCGTATTGGCCGGTTAAGAATCATTTGATATTTCTTTATTTTCGTCAAAATCCATGTTTTAATGTGATAAATAATCATATTGGCAGATTAAGAATCATTTGATATTTCTTTATTTTCGTCAAAATCCATGTTTTAATGTGATAAATAATCACATTGGCAGATTAATAATCATTTGATATTTCTTTATTTTCGTTAAAATCCATGTTTTGATGTGATAAATAATCATATTGGCAGATTAAGAATCATTTGATATTTCTTTATTTTCGTCAAAATCCATGTTTTAATGTGATAAATAATCATATTGGCAGGTTTAGAATCATTTGATATTTCTTTATTTTCTTCAAAATCCATGTTTTAATGTGATAAATAATCATATTGGCAGATTTAGAATCGTTTGATATTTCTTTATTTTCGTCAAAATCCATGTTTTGAAGTGATAAATAATCATATTGGCAAGTTTAGAATCATTTGATATTTCTTTATTTTCTTCAAAATCCATGTTTTAATGTGATAAATAATCATATTGGCAGGTTTATAATCATTTGATATTTCTTTATTTTCGTCAAAATCCATGTTTTGATGCCCCGCAGGGGAAGTTCATAAAGGCCATAACACCTGGCCATATGTCGAGCTTTCGGGCCTGATGATCCCGCATACCCTCAATCACGCAAGGGAAGTTCATAATGGTCGCATCACCTGACCATATAGAGCTTTTGGGCCTGATGATCCCACGTACCCTGAATCACATATCATTTGGGAGGAGACATTTCAGAGAAGCCGATTGTAGGAATATGCTTATCTGTTGTCTCTTTTATCTCCCACTTAATTTCCTAACCACGTGTTTGCCGTGCGTGGAGACCCGTAACGCCGGAGAAGAGGAACCTGGTCGGTTGAGGGAGACTGCTGCCCGCGGACAGTACGATCCCAACATGCCTTCTTTGGCCTCGTATTCGGTAAAACGGGAGGCTGAGTCTGGTCAGCTCAGTCAATCGGCTGGTGTCACGGTTCATGAATAGAGTGGCTCCACTACTGTATCGTGGATGCCGGGGTAATGCCGTGCCACTAGACAAGTATTCGGGGGTCTGTGGGAGCGGCTGCAGCTCGCAAGGTTCCAGAGTTGGCGACTACTGATTCTCGAGCGGGTCGAGCAGCCCGTGACTACTTCCTCCGATGCTATATCATCCTGACATGTCTGGCGCAATGAGCCGGTTTGCGGCCAACGTCCCCAGTGTGGGGCTCCCTGGTAGTAGGGCATGGTAGGGTGATGAAACTTAATATACGGGTATGGCGTCTACCCGGAGGGATAAAATTTCTTTAAATTCCGCCAATAGTGAGAGTAAACTCCGTAAAAAATCAAACAAGAGACCTCGTCGTGATGCTCAGTCATCCGACGAGGGATGTGTTAGGCCAGCTGCCAAGAAGGTAGAAGGTAAAAGAGATGTTGAATTTTGTGTGCCAGTACCACGATTTCTCGTCGTAAAGGTTCAAGAAGAGGGTAAGTCTTTCAAAGAGATGTCCCCCTTCTTTGTTGCCCGAACATTGAGAAATACGTGCTCTACTGGAATAAAATCGGTGCGAAAGTTGTCGGACGGTACACTGCTTGTCGAAGCAGAGACTGAGGCGTCGTCAACATTACAGAAATGTGTCAAGTTTGGTGAGTTTGGAATTTCAGTTCAGCCGCATAAGGCCCTGAATACGTCGAAAGGCGTCGTAACGAATCGCGACCTTGCTTATATTACGGAGGAAGAGTTTGTGCAGGAAATGACATCGCAAGGTGTCTTCGAATGCAGGAAGCTCATTCCCCGGAACGGCAAGCCTTCGATCTCTATGGTGGTGTCCTTCGCTGGCACAAGGTGTCCAACATCGGTAAGGGTGGGGTACAGCGTTTGTAACGTTCGCCCCTACTACCCCAATCCGATGCGATGCTACAAGTGCCAGCGTTACGGTCACACCTCAGTTCGTTGTGGCAAACAATCCATCTGTGCCAACGCGGACAGGACCAACATGATGTTGATACCTGTCCAAACGCGACACACTGCGTGAATTGTAAAGGTGCTCAGGCATCTACTTCACGTCATTGCCCAACGTACTTAGAGGAGAAGGCAATACAGGTAATAAAAACACAGGACAAGATACCGTATTTCGACGCCAAAAGGAAATACAAAGAGAGTGCGCCGGTTACTTTTGCGAAATCTTTCGCACAAGTGACTGCAAAGCGAACTGCAAGTGTCCATACTCAGACAGAGTTAGTGCCTCGCCCGACAACTGCAGCAGCTGTGACAGTTTGTACAAATACTGCTAGAGAAACGGTGGTATTGGTCCCAGAGACCAAAATTCAGAGCCCACAACCTGGGGGATCGGGTCTGAATAAATCCCCCTCCCCTAAAGGAGAACACACTCAACCTCAGTTCTCCCAACCACCTAAGGAGAAGACCCCACAGTCTTCTCCACAAATTAGAAGCGATCAGACAATATTCGCTTCTACAAAGCCCTCATCAGTCACTCCTGAAAAAGAGACTGATAAGGGACCCGTAGGTTCTCACTGGATACCAGTGAGAACAAAGCAATCAAAAAAGAAGTCCAGTGTGTCCATCAAAACACCTGGACTACCAAATGAAAGTGTAGCCGAGAAAATGGCTGTGGACCCGCAACCTAAAGGTAAACCAAAAATCATTAGGTTGCGAGGTAACTCCCCTAAACAGAAATGAACGGCCCACTACTACAGTAGAAATGTAACGGTGTATATCAGCGCTACGAAGAACTGCGACTTTTATTGTCGGATTTTGCGCCTTCGTGTGTTTGTCTACAGGAAACAAATTTCGAAACCGACACATTCTCTCCTCGGGGATACTCGACAGCTATCAGGAATGCTTTCGTTGAAAATAAACACCTGGTAGCTGCGTTTTTCGACATTGAGAAAGCCTATGACACTGCATGGATTTATGGGATACTCCGTACTCTGCATTCCTGGGGTCTCCGGGGACGCTTGATGTTCTTTATAAAAGACTTCATGTCGAACCGGCGCTTCAGGGTGCGCATCGGAAATATCCTGTCACAAATGTTCGCACTGGACAATGGGGTCCCACAGGGCTCCATACTGAGCGTTACGCTATTTTTGATTGCCATTAACGGTGCAGCTTCATGTAATCGATTGCCTGTACAGAGTTCGATTTTTGTCGACGATATTGGTATCCTTGTCGCCGGACAAAAGACTAGAACAATCGAACGTCAGCTCCAGCTGACCATCAATCGTCTCGATACATGGGCAACCGAAAATGGCTTCAAATTGTCGACCAGCAAGACTGTGTGTGTCCATTTTTGTAGGAAAAGGGGTGTCCATCCCAACCCTACACTCACGCTAAATGGAGCACAGTTACCATTTACCGATACTGCCAGATTTCTGGGTCTCGTTTAACTTGGCGGGCACATTTTTTGTCCGTCAAGAAAAAATGCCAAAAGTCGCTCAATTTGTTGCGGGTCCTCAGTCACAAGACATGGGGTGCAGACCGCACTGTCATGTTGCGTTTATATCGTTCTTTAGTGCGCTCTAAGCTGGACTATGGATGTCTAGCTTATGGGTCAGCTAAACACCAAGAGATACGAATTCTTGACACTGTACATCACACTGGGGTTAGATTGGCCACTGGTGCATTTCGCACCAGCCCAATACCAAGCCTACTGTGTGAAGCAGGCGAACCGTCACTGTACATTCGTCGTAAAATTCTATCCCTGCGATATATGGCTGCACTCAGTGCCAAGCCAAATCATCCTGCGTATGATCCTATTCTACAAAATAAGCATACAGAGACCTATGACAGAAAACCAAGAGCCAATAGGCCTTTTGGTCTGAGGACTTTCGACATTTTGTGTGATATTGACTTTAATATGCCCGAAATGGCAAGTTTCGTTTTGTGTGCTGTTCCACCATGGACGCTGCCGCGTCCGGTTGTGAATCTCACATTAACTAGGTTTGATAAAGATACTACGTTGCCTATCGAATACCAACATGAATTACAAAGAACACTGGTCCCTAGGTTCGAGGATACTGTCATTTTTACTGACGGATCAAAATCCGGAACCAGGGTTGGGTGTGCGTTCGTTGTTTTGAATCCACGCCAACAGTTCTTGCCAACCGTCTGCACTCCATAACGAGTGTGTACACTGCTGAGCTGTACGCTATTTTCAAGGCCCTGTGTTTTGTTTCGTCAGAGCAAAGTCGGTCTAGTGTTATCTTGACTGACTCACTGAGCGCTCTGAACAGTATCCAAGATCCAGATCCAGTGCATCCTCTTGTACAAAAGATCCGGTTGTTACTCCACAATCTGAATGCTCAGAATGTGAGGGTAGAGCTGTTTTGGATACCGGGACATGTTGGTATTAAAGGCAACGAAGCGGCAGATGCATCTGCAAAAGCCGCCTCCCACAGACCTATGATTGATGTGAGTTTCATTTTTTCAGATGACGCAAAGAGTCATCTGAAACACCTGGTTTTAGACATTTGGCAACATGAGTGGAGCCGCACACAGAACGTTAAGTTGCGACAGATTAAGGGAGACGTTAAACCATGGGGTTCTTCCTGCAGGATTAACCGCAGGGAGGAAACCGCCATCACACGCCTCCGTATAGGTCACTTTTGGTGGACCCATGGACACCTCCTTCGAGGTGAAGAGTCCCCTATCTGTGAGACTTTTAACACAGATTTGTCTGTGTTACACTTTTTAACTGAGTGTGTATACACTCAGTTAAAAAGTGTATAGTTTGAGGATGTCAGGGAGAGATTAGGCCTGTGCTATGACCTGTCAGTTGCTTTAGGTAACGACAGGGTACTCATGGACAGGCTGATACTCTTCCTGAGAGAATCGAACTTATTGTTTTATGTGTGAAGTCTTGCACCTTATTTTAATGTGTTTCTAGTTATTGACTGTGATATTCGATGGTAATTGGCCCCTTTACAGCCTCTTATCTTCACCCTGAGTCTGTTCAATTTTCGAACAGACTTTTGATATTATTTATTTGTGTTTGTCAGTGCAAGATTTCTTTTATTGAGTATGCGTATTTTTTAATGAATTTATTTATTTATTGTCTAATTTATTGTTTTTAATATATAGTCTAGTCATTTAGATGGGCTGCGTTAGGTGCAAATAGCTTTTGTTGCTGTGCGCCAAAAAAAATTTTTAAGTAACTCTTGCACCTTATTTTAATATGTTTCTAGTTATTGACTGTGATATTCGATGGTAATTGGCCCCTTTACAGCCTCTTACCATCACCCTGAGTCTGTTCAAATTTTCAAACAGACTTTTTATATTATTTATTTGTGTTTGTCAGTGCAAGATTTCTTTTATTGAGTATGCGTATTTTTAATGATTTTATCTATTTATTTATTGTCTAATATATTGTTTTTAATATATAGTCTAGTCATTTAAATGGGCTGCGTTAGGCGCAAATAGCCTTTGTTGCTGTGCGCCAAAAATTTTAACTAACTAACTAACTAACTATTATGGTTTTTGTTGCGCCCGTGTCGACGACTAATGAAGTAATTCGGCCATTAACATAACCATCTACATAAATACTGCCATTACCATTTTTGAGCGATGTTGTTGAGATAGAGATCATTGGGGCAAAGACTTTCGCGGTTGACGTTTGCCCCTCTTCATCAACCTTTTTTAGTTTTCCGGCTCCTGCCGTGATTATTTCATCGGCTGAGTACACCGGCTTCTAATGTGGCCCATCTTTCCACAATTCCAGCAACGAAGTTCTCTTCTTCGAAGTTCTACGCTAGCCGCACCAACCGCGCTATATCAGCTTCAAAAACTTGAAGAATTTCGGCTGACTTCTGATATCTACTTCTCACTTGAGCGTGATAAACTTGCTGCAGATGAGCGTCTCCATACCGCATCTCTAAACGTGATACTAGGTGGCTATAACTCCTTTGCTGGCACTCTGGCATAGTTTGCAGAATGTTTAATGCATCTTCTCGCAATGCCACCACCAAGGAAATGGCTTTATCATCATCAGTCCACCCGTTGGCCGTTGCAGCTGCCTCAAATTGTTTATGGTACATTGACCAAGGTAATTTTCCATCGAAAGATGGTGGTTTGATTCTTACCTTGGTCACAGGACAATTTTCCATAGCTGAGCTCCCAGAGCTGAGTACTTCTGACTTTTGTTGAAGGTCACCAACTATTTTGATTAGCTCTTGTTGCTGCTTTTTTTGTTTCTTGGTCTCTAAAATCGTCGTTCGTTGCTCTAGATTTTCAAGAACGGTAAATTTTGTCTTCATATCGGAGAAATCGGAGTTTAATTTTTCTTGGCCAGCCTTCATTTCATCTTGAGCAACCTTTATTTCTGCCTGGCTAGTCTTCATTTCCTTTAATATTGCTAATATTTCACTGTCCAGTATAGCCTTTTTTGATCTTGTACACATCAAATTATTTTGAGACGTCTTTAGGCCTTATTCCACCCCACACCTGACACCAATTGTAACGAAATTAATGACTAATTTATTCCAAAACTATTTATTAACTAAATAGTAATAATTAATACATTTAACTCATCTAAAATTACACATTTCATAATCTGACGTTTATATTTTTCTGACAGCTCTCCTCTCCTTCGTTGCTACGCAATCTTCTTACAGGCTGCGTTACAATATATTTTAAAAAATATTATGTGGAATATCAAATGAAAGATTCTGAAGCAATAGATTAACAAACAAATAAATATTTAATTATAAAATCTTTGATATTAGCGCTATTTTTCAAGAAAAAAAAAGATCTTTCACTTATTAAATAAGTAGGAAATCCTGAAATGTCTAAATTTTCAATTATAATACAAAGTACGCATACTACCATGTACCATTATATTTATTTTTTAATTATGAGTTTTTGCTGTTAAAATTATATAGAAATAATTTGGAGAATAATTTTTAATGTGCGATCCTTGCATAATCCTTACGTTTTTTAAAAATTATGAGAATACGTAACAAGAAAAATTATTTGAAGAAACAAACTGCAGAAAATTATTTAAAAATCATAAAGAACTTATTTTGTTTATTTTTATTATTATTATTTTTTAATATATAATTATGTACTTATTTTAGTGCAATTTAAATCATTAGCACTGATCTCGAAACGTATTATAGAATAGCGTTTTAATGCGAACCCAGTCAGACATTTTGAATAATGTGTGGTTTTGTAAAATAAATTTTTCGCATTCGTGCTTCCTAGGAGTATTTTCTCTTTGATATGGTTCGAAAAAAAATTGAGTACTAATTTTTTTCACTTGTTGACCATCTGACACGCGTTATTTTTTTTTGTGCAAGGAACCTTGGGTCTATTGGTGACTTCTCAAATTCTTCATTATTTTTATTTTATTTATTTTTCTTAATTGCCTTTTTATTTTTACTCAGCTTATGTTCTTCACGCACATTTCTATACTCGACTTCATTGCTACTTTCATTGATATTTTCCACATTTTCATAGGTTATTTCAATGTCACTTATTTCTTTTGTTTCATTGCTTATTTCTTTTTCACGCTTATCTTCATTATTGCTGTCTTGATTTTCAATTTCTTTGTCATTATTTTCGAGTACTACATCATCTACATTAATATCAGATAAATTTTTTTCTTTCAATTCAGAATCTTTTCCGGAATTTAGTAGCAGTAAAACTTTAGCAACTTTGGCAACTTTGGCTGTTTGGTATACGTCCTCTGTAAGCCGGTAAAATTCTTTATGAGTATTTTCTGTGTGTCCCATAAATCGTGCTATTTGTTCTACTTCATCTGTTCCAAAATGTATAATTTGCAAAAAAGTAGCTATTTGTTTCCGGAATCGTGTACTTGTCAGCAGTTCCGGGCGTTTAGCACCACATTTTTGCGAAAATTTTCCAAGGACGAATGCTCCGTTAATCCATCTATAGTCGGAGCCTAGATTAGCGAATATGTATGTACTTAATTTGGCAACGATATTGGTGTTTTTAGTGTTTTTCGAATTTTCAACAAAAATTCTATATAAATTTGCATTTTTTAAGTAAATAAAACGGGCACTGGTTTGCTGCCTTTTCCAAAAACAACAACTCTCTTAAAGGATCCGCTAATTATTTCAGAGAGAGATTTCAAACTTTTATCTTGATTTGTAATGGTAGATTGACTAACATAATTTTCTATTTTTAAAAATTGCACTTCGCCAATGCGTTTTCGGTTGAAAACAAGTATAATTGCTAATGTACATTCGACGAGAATTTTGTAGTTTAGGGAGATGTCTTCATGTTTCAATAATTTTTGGTAAGACTCTTCAGCCATATTTGAAATATAATTGTCAAAAATTAAAATATCTTCAGTAAGTGGTAATAATTTAGGCTTTTCCAACTTCTGTTCATTTAACACCTTATTAGCAAGGCTTAAGATATCGTTACACCAATGGCTTCTGATTAGGTCGCGTAATGCTAATAAATCTTCTTGCGTTTGTTTTCTGTTTTCGTTTGGAAATAAAGAATTTTTAGTAATAATGGCTTTCCTGGCAACATCGCACAAAAACCTTAAACTCGTTCCTAGGTGAAGGGCCAAAGAAGATGCCTGAAATGCTTTTTTTCATGATTATATCCTCATACGATTTTTCTTGCTGCTATTATATAATCATACATATCCGGTTTCAATATTTCAATGATATTTTTAAAATTAACCGATTTTTTGAGAACTAATTTTAACCTTGATAATTCTCGCATTTTGTTGGACACAACAACGCCCATTTGACATCGTTTATGCTTGTTGAGGTACGACTCACCAAATAAACATATTAACGAGTCACTTTTTGCAGTTAAACTAATATCATCCGGTTTCATGATGTCTAATACTTCTTTTCGAAGTCGACTTTTACTCAAGTAATTGCCAAGAAGACCAGTCGAATATCTGAGATTCCGAAAGATGTGATTTTCTATATGTGTCCTTTTCAATGTTAATTTTTTGCTTTACATATTTTCTTATGCCTCCATAAATACGATTTTTTCAAAAATCCCAAACAAAAAGCACAAAGCAAATAGTTAGCTTGTGTTTGCTTTTCAGCCCCTTTTTTCACTGATTTCCATTCCATTTTTTCCTGGTTTAATATAAAATTTATTTTTTTCCTGAGTGGAATTATTGCATTTCTTCTCTCATTACTCTTAACACTCATTTCCATTTTTTTTTTAACTGTTTCGTCATCTTCGTGCTTTTTAATTAAATGACGTGAAAAATGGCCTACATGTTCAAAACAGATAGGACAAAAATCCTTTTCGGAAATAATTCCTTTATTTTGAATTGGTTCTGGGCACTGTAATATTTCGGGAGAATTGTCTTTATTTTCACTTTGCTTATTTTGAATTAAATTTTCATCTTGAAATTGATTATTTTTTGTCAAGTTTTTTTTTCTTTTCTTGGGGAGCGTCATAAGGCTACAAGCGCTTGACAAGTCGATGGTTTTGACTAGCAGCCTGTTTTATAAATTATTTCAGTGTCATTAGAATCATCAAAACATGAATCAGGTATATAAGTTGTATCTGATACGCAGGACAAATTCCCTAAACATAAATAATATTCATCTACGTTTTCAGATAAATCGGAAAACTCGTCAAATTCCATGTTTTGATATAATAAAGAAGTCTCCAAATTTATATTATTCGAATTTATTTTACCTATTATTTTTAGAATCATTTAATTCGTCAAAAGACATATTGTTATTAAGATTTGTTGTTCCTAACTGTATATTAGTATTTTCGTCTATATTGGTAGATTTAGAATCATTTAATATTTCTTTATTTTCGTCAAAATCCATGTTTTGATGTGATAAATAATCATATTGGCAGGTTTAGAATCATTTGATATTTCTTTATTTTCGTCAAAATCCATGTTTTGATGTGATAAATAATCATATTGGCAGGTTTAGAATCATTTGATATTTCTTTATTTTCGTCAAAATCCATGTTTTGATGTGATAAATAATCATATTGGCAGGTTTAGAATCATTTGATATTTCTTTATTTTCGTCAAAATCCATGTTTTGATGTGATAAATAATCATATTGGCAGGTTTAGAATCATTTGATATTTCTTTATTTTCGTCAAAATCCATGTTTTGATGTGATAAATAATCATATTGGCAGGTTTAGAATCATTTGATATTTCTTTATTTTCGTCAAAATCCATGTTTTGATGTGATAAATAATCATATTGGCAGGTTTAGAATCATTTGATATTTCTTTATTTTCGTCAAAATCCATGTTTTGATGTGATAAATAATCATATTGGCAGGTTTAGAATCATTTGATATTTCTTTATTTTCGTAAAAATCCATGTTTTGTTGTGATAAATAATCATATTGGCAGGTTTAGAATCATTTGATATTTCTTTATTTTCGTCAAAATCCATGTTTTGATGTGATAAATAATCATATTGGCAGGTTTAGAATCATTTGATATTTCTTTATTTTCGTCAAAATCCATGTTTTGATGTGATAAATAATCATATTGGCAGGTTTAGAATCATTTGATATTTCTTTATTTTCGTCAAAATCCATGTTTTGATGTGATAAATAATCATATTGGCAGGTTTAGAATCATTTGATATTTCTTTATTTTCGTCAAAGTTCATGTTTTGATGTGATAAATAATCAAATTGGACAATTTTTATTGTATAAAATACAGACGTGTTTTAGTGCACTCTACAGTTTTTTAAATTATAAACAGTTTATTAAAACATATACATAACAAAAGTGCAGTGCAGTGCAGTGACTGAAATTACCAGTTATCTGTTTCTATAAAATAAAATAATATAAACAATAGTGGTTAGTAATTATTGTGTAAAAACATTCGTAAAATACGTTAATTTAATCAGTTCTCAAATATAAGCTGATATCGATACTGAACCTGTGAAAAACGGTCCGCTTAAGTAATTTCACTTGACGTCATACACCAGTGGCGCCTCGTCATGGCCGGTATGTGTCCGTGTGCAATATGTACAAAGAAAATAAATAGACACGAGGACAAATTAATATGTACGGGACTCTGTAAGGGAGTTTTTCACCCTTCGTGCACCAACATATCCATTAGTGTTTACACTGACATGAAAATAAATGTTGCATTAAGTAAATGGGAATGTCAACAATGCCAGCCTAATTCTACGTCAACGATTGAAGCCTGTACTTCTATATCAGAAATTGCTTCTGCTTTAGAAAAGCTCTTAATTGAAAATAAAGCATTAAGAACCTCGATTGACGAGACACACGTTAAACTGGATGGGCAAACTTCTAAAATTGAATCCCTACTTACGCGGCTAAGTGCAGTTGAGGGCGAAAACCATAAGTTACGTGAGGAAAATCTAGAATTAAAAATCCAACTAGATGCCCAAGAACAGTACTCAAGACGTAATTGCGTCGAAATTCATGGTTTACCGGAAGCAGCAGGAGAAAACACTACAGCAGAAGTAGTGAAAATAGGACGAGCTATCGGTATGGACATCAGACCAGATCTAATTGACAATTGCCATCGACTGGGACGTCAACAAGCGTCATCACCGGCCACTAGAGGCATAATTGTTAAATTTGTGCGGAATTTTGATAAAATTAATTTTCTGAAGTGTAGGAAAGTGAAACGAAATTTATACACCCAAGATCTCGGACTAAGTAACACAGTCTCGAGTAATATTTATATTAATGAAAGCCTAACACAATATCGTAGGTCACTATTGTCTTCTGCAAGAAAATTGAAGGTATCTTGTAATATTATGTATGTATGGACCAGAAATGGTAATATCTATGTTCGGGAAAATGAAAAATCTACCATCGTAAATGTACGGTCAGAGAATGATGTAAAAGAAATTGAGAGGAAATGTAGAGAAAGGGCATCCAATTTGTTACAATTTAATGTTAATGCATGAGAAACTGTTAGCTTATTACCAGAACGTACGCGGACTTCGTACCAAGACACGACTACTTTACACTAACGTCCTAGCCTTTAACTATGATTTAATAGCACTCACAGAAACGTGGCTACATGCAAATATTTATAATAATGAGTTATTTGACACCCGATATGGTTGCCATCGCTCAGATAGGCAGGACGGGAGACGAGGTGGAGGTGTCTTGGTAGCTGTCAACATGAATTGGACTTCTGTAAATCTAACGAAGTATGTACCCTCTCTTGATTATGTTCTAATTAAAATGTATAATTGTACTATGACATTATATGTTTCATGTGTGTACTTTCCGCCTGGTTCGTCACCGGACTGTTATAAACTTTACTTTGACACATTAGACTCATTTGCAGATATTATCACCAAAAATATTCTAATAGTAGGAGATTTTAACATTGATGCCAGCATAAATCCCGACAATAATGTTACTATATTTACAAATGACAAAAAAACAGCGGAACTTAAGAGTGGTTTAAATCTTTATAATTTAACAAGTTATAACAAAACATGCAATATGTATGGAAAAACATTAGACTTAGTTCTCAGCAATTTCAATATCGCGGTAAATAAAAATGATGATCCCTTCATAAAAGAAGATTTGTACCACCGAGATTGATATTATAATAAGTTATAATTCCAATAAACCGAGAAAAATGGTCAATATGCATAAAATCTATGATTTTAAACGGGCAAACTTTTTAAATTTATACAATAAGTTGAACCTTATCAACTGGGATTTTCTAAAAAACTTGAGCAATGTCAATGAAGCAGTTGATTATTTTTATAGTGTTCTGTATGTAGTACTTGATGAGTGCGTCCCTGTCTTGAAATCTCGGAAAAATACCTGTCCTTCATGGTTTACACTTGAAATAAAAAATTTAATAAAACAAAAGAAATATCACCATAGGAAATTCCAAAATGGTTCCGGTGATGTAGCTTATCATCAAAATATGTATATAAACTGTCGTAAAAATTTAAAATTAACCATATCCCGCAGGGGAAGTTCATAATGGCCATAACACCTGGCCATTTGTCGAGCTTTCGGGCCTGATGATCCCGCGTACCCTCAATCACGCAAGGGAAGTTCATAATGGTCCCAACACCTGACCATATAGAACTTTTGAGCCTGATGATCCCACGTACCCTGAATCACATATCATTTGGGAGGAGACAGTTCAGAGAAGCCGATTGTGGGAATAGGCTTATCTGTTGTCTCTTTTATCTCCCACTTAAATTCTTACCCACGTGTTTGCCGTGCGTGGAGACCCGTAACGCCGGAGAAAAGGATCCTGGTCGGTTGAGGGAGACTGCTGCCCGCGGACAGTACGATCCCAACACGCCTTCTTTGGCCTCGGATTCGGTAAAACGGGAAGCTGAGTCTGGTCAACTCAGTCAATCGGCTGGTGTCACGGTTCATGAATAGAGTGGCTTCACTACTGGATCGTGGATGCCGGGGTAATGCCGTGCCACTAGACAAGTATTCGGGGGTCTGTGGAAGCGGATGCAGCTCGCAAGGTTCCAGAGTTGGCGACTACTGGTTCTCGAGCGGGTCGAGCAGCCCGTGACTACTTCCTCCGATGCTATATCATCCTGACATGTCTGGCGCAATGAGCCGGTTTGCGGCCAACGTCCCCGGTGTGGGGCTCCCTGGTGGGTGGGCATGGCAGGGTGATAAAACTTTTTATACGGGTATGGCGACTACCCGGAAGGATAAAAACTTTTTAAGTTCCGCCAAGGTTGAGAGTAAACTCCGTACAAAATCAAACAAGAGACCTCGTCCAGATGTCCAATCATCAGATGAGGGATGTGTAAGACCTTCCCCTAAGAAGGTAGATAGGTTGGTTGAGTATTGTGCGCCAGTACCACGATTTCTCGTCGTGAAGGTGCAAGAAGAGGGTATATCTTTTAAGGAGATGTCCCCCTTCATTGTTGCCCGAACGTTGAGGAATACGTGCCCAACTGGTGTTAAGTAAGTACGCAAATTGTCGGACGGTACGTTGTTAGTCGAAGCAGAGACTGAGTCTTCGTCGACGCTGCAGAAATGCGAGGTATTTGGTAAATACCGTATTTCTGTTCCGTAACTCCCCTAAACAAAAATGAATGGTCCACTAATGCAGTGGAACTGTAATGGTGTATATCAGCGCTATGAAGAACTACGACAATTAATGTACGAGTTTGCACCATCATGTGTCTGTCTACAGGAAACAAATTTCAAGGATACCGACACATTCTCTCCTAGAGGATACTCCGTGTTTCGCACGGATTTCCTTACGGGGGCAAGAGCATGTGACGGCGTGGCAATTCTCGTTAGAGACACATTGTACCACGATCCTGTAGACATAGACACTGAGTTGCAGGTCGTAGCAGTTCGTGTTGCACTTCCCCTCCAGATGACGATTTGTTCTATCTACCTTCCCCCTGGTGTTCGAACTGACATCCGAGATGTCGTGAACATCATCGATCAACTACCACCGCCCTTCATACTGCTAGGCGATTTTAACGCCTACAATGTGTGTTGGGGATCGGTGCGGAACGATCGACGGGGACGTCACCTGGAGAATATGTTGAACGACTTGAATCTGAGCTTTTTGAACGACGGCAGACCCACGCACTTCTGTGCAGCAACGGGTACATTTAGTGCTATAGATCTTAGCGTCGTTTCAGGAGCAATCGCTCCATTGTTCAATTGGGATGTGCATCACGACCTGTGCGGTAGTGATCACTTTCCAATCCTCTTAAGGCCTCTGTTTAATACTGTTACCGAATCCCGCTGGCCACAGTGGGTCCTTCGGAAAGCAGATTGGACCAAGTTTGCGGAATCTTCTCTCATGAGGATATTCCGAGCTTGATCGTAGACGAGGTTGTGAATCATTTCACGGATTCCATCACGAGCGCGGCTAAAAGCAGCATACCGCTGTCATCCACTCAGCCCTGTCGAGTTCCCGTTCCCTGGTGGAACGACGAATGCGACTTTGCGCTACGTGAAAGGAGACACCTCTTCAATAAATTCCGTCGTTGTCCAACAGAGGAAAACATGATAGCCTTTCAGCGAGCGAAAGCTCGTGCTTAGAGGATTGTGAAAGAAAGCAAGCGCGAATCATGGCGCAAATATGTATGCACCGTTACAGTTGCCACTCCAGTGGCCAAAGTTTGGGAGAAGGTCCGGAAAATCTCCGGTCGAAATACAGCTACAGCCATTGCTGGCCTATCGGTAAATGGTAACGTAGTCACATCAGCGGTCGAAATTGCTAACACTTTGGCATCTAATTTTGCGTTTAATTCTAGCACTGAACATTATCCATCTGAGTTTCTAACTCGTAAAGCAGGTCTAGAATCTAAACCTCTTAATTTCTTCTCCAGAAATGACGAGGTATACAACCTGCTTTTCCCTCTTGAAGAGCTAGATAGCGCGATGTCAAAGTGTAAGGATAGCTCTCCTGGTCCAGATGCGATACATTATCGTATGATCGGAAATCTTCCGGAATCATCTAAGTCTAGGCTTTTGAATGTCTATAATAGGATATGGACTGAGGGCAAGTGCCCGACCAAGTGGAAGGAATCTCATATAATTCCTATCCCCAAAGTCGGGAAAGATAAACACTTGCCTTCTAGCTATAGACCTATATCGCTGACCAGTTGTCTCACAAGCTCATGGAGCGAACGATCAGCAAGCGTCTGATTTGGTTTTTAGAATCAAACGACTTGCTGGCCAATACACAGTGCGGTTTTCGCCGTCACCGCTCAACAGCAGATCATCTGGTCAGACTATAGACAGCTATCAGGAACGCTTTCGTTTAAAACAAACACCTGGTAGCTGTGTTTTTCGATATTGAGAAAGCCTATGACACTGCAAATGACTTTTTAGCAAAATACTTCTTAATAGAATGACACATGTTTTGGATGAACAACAACCACACGATCAAGCAGGTTTTAGAAGCGGATTTTCTACCACCGACCACCTACACACGATGAAGCAAATCATTGAAAAATACACCGAATTTAACAAACCTCTTCTGATAGCCTTCGTCGACTACAGCAAAGCATTCGATTCACTCGAACACCACTATATTTGGAAATCGCTAGCTGATCAAGATGTTGAACAGAAATATATAAGATTAATTAAGAATATATACCATGAAAACACTACAAAAATATCATTAGAAAAGATGGGGGGGCCATTTATGGTACAGAGAGGTGTAAAACAGGGCGAACCGCTTTCACCAAAACTGTCTAACTGCGCTTTAGAATCAGTATTTCGACATATAGACATTAAAAAATACGGCATAAAAATTAACAAGTCCATTCTGACAAATTTACGATTTGCTGACGATATAGCGCTATTTGTAGAAACATAACAAAATTTCCAAGAAATGCTCTCCCAACTATGTACAGCAAGCGCCGAAGCAGGCCTACAAATCAACATGGAAAAAACTAAAATACTATCTAATCTGCACACAACACCTGTAATAAATATTGACGACAACATTCTTGAAATAGTGACAGAATATTCATACTTGGGCCAATTAATATCATTCAGTGACAGCCAAACAAAGGAAGTTAATACCCGGATTTCAAAAGCCTGGAAAGGTTTTTGGTCCCTGAAAAAGATTATGAAAGGTAATATATCAGTAAATTTGAAAACCAAAGTACTGAATACTTGTATTATGCCTATCCTAACCTACGGTAGCCAAACGTGGTCGCTGACAAAAAGACAAGCCAACAAAATAAAAGTTTGTAAAAGGGCGATGGAAAGAAGTATAGTGGGTGTGAAACTAAAAGATAAAATACGGCACGACATAATAAGGCAAAAAACAAAAGCTAAAGACGTGCTTATAGCCGCAAATATGCAAAAATAGAAGTGGGCAGGTCATGTGGCAAGAATGAGAGATGATAGGTGGACACTAAAAAACCACAAATTGGTTTCCATCTGATGGAAAAAGAAAGAATGGAAGACCTAGAAAAAGATGGGTGGATAGTGTAGTAGCGGAAGCAGGAATATTCTGTCAAAAGAAAGCTACGAATAAACTAGAGTGGAAAAAAGCAGGGGAGGCCTATGCTCAAAAATGGGCTCAACTTACCTGAGAAAAGAAATAAATAAATATAAAATTAAATAAAAATAAAATTGTATTAATTATATTTGTTATAACCTTACTAAAAATATATTGTAAATAGGTAATGTAATAAAGGCTATTATTATTATTATTATTATTATGACACTGCATGGATTTATGGTATTCTCCGTACTCTGCATTCCTGGGGTCTCCGGGGATGCTTGATGTTCTTTATAATAGACTTCATGTCGAACCGGCGCTTCAGGGTGCGGATCGGAAATACCCTGTCACAAATGTTCGCACTGGACAATGGGGTTCCACAGGGCTCCATACTGAGCGTTACACTATTTTTAATTGCCATTAACGGTGCAGCTTCATGCATTTGATTACCTGTACAGAGTTCGATATTTGTCGACGACATTGGTATCTTTGTCGCCGGACAAAAGACTAGTACAATCGAACGTCAGCTTCAGCTGACTATCAATCGTCTCGATACATGGGCAACCGAAAATGGCTTTAAATTCTCGACCAGCAAAACTGTATGTGTCCATTTTAGTAGGAAAAGGGGTGTACATCCCAATCCTACACTCACACTAAATGGAGCACAGTTACCATTTGCCGATACTGCCAGATTTCTTGGTCTCGTGTTCGATAGTCGTCTAACTTGGCGGGCACATTTTTTGTCCGTCAAGAAAAAATGCCAAAAGTCGCTCAATTTGTTGCGGGTCCTCAGACACAAAACATGGGGTGCAGACCGCACTGTCATGTTGCGTTTATATCGTTCTCTAATGTGCTCTAAGCTGGACTATGGATGTCTAGCTTATGGGTCAGCTAAACACCAAGAGATAAGAATTCTTGACACTGTACATCACACTGGGGTTAGATTGGCCACAGGTGCATTTCGCACCAGTCCAATACTAAGCCTACTGTGTGAAGCAGGCGAACCGTCACTGTACAATCGTCGTAAAATTCTATCCTTGCGGTATATGGCTGCACTCAGTGCCAAGCCAGATCATCCCGCGTACGACCCTATTCTACAAAATAGGCATTCAGAGATTTATGAAAGAAAACTAAGAGGCAATAGGCCTTTTGGTCTGAGGACTTTCGACATTTTGGGCGATATTGATTTTAATATGCCTGAAATGGCAAGTTTCGTTTTGTGTGCTGTTCCACCATGGACGCTACCGCGTCCACTTGTGAACCTCACATTAACTAGGTTTGATAAAGATACTAC
Source organism: Liopterus haemorrhoidalis (assembly GCA_963971575.1). NCBI lineage: Eukaryota > Metazoa > Arthropoda > Insecta > Coleoptera > Dytiscidae > Liopterus > Liopterus haemorrhoidalis. The sequence goes on along the minus strand of OZ020614.1, from coordinate 26,134,268 downwards.
GTTGCCTATCGAATACCAACATGAGTTACAAAGAACACTGGTCCCTAGGTTCGAGGATACTGTCATTTTTACTGACGGATCAAAATCCGGAACCAGGGTTGGGTGTGCGTTCAATGTTTTGAATCCACGCCAACAGTTACAGTACCGTCTGCACTCCATAACGAGTGTGTACAGTGCTGAGCTGTACGCTATTTTCAAGGCCCTGTGTTTTGTTTCGTCAGAGCTAAGTCGGTCCAGTGTTATCTTGAGGGACTCGCTGAGCGCTCTGAACTGTATCCAAAGTCCAGATCCAGTGCATCCTCTTGTACTAAAGATCCGGTTGCTACTCTACAATCTGAATGCTCAGAATGTGAGGGTAGAGCTGTTTTGGATACCGGGACATGTTGGTATTAAAGGCAACGAAGCGGCAGATGCAGCTGCGAAAGACGCCTCTCACAGACCTATTATTTTTATTGTTATTATTTGTATTACCTATGATTGATGTGAGTTTCGTTTTTCCAGATGACGCAAAGAGTCATTTGAAACATCTGGTTTTAGACATGTGGCAACATGAGTGGAGCCGCACACAAAACGTTAAGTTACGACAGATTAAGGGAGACGTTAAACCATGGGGTTCTTCCTGCAGGATTAACCGCAGGGAGAAAACCGCCATCACACGCCTCCGTATAGGTCACTGTTGGTGGACCCATGGACACCTCCTTCGAGGAGAAGAGTCCCCTATCTGTGAGACGTGTAACACAGATTTGTCTGTGTTACACTTTTTAACTGAGTGTATACAGATCGAGGATGTCAGGGAGAGGTTAGGTCTATGCTATGACCTGTCAGTTGCTTTAGGTGACGACAGGGTACTCATGGACAGGCTTATACTCTTCCTGAGAGAATCGAACTTATCGTTTTATGTGTGAAGTCTTGCACCTTATTTTAATGTGTTTCTAGTTATCGACTGTGATATTCGATGGTAATTGGCCCCTTTACAGCCTCTTCTGTATCACCCTGAGTCTGTTCAAATTTTCGAACAGACTTTTTATATTATTTATTTGTGTTTGTCAGTGCAAGATTTATTTTATTGAGTATGCGTATTTTAATTATTTAATCTATTTATTGATTGTTTAATTTATTGTTTTTAATATGTAGTGTAGTCATTTAAATGGGCTGCGTTAAGCGCAAATAGCTTTTGTTGCTGTGCGCCAAAAACTTTTAACTAACTAACTAACAATCATTTGATATTTCTTTATTTTCGTCAAAATCCATGTTTTGATGTGATAAATAATCATATTGGCAGATTTAGAACCATTTGATATTTCTTTATTTTCGTCAAAATCCATGTTTTGATGTGATAAATAATCATATTGGCAGATTTGGAATCATTTGTTATTTCTTTATTTTCGTCAAAATCCATGTTTTGATGTGATAAATTATTAAATTGGCAGATTTAGAATCATTTCATATTTCTTTATTTTCGTCAAAATCCATGTTTTGATGTGATAAATAATCGAATTGGCAGATTTAGAATCATTTGATATTTCTTTATTTTCGTCAAAATCGATGTTTTGATGTGATAAATAATCATATTGGCAGGTTTAGAATCGTTTGATATTTCTTTATTTTCGTCAAAATCCATGTTTTGATTGTTTAAATAATCATATTGGCAGGTTTAGAATCATTTGATATTTCTTTACTTTCGTTAAAATCCATGTATTGATGTGATAAATAATTAAATTGTCAGATTTAGAATCATTTGATATTTCTTTATTTTCGTCAAAATCCATGTATTGATGTGATAAATAATCATATTGGCAGGTTTAGAATCATTTTATATTTCTTTATTTTCTTCAATATCCATGTTTTGATGTGATAAATAATCATATTGGCAGGTTTAGAATCATTTGATATTTCTTTACTTTCGTTAAAATTAATGGTTTGATGTGATAAATAATTAAATTGTCAGATTTAGAATCATTTGATATTTCTTTTTTTTTCGTCAAAATCCATGTATTGATGTGATAAATAATCATATTGGCAGGTTTAGAATCATTTTATATTTCTTTATTTTCTTCAATATCCATGTTTTGATGTGATAAATAATCATATTGGCAGGTTTAGAATCATTTGATATTTCTTTACTTTCGTTAAAATCCATGGTTTGGTGTGATAAATAATTAAATTGTCAGATTTAGAATCATTTGATATTTCTTTATTTTCGGCAAAATCCATGTATTGATGTGATAAATAACTATATTGGCAGGTTTAGAATCGTTCGATATTTCTTTACTTTCGTTAAAATCCATGGTTTGGTGTGATAAATAATTAAATTTTCAGATTTAGAATCATTTGATATTTCTTTATTTTCGTCAAAATCCATGTTTTGATGTGATAAATAATCATATTGGCAGGTTTAGAATCGTTTGATATTTCTTTATTTTCGTCAAAATCCATGTTTTGATATTTTAAATAATCATATTGGCAGGTTTAGAATCATTTGATATTTCTTTACTTTCGTTAAAATCCATGGTTTGGTGTGATAAATAACTAAATTGTCAGATTTAGAATTATTTGTTATTTCTTTATTTTCGTCAAAATCCATGTATTGATGTGATAAATAATTAAATTGTCAGATTTAGAATCATTTGATATTTCTTTATTTTCGTCAAAATCCATGTATTGATGTGATAAATAATCATATTGGCAGGTTTAGAATCATTTTATATTTATTTATTTTCTTCAATATCCATGTTGTGATGTGATAAATAATCATATTGGCAGGTTTAGAATCATTTGATATTTCTTTACTTTCGTTAAAATCCATGTATTGATGTGATAAATAATTAAATTGTCAGATTTAGAATCATTTGATATTTCTTTATTTTCGTCAAAATCCATGTATTGATGTGATAAATAATCATATTGGCAGGTTTAGAATCATTTTATATTTATTTATTTTCTTCAATATCCATGTTTTGATGTGATAAATAATCATAGTGGCAGGTTTAGAATCATTTGATATTTCTTTCATTTCGTTAAAATCCATGGTTTGGTGTGATAAATAATTAAATTGTCAGATTTAGAATTCTTTGTTATTTCTTTATTTTCGTCAAAATCCATGTTTTGATGTCATAAATAATTAAATTGTCAGATTTAGAATCATTTGATATTTCTTTATTTTCGGCAAAATCCATGTATTGATGTGATAAATTATCATATTGGCAGGTTTAGAATCATTTGATATTTCTTTATTTTCGTTAAAATCCATGGTTCGGTGTGATAAATAATTAAATTGTCAGATTTAGAATCATTTGATATTTCTTTATTTTCGGCAAAATCCATGTTTTGATGTGATAAATAATCATATTGGCAGGTTTAGAATTATTCGATATTTCTTTATTTTCGGCAAAATCCATGTATTGATGTGATAAATAATCATATTGGCAGATTAAGAATCATTTGATATTTCTTTATTTTCGTCAAAATCCATGTTTTAATGTGATAAATTATCATATTGGCAGGTTTAGAATCATTTGATATTTCTTTATTTTCGTTAAAATCCATGGTTCGGTGTGATAAATAATTAAATTGTCAGATTTAGAATCATTTGATATTTCTTTATTTTCTTCAAAATCCATGTTTTGATGTGATAAATAATCATATTGGCAGATTAAGAATCATTCGATATTTCTTTATTTTCGGCAAAATCCATGTATTGATGTGATAAATAATCATATTGGCAGATTAAGAATCATTTGATATTTCTTTAATTTCGTCAATATCCATGTTTTGATGTGATAAATAATCATGTTGGCAGGTTTAGAATCATTTGATATTTCTTTATTTTCGTTAAACTCCATGGTTTGGTGTGATAAATAATTAAACTGTCAGATTTAGAATCATTTGATATTTCTTTATTTTCGGCAAAATCCATGTATTGATGTGATAAATAATCATATTGGCAGATTAAGAATTATTTTATATTTCTTTATTTTCGTCAAAATCCATGTTTTAATGTGATAAATTATCATATTGGCAGGTTTAGAATCATTTGATATTTCTTTATTTTCGTCAAAATCCATGTATTGATGTGATAAATAATCATATTGGCAGGTTTAGAATCATTTGATATTTCATTATTTTCGTCAATATCCATGTATTGATGTGATAAATAATCATATTGGCAGGTTTAGAATCATTTGATATATCTTTATTTTCGTTAGAATCCATGGTTTGGTGTGATAAATAATTAAATTGTCAGATTTAGAATCATTTGATATTTCTTTATTTTCGGCAAAATCCATGTATTGATGTGATAAATAATCATATTGGCAGATTAAGAATCATTTGATATTTCTTTATTTTCGTCAAAATCCATGTTTAAATGTGATAAATTATCATATTGGCAGGTTTAGAATCATTTGATACTTCTTTATTTTCGTCAAAATCCATGTATTGATGTGATAAATAATCTTATTGGCAGGTTTAGAATCATTTGATATTTCTTTATTTTCGTCAATATCCATGTATTGATGTGATAAATAATCATATTGGCAGATTATGAATCATTTGATGTTTCTTTATTGTCGTCAAAATCCATGTTTTAATGTGATAAATTATCATATTGGCAGGTTTAGAATCATTTGATATTTCTATATTTTCGTCAATATCCATGTTTTGATGTGATAAATAATCATATTGGCAGGTTTAGAATGATTTGATATTTCTTTATTTTCGTCAATATCCATGTATTGATGTGATAAATAATCATATTGGCAGATTAAGAATCATTTGATATTTCTTTATTTTCGTCAAAATCCATGTTTTAATGTGATAAATTATCATATTGGCAGGTTTAGAATCATTTGATATTTCTTTATTTTCGTCAAAATCCATGTATTGATGTGATAAATAATCATATTAGCAGGTTTAGAATCATTTGATATTTCTTTATTTTCGTCAATATCCATGTATTGATGTGATAAATAATCATATTGGCAGATTAAGAATCATTTGGTATTTCTTTATTTTCGTCAAAATCCAGGTTTTAATGTGATAAATAATCATATTAGCAGGTTTAGAATCATTTGATATTTCTTTATTTTCGTCAATATCCATGTTTTGATGTGATAAATAATCATATTGGCAGGTTTAGAATCATTTGATATTTCTTTATTTTCGTCAATATCCATGTATTGATGTGATAAATAATCATATTGGCAGGTTTAGAATCATTTGATATTTCTTCATTTTCGTCAATATCCATGTTTTGATGTGATTAATAATCATATTGGCAGGTTTAGAATCATTTGATATTTCTTAATTTTCGTCAATATCCATGTTTTGATGTGATAAATAATCTAATTGGCAGGTTTAGAATCATTTGATATTTCTTTATTTTCGTCAATATCCATGTTTTGATGTGATAAATAATCTAATTGGCAGGTTTAGAATCATTTGATATTTCTTTATTTTCGTCAATATCCATGTATTGATGTGATAAATAATCATATTGCAGGTTTAGAATCATTTGATATTTCATTATTTTCGTCAATATCCATGTTTTGATGTGATAAATGATCATATTGGCAGGTTTAGAATCATTTGATATTTCTTTATTTTCGTTAAAATCCATGGTTTGGTGTGATAAATAATTAAATTGTCATATTTAGAATCATTTGATATTTCTTTATTTTCGGCAAAATCCATGTATTGATGTTATAAATAATCATATTGCAGGTTTAGAATCAGTTGATATTTCTTTACTTTCGTTAAAATCCATGGTTTGGTGTGATAAATAATTAAATTGTCAGATTTAGAATCATTTGTTATTTCTTTATTTTCGTCAAAATCCATGTTTTGATGTGATAAATAATTAAATTGTCAGATTTAGAATCATTTGATATTTCTTTATTTTCGGCAAAATCCATGTATTAAAGTGATAAATTATCATATTGGCAGGTTTAGAATCATTTGATATTTCTTTATTTTCGTTAAAATCCATGGTTTGGTGTGATAAATAATTAAATTGTCAGATTTAGAATCATTTGTTATTTCTTTATTTTCGTCAAAATCCATGTTTTGATGTGATAAATAATTAAATTGTCAGATTTAGAATCATTTGATATTTCTTTATTTTCGGCAAAATCCATGTATTGATGTTATAAATAATCATATTGGCAGGTTTAGAATCATTTGATATTTCTCTACTTTCGTTAAAATCCATGGTTTGGTGTGATAAATAATTAAATTGTCAGATTTAGAATCATTTGTTATTTCTTTATTTTCGTCAAAATCCATGTTTTGATGTGATAAATAATTAAATTGTCAGATTTAGAATCATTTGATATTTCTTTATTTTCGGCAAAATCCATGTATTGATGTGATAAATTATCATATTGGCAGGTTTAGAATCATTTGATATTTCTTTATTTTCGTTAAAATCCATGGTTTGGTGTGATAAATAATTAAATTGTCAGATTTAGAATCATTTGTTATTTCTTTATTTTCGTCAAAATCCATGTTTTGATGTGATAAATAATTAAATTGTCAGATTTAGAATCATTTGATATTTCTTTATTTTCGTCAAAATCCATGTATTGATGTGATAAATAATCTTATTGGCAGGTTTAGAATCATTTGATATTTGTTTATTTTCGTCAATATCCATGTATTGATGTGATAAATAATCATATTGGCAGATTGAGAATCATTTGATATTTCTTTATTTTCGTCAAAATCCATGTTTTAATGTGATAAATTATCATATTGGCAGGTTTAGAATCATTTGATATTTCTATATTTTCGTCAATATCCATGTTTTGATGTGATAAATAATCATATTGGCAGGTTTAGAATGATTTGATATTTCTTTATTTTCGTCAATATCCATGTATTGATGTGATAAATAATCATATTGGCAGATTAAGAATCATTTGATATTTCTTTATTTTCGTCAAAATCCAGGTTTTAATGTGATAAATTTTTTTATTTTTTATTTATTAAGAATAGGCTGTACAACAGGACGTACTCATAGAGCCGCCCCAATTACTGTACAACACAGATTACAATAATTGTTAACTAGTTATTAACATTGCTTAAGTAGTTAATAAATACAATTATATTACAATACGCACAGATGTGAAAATATAGAATACAATTTGAATATAAAAATATAATAATATTATATAGGATTTGAAATACAATTTGAAGTGGTTATAGAACTAATATTAGCTCAGTACATCAGAAGTCAATAAAAGCCCTAAACAGAGTTTTTTATACGTATTGACAGGACAGCTGAATATGTCGATTTGGCTGTTCACCGCATTTACTGTTCTCCAAAGTCGATTAATAGGTGAGTTTAAATTAGAGTTAGAGCGACTGTACGGAATATTTAATAATGGAGGATTTCTTACTAAATAGCTGAAGACATTGTAATTAATAAAAAGGAGGAAATGTTGAACGTCTACTGAATTATTTAATATTTTATGTGCTAAAGAAAGATCAAGAATAATTCTTCTGTTATAAAGACTAACCATTTTGTAATGTTGCAAATTAAATTCATATGATTTGTAATAATTTGGACGGTTAAATTTGAAGTTAAGTTTATTGATAAATTTCTTTTGTACACCTTCTAAGTGATTAATATAATTACTGTACTGAGGGTTCCAGACGGTACTAGCAAACTCGAGATGGCTACGAACAAGACTGTTATATAATATGATGTGTGTTTTAATCGACTTGAACTCTCTTGTGACACGGAAAATAAAACCAACATTTCTAAGTGCTTTTTGTACTATCTTATATATATGGATATCAAAGATGAGTTTAGAGTCCAACAGTATCCCTAAGTCTTTAATGTGATGCACTTCCTGGAGATTTTTACCATTTATATTATAATTCAGTGTGTAACGATTTACGTAGTTCCTAGTAAAATTTATAATCTTACATTTACTTTCGTTGAGACTAATTTTATTGGTGATACAAAAGTTATTCAACCTATTAAGATCAGCCTGTAATTCAAGATAATGATTATCATTGGTAACACATTTAAAGATTTTCAAATCATCCGCATACAGAAGGAATTTGGAATGCTGAAAACAAGAATCTATGTTGTTAATAAAGATAGAAAATATGAGTGGCCCAATATGAGATCCTTGCGGCACTCCTGACGTCACGGGAACAAGAGATGATAGACTGCTGTTTATGGCAATATATTGACTTCTGTTGCACAAATATGATTTTAGCCATCGGAGCAAGCTGCCGCAGATACCAAACTTCTCTAATTTCAGCATTAGAGTTGGATGATGTACCTTATCAAAGGCCTTAGAAAAGTCTGTGTAAATTGCGGTTACTTGCTGTCGTTTATCAAGACAATCATTTATATATTGTAAATATGGCACAAGATTAGTTAAAACCGAGCGACCTGCATAAAAACCATGTTGCATGGACAATATATTATTTTTTATTTGGAAAAAAAATTGATTTACCACGCATGCTTCAAAAATCTTCCCTAAAACAGGTAGGAGAGATATTGGCCTGTAATTCTCAATACAGGATTTATTTCCATCTTTAAATACCGGACAGATTTTGGCTTTTTTCCAAAAAGATGGAAAAACACCTTCACATAAAGATTTGTTAAATAAAATGTACAATGGATATTGTAAGGAGGAGTTACATTGCTTTATAAAACAAGGAGGTAGGTCGTCATGCCCTGCACTTTTATGTTTATCTAGTTTAGAAATTTGATTGTCGATCTCCAGTAGTGAAATATTATTTATAGTAAAGCTGCATGAATTATTTAGGGAATTAATTATACTATCGTCTACAGGAGTATCATTCGACTCAAAGACTGACGCAAAATAATCCGAAAAGGAATTGCAAATATCTTGGGTATTAGCCAATCTTGTGCCATTTAGAGACATAACGCTAGGAAGACTATTACTATTTTTTTTACTCTTGAGAAATGACCAGAAAGGTTTTATATTCTCACTAATAGATTCTTCAATGTTGTTAATAAACCTTTTGTGGTCATTTCTCAGTAATTGTTTTGACCGCATGCGTAACAATGAGAAAGTGGCATAGTCTAAATTATTTTTATATATTTTCCATCGTTTATGATATCTGTCTTTCTCATTTATTACTCTCTTAGTTTCAGAGGAAACCCAATACGGATGTTTGCATTTTTTTACTAAGCGTAAAGGGCAGAAATTATCAAGAACGTTCCTGACTCTAGCATAAAATATGTCTATACATGTATTGATTGATTTATTTTCAAATTCATGGTCCCAGTCAATATCATTGAGAGATAGATTAATCTGATCATAGTTTGCCTTTTTATAAATTATCATATTGGCAGGTTTAGAATCATTTGATATTTCTTTATTTTCGTCAAAATCCATGTATTGATGTGATAAATAATCATATTGGCAGGTTTAGAATCATTTGATATTTCGTTATTTTCGTCAATATCCATGTATTGATGTGATAAATAATCATATTGGCAGATTAAGAATCATTTGGTATTTCTTTATTTTCGTCAAAATCCAGGTTTTAATGTGATAAATTATCATATTGGCAGGTTTAGAATCATTTGATATTTCTTTATTTTCGTCAAAATCCATGTATTGATGTGATAAATAATCATATTGGCAGGTTTAGAATCATTTGATATTTCCTTATTTTCGTCAATATTGATGTATTGATGTGATAAATAATCATATTGGCAGGTTTAGAATCATTTGATATTTCTTTATTTTCGTTAAAATCCATGGTTTGGTGTGATAAATAATTAAATTGTCAGATTTAAAATCATTTGATATTTCTTTATTTTCGGCAAAATCCATGTATTGATGTGATAAATAATCATATTGGCAGGTTTAGAATCATTTGATATTTCTTTATTTTCGTCAATATCCATGTTTTGATGTGATAAATAATCATATTGGCAGGTTTAGAATCATTTGTTATTTCTTTATTTTCGTCAATATCCATGTTTTGATGTGATAAATAATCATATTGGCAGGTTTAGAATCATTTGATATTTCTTTATTTTCGTCAATATCCATGTATTGATGTGATAAATAATCATATTGGCAAGTTTAGAATCATTTGATATTTCTTTATTTTCGTCAATATCCATGTTTTGATGTGATAAATAATCATATTGGTAGGTTTAGAATCATTTGATATTTCTTAATTTTCGTCAATATCCATGTTTTGATGTGATAAATAATCTAATTGGCAGGTTTAGAATCATTTGATATTTCTTTATTTTCGTCAATATCCATGTTTTGATGTGATAAATAATCATATTGGCAGGTTTAGAATCATTTGATATTTCTTTATTTTCGTCAATATCCATGTATTGATGTGATAAATAATCATATTGGCAGGTTTAGAATCATTTGATATTTCTTTATTTTCGTCAATATCCATGTTTTGATGTGATAAATAATCATATTGGCAGGTTTAGAATCATTTGATATTTCTTAATTTTCGTCAATATCCATGTTTTGATGTGATAAATAATCTAATTGGCAGGTTTAGAATCATTTGATATTTCTTTATTTTCGTCAATATCCATGTTTTGATGTGATAAATAATCTAATTGTCAGGTTTAGAATCATTTGATATTTCTTTATTTTCGTCAATATCCATGTATTGATGTGATAAATAATCATATTGCAGGTTTAGAATCATTTGATATTTCATTATTTTCGTCAATATCCATGTTTTGATGTGATAAATGTTTATATTGGCAGGTTTAGAATCATTTGATATTTCTTTATTTTCGTTAAAATCCATGGTTTGGTGTGATAAATAATTAAATTGTCAGATTTAGAATCATTTGATATTTCTTTATTTTCGGCAAAATCCATGTATTGATGTTATAAATAATCATATTGGCAGATTAAGAATCATTTGATATTTCTTTACTTTCGTTAAAATCCATGGTTTGATGTGATAAATAATTAAATTGTCAGATTTAGAATCATTTGATATTTCTTTTTTTTCGTCAAAATCCATGTATTGATGTGATAAATAATCATATTGGAAGGTTTAGAATCATTTTATATTTCTTTATTTTCTTCAATATCCATGTTTTGATGTGATAAATAATCATATTGGCAGGTTTAGAATCATTTGATATTTCTTTATTTTCGTTAAAATCCATGGTTTGGTGTGATAAATAATTAAATTATCAGATTTAGAATCATTTGTTATTTCTTTATTTTCGTCAAAATCCATGTTTTGATGTGATAAATAATTAAATATTCAGATTTAGAATCATTTGATATTTCTTTATTTTCCGCAAAATCCATGTATTGATGTGATAAATTATCATATTGGCAGATTAAGAATCATTTGATATTTCTTTATTTTCGTCAAAATCCATGTTTTAATGTGATAAATTATCATATTGGCAGGTTTAGAATCATTTGATATTTCTTTAATTTCGTCAATATCCATGTTTTGATGTGATAAATAATCATATTGGCAGATTTAGAATCATTTGTTATTTCTTTATTTTCGTCAAAATCCATGTTTTGATGTGATAAATAATTAACTTGGCAAGTTAAGAATCATTTCATATTTCTTTATTTTCGTCAAAATCCATATTTTGATGTGATAAATAATCGAATTGGCAGATTTAGAATCATTTGATATTTCTTTATTTTCGTCAAAATCCATGTTTTGATGTGATAAATAATCATACTAGCAGGTTTAGAATCATTTTATATTTCTTTATTTTCGTCAAAATCCATGTTTTGATGTGATAAATATTCATATTGGCAGGTTTAGAATCATTTGATATTTCTTTACTTTCGTCAAAATCCATGTTTTGATGTGATAAATAATCATATTGGCAGGTTTAGAATCATTTGATATTTCTTTACTTTCGTTTAAATCCATGTATTGATGTGATAAATTATTAAATTTTCAGATTTAGAATCATTTGATATTTCTTTATTTTCGTCAATATCCATGTTTTGATGTGATAAACAATCATATTGGCAGGTTTAGAATCATTTGATATTTCTTTACTTTCGTCAAAATCCATGTTTTGATGTGATAAATAATCATATTGGCAGGTTTAGAATCGTTTGATATTTTTTTATTTTCGTCAAAATCCATGTTTTGATATTTTAAATAATCATATTGGCAGGTTTAGAATCATTTGATATTTCTTTACTTTCGTTTAAATCCATGTATTGATGTGATAAATTATTAAATTTTCAGATTTAGAATCATTTGATATTTCTTTATTTTCGTCAAAATCCATGTATTGATGTGATAAATAATCATATTGGCAGGTTTAGAATCATTTGATATTTCTTTATTTTCGTCAATATCCATGTATTGATGTGATAAATAATCATATTGGCAGGTTTAGAATCATTTGATATTTCTTTATTTTCGTTAAAGTCCATTGTTTGGTGTGATAAATAATTAAATTGTCAGATTTAGAATCATTTGATATTTCTTTATTTTCGGCAAAATCCATGTATTGATGTGATAAATAATCATATTGGCAGGTTTAGAATCGTTTGATATTTCTTTATTTTCGGCAAAATCCATGTTTCGATGTGATAAATAATAATATTGGCAGGTTTAGAATCATTTGATATTTCTTTATTTTCGTCAATATCCATGTTTTGATGTGATAAATAATCATATTGGCAGGTTTAGAATCATTTGATATTTCTCTATTTTCGTCAATTTCCATGTTTTGGTGTGATAAATAATTAAATTGGCAGATTTAGAATCACTTGATATTTCTTTATTTTTGTCAAAATCCATGTTCGGATGTGATAAATAATCATATTAACAGATTTAGAATCATTTGATATTTCTTTATTTTCGTCAAAATCCATGTTTTGGTATGATAAATAATCATATTGGCAGGTTTAGAATCATTTGATATTTCTGTATTTTCGTCAATTTCCATGTTTTGGTATGATAAATAATCATATTGGCAGGTTTAGAATCATTTGATATTTCTTTATTTTCGTCAATTTCCATGTTTTGGTATGATAAATAATCATATTGGCAGGTTTAGAATCATTTGATATTTCTTTATTTTCGTCAATTTCCATGTTTTGGTATGATAAATAATCATATTGGCAGGTTTAGAATCATTTGATATTTCTTTATTTTCGTCAATTTCCATGTTTTGGTATGATAAATAATCATATTGGCACGTTTAGAATGATTTAATATTTCTTTATTTTCGTCAAAATCCATGTTTTGGTATGATAAATAATCATATTGGCAGGTTTAGAATCATTTGATATTTCTGTATTTTCGTCAATTTCCATGTTTTGGTATGATAAATAATCATATTGGCAGGTTTAGAATCATTTGATATTTCTTTATTTTCGTCAATTTCCATGTTTTGGTATGATAAATAATCATATTGGCAGGTTTAGAATCATTTGATATTTCTTTATTTTCGTCAATTTCCATGTTTTGGTGTGATAAAAAATGTGAAAATTGGCAGATTTAGAATCACTTGATATTTCTTTATTTTCGCCAATTTCCATGTTTTGGTATGATAAATAATCATATTGGCAGGTTTAGAATCATTTGATATTTCTTTATTTTCGTCAATTTCCATGTTTTGGTGTGATAAATAATCATATTGGCAGGTTTAGAATCATTTGATATTTCTTTATTTTCGTCAATTTCCATGTTTTGGTGTGATAAATAATCATATTGGCAGGTTTAGAATCATTTGATATTTCTTTATTTTCGTCAATTTCCATGTTTTGGTGTGATAAATAATCATATTGGCAGATTTAGAATCACTTGATATTTCTTTATTTTCGTCAATTTCCATGTTTTGGTATGATAAATAATCATATTGGCAGGTTTAGAATCATTTGATATTTCTTTATTTTCGTCAATTTCCATGTTTTGGTGTGATAAATAATCATATTGGCAGGTTTAGAATCATTTGATATTTCTTTATTTTCGTCAATTTCCATGTTTTGGTGTGATAAATAATCATATTGGCAGGTTTAGAATCATTTGATATTTCTTTATTTTCGTCAATTTCCATGTTTTGGTGTGATAAATAATCATATTGGCAGGTTTAGAATCATTTGATATTTCTTTATTTTCGTCAATTTCCATGTTTTGGTATGATAAATAATCATATTGGCAGGTTTAGAATCATTTGATATTTCTTTATTTTCGTCAATTTCCATGTTTTGGTATGATAAATAATCATATTGGCAGGTTTAGAATCATTTGATATTTCTTTATTTTCGTCAATTTCCATGTTTGGTGTGATAAATAATCATATTGGCAGATTTAGAATCATTTGATATTTCTATATTTTCGTCAATGTCCATGTTTTGATGTGATAAATAATCATATTGGCAGGTTTAGAATGATTTGATATTTCTTTATTTTCGTCAATATCCATGTATTGATGTGATAAATAATCATATTGGCAGATTAAGAATCATTTGATATTTCTTTATTTTCGTCAAAATCCATGTTTTAATGTGATAAATTATCATATTGGCAGGTTTAGAATCATTTGATATTTCTTTATTTTCGTCGAAATCCATGTATTGATGTGATAAATAATCATATTGGCAGGTTTAGAATCATTTGATATTTCTTTATTTTCGTCAATATCCATGTATTGATGTGATAAATAATCATATTGGCAGATTAAGAATCATTTGGTATTTCTTTATTTTCGTCAAAATCCAGGTTTTAATGTGATAAATTATCATATTGGCAGGTTTAGAATCATTTGATATTTCTTTATTTTCGTCAAAATCCATGTATTGATGTGATAAATAATCATATTGGCAGGTTTAGAATAATTTGATATTTCTTTATTTTCGTCAATATTGATGTATTGATGTGATAAATAATCATATTGGCAGGTTTAGAATCATTTGATATTTCTTTATTTTCGTTAAAATCCATGGTTTGGTGTGATAAATAATTAAATTGTCAGATTTAGAATCATTTGATATTTCTTTATTTTCGGCAAAATCCATGTATTGATGTGATAAATAATCATATTGGCAGGTTTAGAATCATTTGATATTTCTTTATTTTCGTCAATATCCATGTTTTGATGTGATAAATAATCATATTGGCAGGTTTAGAATCATTTGATATTTCTTTATTTTCGTCAATTTCCATGTTTTGGTGTGATAAATAATCATATTGGCAGGTTTAGAATCATTTGATATTTCTTTATTTTCGTCAATTTCCATGTTTTGGTGTGATAAATAATCATATTGGCAGATTTAGAATCACTTGATATTTCTTTATTTTCGTCAATTTCCATGTTTTGGTATGATAAATAATCATATTGGCAGGTTTAGAATCATTTGATATTTCTTTATTTTCGTCAATTTCCATGTTTTGGTGTGATAAATAATCATATTGGCAGGTTTAGAATCATTTGATATTTCTTTATTTTCGTCAATTTCCATGTTTTGGTATGATAAATAATCATATTGGCAGGTTTAGAATCATTTGATATTTCTTTATTTTCGTCAATTTCCATGTTTTGGTGTGATAAATAATCATATTGGCAGATTTAGAATCACTTGATATTTCTTTATTTTCGTCAATTTCCATGTTTTGGTATGATAAATAATCATATTGGCAGGTTTAGAATCATTTGATATTTCTTTATTTTCGTCAATTTCCATGTTTTGGTGTGATAAATAATCATATTGGCAGGTTTAGAATAATTTGATATTTCTTTATTTTCGTCAATTTCCATGTTTTGGTGTGATAAATAATCATATTGGCAGGTTTAGAATCATTTGATATTTCTTTATTTTCGTCAATTTCCATGTTTTGGTATGATAAATAATCATATTGGCAGGTTTAGAATCATTTGATATTTCTTTATTTTCGTCAATTTCCATGTTTTGGTATGATAAATAATCATATTGGCAGGTTTAGAATCATTTGATATTTCTTTATTTTCGTCAATTTCCATGTTTTGGTGTGATAAATAATCATATTGGCAGATTTAGAATCACTTGATATTTCTTTATTTTCGTCAATTTCCATGTTTTGGTATGATAAATAATCATATTGGCAGGTTTAGAATCATTTGATATTTCTTTATATTCGTCAATTTCCATGTTTTGGTGTGATAAATAATCATATTGGCAGGTTTAGAATCATTTGATATTTCTTTATTTTCGTCAATTTCCATGTTTTGGTGTGATAAATAATCATATTGGCAGGTTAAGAATCATTTGATATTTCTTTATTTTCGTCAATTTCCATGTTTTGGTGTGATAAATAATCATATTGGCAGATTTAGAATCACTTGATATTTCTTTATTTTCGTCAATTTCCATGTTTTGGTATGATAAATAATCATATTGGCAGGTTTAGAATCATTTGATATTTCTTTATTTTCGTCAATTTCCATGTTTTGGTGTGATAAATAATCATATTGGCAGGTTTAGAATCATTTGATATTTCTTTATTTTCGTCAATTTCCATGTTTTGGTGTGATAAATAATCATATTGGCAGGTTTAGAATCATTTGATATTTCTTTATTTTCGTCAATTTCCATTTTTTGGTGTGATAAATAATCATATTGGCAGGTTTAGAATCATTTGATATTTCTTTATTTTCGTCAATTTCCATGTTTTGGTGTGATAAATAATCATATTGGCAGATTTAGAATCACTTGATATTTCTTTATTTTCGTCAATTTCCATGTTTTGGTATGATAAATAATCATATTGGCAGGTTTAGAATCATTTGATATTTCTTTATTTTCGTCAATTTCCATGTTTTGGTGTGATAAATAATCATATTGGCAGATTTAGAATCACTTGATATTTCTTTATTTTCGTCAATTTCCATGTATTGATGTGATAAATAATCATATTGGCAGGTTTAGAATCATTTGATATTTCTTTATTTTCGTCAATATCCATGTATTGATGTGATAAATAATCATATTGGCAGATTAAGAATCATTTGGTATTTCTTTATTTTCGTCAAAATCCAGGTTTTTATGTGATAAATTATCATATTGGCAGGTTTAGAATCATTTGATATTTCTTTATTTTCGTCAAAATCCATGTATTGATGTGATAAATAATCATATTGGCAGGTTTAGAATCATTTGATATTTCTTTATTTTCGTCAATATCCATGTATTGATGTGATAAATAATCATATTGGCAGATTGAGAATCATTTGATATTTCTTTATTTTCGTCAAAATCCATGTTTTAATGTGATAAATTATCATATTGGCAGGTTTAGAATCATTTGATATTTCTTTATTTTCGTCAAAATCCATGTTTTAATGTGATAAATTATCATATTGGCAGGTTTAGAATCATTTGATATTTCTTTATTTTCGTCAAAATCCATGTATTGATGTGATAAATAATCATATTGGCAGGTTTAGAATCATTTGATTTTTCTTTATTTTCGTCAATATTGGTGTATTGATGTGATAAATAATCATATTGGCAGGTTTAGAATCATTTGATATTTCTTTATTTTCGTTAAAATCCATGGTTTGGTGTGATAAATAATTAAATTGTCAGATTTAGAATCATTTGATATTTCTTTATTTTCGGCAAAATCCATGTATTGATGTGATAAATAATCATATTGGCAGGTTTAGAATCATTTGATATTTCTTTATTTTAGTCAATATCCATGTTTTGATGTGATAAATAATCATATTGGCAGGTTTAGAATCACTTGTTATTTCTTTATTTTCGTCAATATCCATGTTTTGATGTGATAAATAATCATATTGGCAGGTTTAGAATCATTTGATATTTCTTTATTTTCGTCAATATCCATGTATTGATGTGATAAATAATCATATTGGCAAGTTTAGAATCATTTGATATTTCTTTATTTTCGTCAATATCCATGTTTTGATGTGATAAATAATCATATTGGCAGGTTTAGAATCATTTGATATTTCTTAATTTTCGTCAATATCCATGTTTTGATGTGATAAATAATCTAATTGGCAGGTTTAGAATCATTTGATATTTCTTTATTTTCGTCAATATCCATGTTTTGATGTGATAAATAATCATATTGGCAGGTTTAGAATCATTTGATATTTCTTTATTTTCGTCAATATCCATGTATTGATGTGATAAATAATCATATTGGCAGGTTTAGAATTTTTTGATATTTCTTTATTTTCGTCAATATCCATGTTTTGATGTGATAAATAATCATATTGGCAGGTTTAGAATCATTTGATATTTCTTAATTTTCGTCAATATCCATGTTTTGATGTGATAAATAATCTAATTGGCAGGTTTAGAATCATTTGATATTTCTTTATTTTCGTCAATATCCATGTTTTGATGTGATAAATAATCTAATTGGCAGGTTTAGAATCATTTGATATTTCTTTATTTTCGTCAATATCCATGTATTGATGTGATAAATAATCATATTGCAGGTTTAGAATCATTTGATATTTCATTATTTTCGTCAATATCCATGTTTTGATGTGATAAATGTTTATATTGGCAGGTTTAGAATCATTTGATATTTCTTTATTTTCGTTAAAATCCATGGTTTGATGTGATAAATAATTAAATTGTCAGATTTAGAATCATTTGATATTTCTTTATTTTCGGCAAAATCCATGTATTGATGTTATAAACAATCATATTGGCAGATTAAGAATCATTTGATATTTCTTTACTTTCGTTAAAATCCATGGTTTGATGTGATAAATAATTAAATTGTCAGATTTAGAATCATTTGATATTTCTTTATTTTCGTCAAAATCCATGTATTGATGTGATAAATAATCATATTGGCAGGTTTAGAATCATTTTATATTTCTTTATTTTCTTCAATATCCATGTTTTGATGTGATAAATAATCATATTGGCAGGTTTAGAATCATTTGATATTTCTTTACTTTCGTTAAAATCCATGGTTTGGTGTGATAAATAATTAAATTGTCAGATTTAGAATCATTTGTTATTTCTTTATTTTCGTCAAAATCCATGTTTTGATGTGATAAATAATTAAATTGTCAGATTTAGAATCATTTGATATTTCTTTATTTTCGGCAAAATCCATGTATTGATGTGATAAATTATCATATTGGCAGGTTTAGAATCATTTGATATTTCTTTATTTTCGGTAAAATCCATGTATTGATGTGATAAATAATCATATTGGCAGATTAAGAATCATTTGATATTTCTTTATTTTCGGAAAAATCCATGTATTGATGTGATAAATAATCATATTGGCAGATTAAGAATCATTTGATATTTCTTTATTTTCGTCAAAATCCATGTTTTAATGTGATAAATTATCATATTGGCAGGTTTAGAATCAGTTGATATTTCTTTGTTTTCGTCAAAATCCATGTATTGATGTGATAAATAATCATATTGGCAGGTTTAGAATCATTTGATATTTCTTTATTTTCGTCAATATCCATGTATTGATGTGATAAATAATCATATTGGCAGATTAAGAATCATTTGGTATTTCTTTATTTTCGTCAAAATCCAGGTTTTAATGTGATAAATTATCATATTGGCAGGTTTAGAATCATTTGATATTTCTTTATTTTCGTCAAAATCCATGTATTGATGTGATAAATAATCATATTGGCAGGTTTAGAATCATTTGATATTTCTTTATTTTCGTCAATATCCATGTATTGATGTGATAAATAATCATATTGGCAGATTAAGAATTATTTGGTATTTCTTTATTTTCGTCAAAATCCAGGTTTTTATGTGATAAATTATCATATTGGCAGGTTTAGAATCATTTGATATTTCTTTATTTTCGTCAAAATCCATGTATTGATGTGATAAATAATCATATTGGCAGGTTTAGAATCATTTGATATTTCTTTATTTTCGTCAATATTGATGTATTGATGTGATAAATAATCATATTGGCATGTTTAGAATCATTTGATATTTCTTTATTTTCGTTAAAATCCATGGTTTGGTGTGATAAATAATTAAATTGTCAGATTTAGAATCATTTGATATTTCTTTATTTTCGGCAAAATCCATGTATTGATGTGATAAATAATCATATTGGCAGGTTTAGAATCATTTGATATTTCTTTATTTTCGTCAATATCCATGTTTTGATGTGATAAATAATCATATTGGCAGGTTTAGAATCATTTGTTATTTCTTTATTTTCGTCAATATCCATGTTTTGATGTGATAAATAATCATATTGGCAGGTTTAGAATCATTTGATATTTCTTTATTTTCGTCAATATCCATGTTTTGATGTGATAAATAATCTAATTGGCAGGTTTAGAATCATTTGATATTTCTTTATTTTCGTCAATATCCATGTTTTGATGTGATAAATAATCTAATTGGCAGGTTTAGAATCATTTGATATTTCTTTATTTTCGTCAATATCCATGTATTGATGTGATAAATAATCATATTGCAGGTTTAGAATCATTTGATATTTCATTATTTTCATCAATATCCATGTTTTGATGTGATAAATGTTTATATTGGCAGGTTTAGAATCATTTGATATTTCTTTATTTTCGTTAAAATCCATGGTTTGATGTGATAAATAATTAAATTGTCAGATTTAGAATCATTTGATATTTCTTTATTTTTGGCAAAATCCATGTATTGATGTTATAAATAATCATATTGGCAGATTAAGAATCATTTGATATTTCTTTACTTTCGTTAAAATCCATGGTTTGGTGTGATAAATAATTAAATTGTCAGATTTAGAATCATTTGATATTTCTTTATTTTCGTCAAAATCCATGTATTGATGTGATAAATAATCATATTGGCAGGTTTAGAATCATTTTATATTTCTTTATTTTCTTCAATATCCATGTTTTGATGTGATAAATAATCATATTGGCAGGTTTAGAATCATTTGATATTTCTTTACTTTCGTTAAAATCCATGGTTTGGTGTGATAAATAATTAAATTGTCAGATTTAGAATCATTTGTTATTTCTTTATTTTCGTCAAAATCCATGTTTTGATGTGATAAATAATTAAATTGTCAGATTTAGAATCATTTGATATTTCTTTATTTTCGGCAAAATCCATGTATTGATGTGATAAATTATCATATTGGCAGGTTTAGAATCATTTGATATTTCTTTATTTTCGGTAAAATCCATGTATTGATGTGATAAATAATCATATTGGCAGATTAAGAATCATTTGATATTTCTTTATTTTCGGAAAAATCCATGTATTGATGTGATAAATAATCATATTGGCAGATTAAGAATCATTTGATATTTCTTTATTTTCGTCAAAATCCATGTTTTAATGTGATAAATTATCATATTGGCAGGTTTAGAATCATTTGATATTTCTTTAATTTCGTCAATATCCATGTTTTGATGTGATAAATAATCATATTGGCAGATTTAGAATCATTTGTTATTTCTTTATTTTCGTCAAAATCCATGTTTTGATGTGATAAATAATTAACTTGGCAAGTTAAGAATCATTTCATATTTCTTTATTTTCGTCAAAATCCATGTTTTGATGTGATAAATAATCGAATTGTCAGATTTAGAATCATTTGATATTTCTTTATTTTCGGCAAAATCCATGTATTGATGTTATAAATAATCATATTGGCAGATTAAAAATCATTTGATATTTCTTTACTTTCGTTAAAATCCATGGTTTGATGTGATAAATAATTAAATTGTCAGATTTAGAATCATTTGATATTTCTTTTTTTTCGTCAAAATCCATGTATTGATGTGATAAATAATCATATTGGAAGGTTTAGAATCATTTTATATTTCTTTATTTTCTTCAATATCCATGTTTTGATGTGATAAATAATCATATTGGCAGGTTTAGAATCATTTGATATTTCTTTATTTTCGTTAAAATCCATGGTTTGGTGTGATAAATAATTAAATTGTCAGATTTAGAATCATTTGTTATTTCTTTATTTTCGTCAAAATCCATGTTTTGATGTGATAAATAATTAAATATTCAGATTTAGAATCATTTGATATTTCTTTATTTTCGGCAAAATCCATGTATTGATGTGATAAATTATCATATTGGCAGATTAAGAATCATTTGATATTTCTTTATTTTCGTCAAAATCCATGTTTTAATGTGATAAATTATCATATTGGCAGGTTTAGAATCATTTGATATTTCTTTAATTTCGTCAATATCCATGTTTTGATGTGATAAATAATCATATTGGCAGATTTAGAATCATTTGTTATTTCTTTATTTTCGTCAAATTCCATGTTTTGATGTGATAAATAATTAACTTGGCAAGTTAAGAATCATTTCATATTTCTTTATTTTCGTCAAAATCCATGTTTTGATGTGATAAATAATCGAATTGGCAGATTTAGAATCATTTGATATTTCTTTATTTTCGTCAAAATCCATGTTTTGATGTGATAAATAATCATACTAGCAGGTTTAGAATCATTTTATATTTCTTTATTTTCGTCAAAATCCATGTTTTGATGTGATAAATATTCATATTGGCAGGTTTAGAATCATTTGATATTTCTTTACTTTCGTCAAAATCCATGTTTTGATGTGATAAATAATCATATTGGCAGGTTTAGAATCGTTTGATATTTTTTTATTTTCGTCAAAATCCATGTTTTGATATTTTAAATAATCATATTGGCAGGTTTAGAATCATTTGATATTTCTTTACTTTCGTTAAAATCCATGTATTGATGTGATAAATAATTAAATTGTCAGATTTAGAATCATTTGATATTTCTTTATTTTCGTCAAAATCCATGTATTGATTTGATAAATAATCATATTGGCAGGTTTAGAATCATTTGATATTTCTTTATTTTCGTCAATATCCATGTATTGATGTGATAAATAATCATATTGGCAGGTTTAGAATCATTTGATATTTCTTTATTTTCGTTAAAGTCCATTGTTTGGTGTGATAAATAATTAAATTGTCAGATTTAGAATCATTTGATATTTCTTTATTTTCGGCAAAATCCATGTATTGATGTGATAAATAATCATATTGGCAGGTTTAGAATCGTTTGATATTTCTTTATTTTCGGCAAAATCCATGTTTCGATGTGATAAATAATCATATTGGCAGGTTTAGAATCATTTGATATTTCTTTATTTTCGTCAATATCCATGTTTTGATGTGATAAATAATCATATTGGCAGGTTTAGAATCATTTGATATTTCTCTATTTTCGTCAATTTCCATGTTTTGGTGTGATAAATAATTAAATTGGCAGATTTAGAATCACTTGATATTTCTTTATTTTTGTCAAAATCCATGTTCGGATGTGATAAATAATCATATTAACAGATTTAGAATCATTTGATATTTCTTTATTTTCGTCAAAATCCATGTTTTGGTATGATAAATAATCATATTGGCACGTTTAGAATCATTTAATATTTCTTTATTTTCGTCAAAATCCATGTTTTGGTATGATAAAAAATCATATTGGCAGGTTTAGAATCATTTGATATTTCTGTATTTTCGTCAGTTTCCATGTTTTGGTATGATAAATAATCATATTGGCAGGTTTAGAATCATTTGATATTTCTTTATTTTCGTCAATTTCCATGTTTTGGTATGATAAATAATCATATTGGCAGGTTTAGAATCATTTGATATTTCTTTATTTTCGTCAAAATCCATGTTTTGATGTGATAAATAATCGAATTGTCAGATTTAGAATCATTTGATATTTCTTTATTTTCGGCAAAATCCATGTATTGATGTTATAAATAATCATATTGGCAGATTAAAAATCATTTGATATTTCTTTACTTTCGTTAAAATCCATGGTTTGATGTGATAAATAATTAAATTGTCAGATTTAGAATCATTTGATATTTCTTTTTTTTCGTCAAAATCCATGTATTGATGTGATAAATAATCATATTGGAAGGTTTAGAATCATTTTATATTTCTTTATTTTCTTCAATATCCATGTTTTGATGTGATAAATAATCATATTGGCAGGTTTAGAATCATTTGATATTTCTTTATTTTCGTTAAAATCCATGGTTTGGTGTGATAAATAATTAAATTGTCAGATTTAGAATCATTTGTTATTTCTTTATTTTCGTCAAAATCCATGTTTTGATGTGATAAATAATTAAATATTCAGATTTAGAATCATTTGATATTTCTTTATTTTCGGCAAAATCCATGTATTGATGTGATAAATTATCATATTGGCAGATTAAGAATCATTTGATATTTCTTTATTTTCGTCAAAATCCATGTTTTAATGTGATAAATTATCATATTGGCAGGTTTAGAATCATTTGATATTTCTTTAATTTCGTCAATATCCATGTTTTGATGTGATAAATAATCATATTGGCAGATTTAGAATCATTTGTTATTTCTTTATTTTCGTCAAATTCCATGTTTTGATGTGATAAATAATTAACTTGGCAAGTTAAGAATCATTTCATATTTCTTTATTTTCGTCAAAATCCATGTTTTGATGTGATAAATAATCGAATTGGCAGATTTAGAATCATTTGATATTTCTTTATTTTCGTCAAAATCCATGTTTTGATGTGATAAATAATCATACTAGCAGGTTTAGAATCATTTTATATTTCTTTATTTTCGTCAAAATCCATGTTTTGATGTGATAAATATTCATATTGGCAGGTTTAGAATCATTTGATATTTCTTTACTTTCGTCAAAATCCATGTTTTGATGTGATAAATAATCATATTGGCAGGTTTAGAATCGTTTGATATTTTTTTATTTTCGTCAAAATCCATGTTTTGATATTTTAAATAATCATATTGGCAGGTTTAGAATCATTTGATATTTCTTTACTTTCGTTAAAATCCATGTATTGATGTGATAAATAATTAAATTGTCAGATTTAGAATCATTTGATATTTCTTTATTTTCGTCAAAATCCATGTATTGATTTGATAAATAATCATATTGGCAGGTTTAGAATCATTTGATATTTCTTTATTTTCGTCAATATCCATGTATTGATGTGATAAATAATCATATTGGCAGGTTTAGAATCATTTGATATTTCTTTATTTTCGTTAAAGTCCATTGTTTGGTGTGATAAATAATTAAATTGTCAGATTTAGAATCATTTGATATTTCTTTATTTTCGGCAAAATCCATGTATTGATGTGATAAATAATCATATTGGCAGGTTTAGAATCGTTTGATATTTCTTTATTTTCGGCAAAATCCATGTTTCGATGTGATAAATAATCATATTGGCAGGTTTAGAATCATTTGATATTTCTTTATTTTCGTCAATATCCATGTTTTGATGTGATAAATAATCATATTGGCAGGTTTAGAATCATTTGATATTTCTCTATTTTCGTCAATTTCCATGTTTTGGTGTGATAAATAATTAAATTGGCAGATTTAGAATCACTTGATATTTCTTTATTTTTGTCAAAATCCATGTTCGGATGTGATAAATAATCATATTAACAGATTTAGAATCATTTGATATTTCTTTATTTTCGTCAAAATCCATGTTTTGGTATGATAAATAATCATATTGGCACGTTTAGAATCATTTAATATTTCTTTATTTTCGTCAAAATCCATGTTTTGGTATGATAAAAAATCATATTGGCAGGTTTAGAATCATTTGATATTTCTGTATTTTCGTCAGTTTCCATGTTTTGGTATGATAAATAATCATATTGGCAGGTTTAGAATCATTTGATATTTCTTTATTTTCGTCAATTTCCATGTTTTGGTATGATAAATAATCATATTGGCAGGTTTAGAATCATTTGATATTTCTTTATTTTCGTCAATTTCCATGTTTTGGTGTGATAAATAATGTGAAAATTGGCAGATTTAGAATCACTTGATATTTCTTTATTTTCCTCAATTTCCATGTTTTGGTATGATAAATAATCATATTGGCAGGTTTAGAATCAGTTGATATTTCTTTGTTTTCGTCAAAATCCATGTATTGATGTGATAAATAATCATATTGGCAGGTTTAGAATCATTTGATATTTCTTTATTTTCGTCAATATCCATGTATTGATGTGATAAATAATCATATTGGCAGATTAAGAATCATTTGGTATTTCTTTATTTTCGTCAAAATCCAGGTTTTAATGTGATAAATTATCATATTGGCAGGTTTAGAATCATTTGATATTTCTTTATTTTCGTCAAAATCCATGTATTGATGTGATAAATAATCATATTGGCAGGTTTAGAATCATTTGATATTTCTTTATTTTCGTCAATATCCATGTATTGATGTGATAAATAATCATATTGGCAGATTAAGAATCATTTGGTATTTCTTTATTTTCGTCAAAATCCAGGTTTTTATGTGATAAATTATCATATTGGCAGGTTTAGAATCATTTGATATTTCTTTATTTTCGTCAAAATCCATGTATTGATGTGATAAATAATCATATTGGCAGGTTTAGAATCATTTGATATTTCTTTATTTTCGTCAATATTGATGTATTGATGTGATAAATAATCATATTGGCAGGTTTAGAATCATTTGATATTTCTTTATTTTCGTTAAAATCCATGGTTTGGTGTGATAAATAATTAAATTGTCAGATTTAGAATCATTTGATATTTCTTTATTTTCGGCAAAATCCATGTATTGATGTGATAAATAATCATATTGGCAGGTTTAGAATCATTTGATATTTCTTTATTTTCGTCAATATCCATGTTTTGATGTGATAAATAATCATATTGGCAGGTTTAGAATCATTTGTTATTTCTTTATTTTCGTCAATATCCATGTTTTGATGTGATAAATAATCATATTGGCAGGTTTAGAATCATTTGATATTTCTTTATTTTCGTCAATATCCATGTTTTGATGTGATAAATAATCTAATTGGCAGGTTTAGAATCATTTGATATTTCTTTATTTTCGTCAATATCCATGTTTTGATGTGATAAATAATCTAATTGGCAGGTTTAGAATCATTTGATATTTCTTTATTTTCGTCAATATCCATGTTTTGATGTGATAAATAATCTAATTGGCAGGTTTAGAATCATTTGATATTTCTGTATTTTCGTCAGTTTCCATGTTTTGGTATGATAAATAATCATATTGGCAGGTTTAGAATCATTTGATATTTCTTTATTTTCGTCAATTTCCATGTTTTGGTATGATAAATAATCATATTGGCAGGTTTAGAATCATTTGATATTTCTTTATTTTCGTCAATTTCCATGTTTTGGTGTGATAAATAATGTGAAAATTGGCAGATTTAGAATCACTTGATATTTCTTTATTTTCGTCAATTTCCATGTTTTGGTATGATAAATAATCATATTGGCAGGTTTAGAATCATTTGATATTTCTTTATTTTCGTCAATATCCATGTTTTGATGTGATAAATAATCTAATTGGCAGGTTTAGAATCATTTGATATTTCTTTATTTTCGTCAATATTGATGTATTGATGTGATAAATAATCATATTGGCAGGTTTAGAATCATTTGATATTTCTTTATTTTCGTTAAAATCCATGGTTTGGTGTGATAAATAATTAAATTGTCAGATTTAGAATCATTTGATATTTCTTTATTTTCGGCAAAATCCATGTATTGATGTGATAAATAATCATATTGGCAGGTTTAGAATCATTTGATATTTCTTTATTTTCGTCAATATCCATGTTTTGATGTGATAAATAATCATATTGGCAGGTTTAGAATCATTTGTTATTTCTTTATTTTCGTCAATATCCATGTTTTGATGTGATAAATAATCATATTGGCAGGTTTAGAATCATTTGATATTTCTTTATTTTCGTCAATATCCATGTTTTGATGTGATAAATAATCTAATTGGCAGGTTTAGAATCATTTGATATTTCTTTATTTTCGTCAATATCCATGTTTTGATGTGATAAATAATCTAATTGGCAGGTTTAGAATCATTTGATATTTCTTTATTTTCGTCAATATCCATGTATTGATGTGATAAATAATCATATTGCAGGTTTAGAATCATTTGATATTTCATTATTTTCATCAATATCCATGTTTTGATGTGATAAATGTTTATATTGGCAGGTTTAGAATCATTTGATATTTCTTTATTTTCGTTAAAATCCATGGTTTGATGTGATAAATAATTAAATTGTCAGATTTAGAATCATTTGATATTTCTTTATTTTTGGCAAAATCCATGTATTGATGTTATAAATAATCATATTGGCAGATTAAGAATCATTTGATATTTCTTTACTTTCGTTAAAATCCATGGTTTGGTGTGATAAATAATTAAATTGTCAGATTAAGAATCATTTGATATTTCTTTATTTTCGTCAAAATCCATGTATTGATGTGATAAATAATCATATTGGCAGGTTTAGAATCATTTTATATTTCTTTATTTTCTTCAATATCCATGTTTTGATGTGATAAATAATCATATTGGCAGGTTTAGAATCATTTGATATTTCTTTACTTTCGTTAAAATCCATGGTTTGGTGTGATAAATAATTAAATTGTCAGATTTAGAATCATTTGTTATTTCTTTATTTTCGTCAAAATCCATGTTTTGATGTGATAAATAATTAAATTGTCAGATTTAGAATCATTTGATATTTCTTTATTTTCGGCAAAATCCATGTATTGATGTGATAAATTATCATATTGGCAGGTTTAGAATCATTTGATATTTCTTTATTTTCGGTAAAATCCATGTATTGATGTGATAAATAATCATATTGGCAGATTAAGAATCATTTGATATTTCTTTATTTTCGGAAAAATCCATGTATTGATGTGATAAATAATCATATTGGCAGATTAAGAATCATTTGATATTTCTTTATTTTCGTCAAAATCCATGTTTTAATGTGATAAATTATCATATTGGCAGGTTTAGAATCATTTGATATTTCTTTAATTTCGTCAATATCCATGTTTTGATGTGATAAATAATCATATTGGCAGATTTAGAATCATTTGTTATTTCTTTATTTTCGTCAAAATCCATGTTTTGATGTGATAAATAATTAACTTGGCAAGTTAAGAATCATTTCATATTTCTTTATTTTCGTCAAAATCCATGTTTTGATGTGATAAATAATCGAATTGTCAGATTTAGAATCATTTGATATTTCTTTATTTTCGGCAAAATCCATGTATTGATGTTATAAATAATCATATTGGCAGATTAAGAATCATTTGATATTTCTTTACTTTCGTTAAAATCCATGGTTTGATGTGATAAATAATTAAATTGTCAGATTTAGAATCATTTGATATTTCTTTTTTTTCGTCAAAATCCATGTATTGATGTGATAAATAATCATATTGGAAGGTTTAGAATCATTTTATATTTCTTTATTTTCTTCAATATCCATGTTTTGATGTGATAAATAATCATATTGGCAGGTTTAGAATCATTTGATATTTCTTTATTTTCGTTAAAATCCATGGTTTGGTGTGATAAATAATTAAATTGTCAGATTTAGAATCATTTGTTATTTCTTTATTTTCGTCAAAATCCATGTTTTGATGTGATAAATAATTAAATATTCAGATTTAGAATCATTTGATATTTCTTTATTTTCGGCAAAATCCATGTATTGATGTGATAAATTATCATATTGGCAGATTAAGAATCATTTGATATTTCTTTATTTTCGTCAAAATCCATGTTTTAATGTGATAAATTATCATATTGGCAGGTTTAGAATCATTTGATATTTCTTTAATTTCGTCAATATCCATGTTTTGATGTGATAAATAATCATATTGGCAGATTTAGAATCATTTGTTATTTCTTTATTTTCGTCAAATTCCATGTTTTGATGTGATAAATAATTAACTTGGCAAGTTAAGAATCATTTCATATTTCTTTATTTTCGTCAAAATCCATGTTTTGATGTGATAAATAATCGAATTGGCAGATTTAGAATCATTTGATATTTCTTTATTTTCGTCAAAATCCATGTTTTGATGTGATAAATAATCATACTAGCAGGTTTAGAATCATTTTATATTTCTTTATTTTCGTCAAAATCCATGTTTTGATGTGATAAATATTCATATTGGCAGGTTTAGAATCATTTGATATTTCTTTACTTTCGTCAAAATCCATGTTTTGATGTGATAAATAATCATATTGGCAGGTTTAGAATCGTTTGATATTTTTTTATTTTCGTCAAAATCCATGTTTTGATATTTTAAATAATCATATTGGCAGGTTTAGAATCATTTGATATTTCTTTACTTTCGTTAAAATCCATGTATTGATGTGATAAATAATTAAATTGTCAGATTTAGAATCATTTGATATTTCTTTATTTTCGTCAAAATCCATGTATTGATTTGATAAATAATCATATTGGCAGGTTTAGAATCATTTGATATTTCTTTATTTTCGTCAATATCCATGTATTGATGTGATAAATAATCATATTGGCAGGTTTAGAATCATTTGATATTTCTTTATTTTCGTTAAAGTCCATTGTTTGGTGTGATAAATAATTAAATTGTCAGATTTAGAATCATTTGATATTTCTTTATTTTCGGCAAAATCCATGTATTGATGTGATAAATAATCATATTGGCAGGTTTAGAATCGTTTGATATTTCTTTATTTTCGGCAAAATCCATGTTTCGATGTGATAAATAATCATATTGGCAGGTTTAGAATCATTTGATATTTCTTTATTTTCGTCAATATCCATGTTTTGATGTGATAAATAATCATATTGGCAGGTTTAGAATCATTTGATATTTCTCTATTTTCGTCAATTTCCATGTTTTGGTGTGATAAATAATTAAATTGGCAGATTTAGAATCACTTGATATTTCTTTATTTTTGTCAAAATCCATGTTCGGATGTGATAAATAATCATATTAACAGATTTAGAATCATTTGATATTTCTTTATTTTCGGCAAAATCCATGTATTGATGTGATAAATTATCATATTGGCAGGTTTAGAATCATTTGATATTTCTTTATTTTCGGTAAAATCCATGTATTGATGTGATAAATAATCATATTGGCAGATTAAGAATCATTTGATATTTCTTTATTTTCGGAAAAATCCATGTATTGATGTGATAAATAATCATATTGGCAGATTAAGAATCATTTGATATTTCTTTATTTTCGTCAAAATCCATGTTTTAATGTGATAAATTATCATATTGGCAGGTTTAGAATCATTTGATATTTCTTTAATTTCGTCAATATCCATGTTTTGATGTGATAAATAATCATATTGGCAGATTTAGAATCATTTGTTATTTCTTTATTTTCGTCAAAATCCATGTTTTGATGTGATAAATAATTAACTTGGCAAGTTAAGAATCATTTCATATTTCTTTATTTTCGTCAAAATCCATGTTTTGATGTGATAAATAATCGAATTGTCAGATTTAGAATCATTTGATATTTCTTTATTTTCGGCAAAATCCATGTATTGATGTTATAAATAATCATATTGGCAGATTAAGAATCATTTGATATTTCTTTACTTTCGTTAAAATCCATGGTTTGATGTGATAAATAATTAAATTGTCAGATTTAGAATCATTTGATATTTCTTTTTTTTCGTCAAAATCCATGTATTGATGTGATAAATAATCATATTGGAAGGTTTAGAATCATTTTATATTTCTTTATTTTCTTCAATATCCATGTTTTGATGTGATAAATAATCATATTGGCAGGTTTAGAATCATTTGATATTTCTTTATTTTCGTTAAAATCCATGGTTTGGTGTGATAAATAATTAAATTGTCAGATTTAGAATCATTTGTTATTTCTTTATTTTCGTCAAAATCCATGTTTTGATGTGATAAATAATTAAATATTCAGATTTAGAATCATTTGATATTTCTTTATTTTCGGCAAAATCCATGTATTGATGTGATAAATTATCATATTGGCAGATTAAGAATCATTTGATATTTCTTTATTTTCGTCAAAATCCATGTTTTAATGTGATAAATTATCATATTGGCAGGTTTAGAATCATTTGATATTTCTTTAATTTCGTCAATATCCATGTTTTGATGTGATAAATAATCATATTGGCAGATTTAGAATCATTTGTTATTTCTTTATTTTCGTCAAATTCCATGTTTTGATGTGATAAATAATTAACTTGGCAAGTTAAGAATCATTTCATATTTCTTTATTTTCGTCAAAATCCATGTTTTGATGTGATAAATAATCGAATTGGCAGATTTAGAATCATTTGATATTTCTTTATTTTCGTCAAAATCCATGTTTTGATGTGATAAATAATCATACTAGCAGGTTTAGAATCATTTTATATTTCTTTATTTTCGTCAAAATCCATGTTTTGATGTGATAAATATTCATATTGGCAGGTTTAGAATCATTTGATATTTCTTTACTTTCGTCAAAATCCATGTTTTGATGTGATAAATAATCATATTGGCAGGTTTAGAATCGTTTGATATTTTTTTATTTTCGTCAAAATCCATGTTTTGATATTTTAAATAATCATATTGGCAGGTTTAGAATCATTTGATATTTCTTTACTTTCGTTAAAATCCATGTATTGATGTGATAAATAATTAAATTGTCAGATTTAGAATCATTTGATATTTCTTTATTTTCGTCAAAATCCATGTATTGATTTGATAAATAATCATATTGGCAGGTTTAGAATCATTTGATATTTCTTTATTTTCGTCAATATCCATGTATTGATGTGATAAATAATCATATTGGCAGGTTTAGAATCATTTGATATTTCTTTATTTTCGTTAAAGTCCATTGTTTGGTGTGATAAATAATTAAATTGTCAGATTTAGAATCATTTGATATTTCTTTATTTTCGGCAAAATCCATGTATTGATGTGATAAATAATCATATTGGCAGGTTTAGAATCGTTTGATATTTCTTTATTTTCGGCAAAATCCATGTTTCGATGTGATAAATAATCATATTGGCAGGTTTAGAATCATTTGATATTTCTTTATTTTCGTCAATATCCATGTTTTGATGTGATAAATAATCATATTGGCAGGTTTAGAATCATTTGATATTTCTCTATTTTCGTCAATTTCCATGTTTTGGTGTGATAAATAATTAAATTGGCAGATTTAGAATCACTTGATATTTCTTTATTTTTGTCAAAATCCATGTTCGGATGTGATAAATAATCATATTAACAGATTTAGAATCATTTGATATTTCTTTATTTTCGTCAAAATCCATGTTTTGGTATGATAAATAATCATATTGGCACGTTTAGAATCATTTAATATTTCTTTATTTTCGTCAAAATCCATGTTTTGGTATGATAAAAAATCATATTGGCAGGTTTAGAATCATTTGATATTTCTGTATTTTCGTCAGTTTCCATGTTTTGGTATGATAAATAATCATATTGGCAGGTTTAGAATCATTTGATATTTCTTTATTTTCGTCAATTTCCATGTTTTGGTATGATAAATAATCATATTGGCAGGTTTAGAATCATTTGATATTTCTTTATTTTCGTCAATTTCCATGTTTTGGTGTGATAAATAATGTGAAAATTGGCAGATTTAGAATCACTTGATATTTCTTTATTTTCCTCAATTTCCATGTTTTGGTATGATAAATAATCATATTGGCAGGTTTAGAATCATTTGATATTTCTTTATTTTCGTCAATTTCCATGTTTTGGTGTGATAAATAATCATATTGGCAGGTTTAGAATCATTTGATATTTCTTTATTTTCGTCAATTTCCATGTTTTGGTGTGATAAATAATCATATTGGCAGGTTTAGAATCATTTGATATTTCTTTATTTTCGTCAATTTCCATGTTTTGGTGTGATAAATAATCATATTGGCAGATTTAGAATCACTTGTTATGTCTTTATTTTCGTCAATTTCCATGTTTTGGTATGATAAATAATCATATTGGCAGGTTTAGAATCATTTGATATTTCTTTATTTTCGTCAATTTCCATGTTTTGGTATGATAAATAATCATATTGGCAGGTTTAGAATCATTTGATATTTCTTTATTTTTGTCAATTTCCATGTTTTGGTATGATAAATAATCATATTGGCAGGTTTAGAATCATTTGATATTTCTTTATTTTCGTCAATTTCCATGTTTTGGTGTGATAAATAATCATATTGGCAGATTTAGAATCACTTGATATTTCTTTATTTTCGTCAATTTCCATGTTTTGGTATGATAAATAATCATATTGGCAGGTTTAGAATCATTTGATATTTCTTTATATTCGTCAATTTCCATGTTTTGGTGTGATAAATAATCATATTGGCAGGTTCAGAATGATTTGATATTTCTTTATTTTCGTCAATTTGCATGTTTTGGTGTGATAAATAATCATATTGGCAGGTTTAGAATCATTTGATATTTCTTTATTTTCGTCAATTTCCATGTTTTGGTGTGATAAATAATCATATTGGCAGATTTAGAATCACTTGATATTTCTTTATTTTCGTCAATTTCCATGTTTTGGTATGATAAATAATCATATTGGCAGGTTTAGAATCATTTGATATTTCTTTATTTTCGTCAATTTCCATGTTTTGGTGTGATAAATAATCATATTGGCAGGTTTAGAATCATTTGATATTTCTTTATTTTCGTCAATTTCCATGTTTTGGTGTGATAAATAATCATATTGGCAGGTTTA
Organism: Liopterus haemorrhoidalis; assembly: GCA_963971575.1. Lineage (NCBI taxonomy): Eukaryota > Metazoa > Arthropoda > Insecta > Coleoptera > Dytiscidae > Liopterus > Liopterus haemorrhoidalis. The sequence goes on along the minus strand of OZ020614.1, from coordinate 26,099,608 downwards.
GAATCATTTGATATTTCTTTATTTTCGTCAATTTCCATGTTTTGGTGTGATAAATAATCATATTGGCAGGTTTAGAATCATTTGATATTTCTTTATTTTCGTCAATTTCCATGTTTTGGTGTGATAAATAATCATATTGGCAGATTTAGAATCACTTGATATTTCTTTATTTTCGTCAATTTCCATGTTTTGGTATGATAAATAATCATATTGGCAGGTTTAGAATCATTTGATATTTCTTTATTTTCGTCAATTTCCATGTTTTGGTGTGATAAATAATCATATTGGCAGGTTAAGAATCATTTGATATTTCTTTATTTTCGTCAATTTCCATGTTTTGGTGTGATAAATAATCATATTGGCAGGTTTAGAATCACTTGATATTTCTTTATTTTCGTCAATTTCCATGTTTTGGTATGATAAATAATCATATTGGCAGGTTTAGAATCATTTGATATTTCTTTATTTTCGTCAATTTCCATGTTTTGGTGTGATAAATAATCATATTGGCAGGTTTAGAATCATTTGATATTTCTTTATTTTCGTCAATTTCCATGTTTTGGTGTGATAAATAATCATATTGGCAGGTTTAGAATCATTTGATATTTCTTTATTTTCGTCAATTTCCATGTTTTGGTATGATAAATAATCATATTGGCAGGTTTAGAATCATTTGATATTTCTATATTTTCGTCAATATCCATGTTTTGATGTGATAAATAATCATATTGGCAGGTTTAGAATGATTTGATATTTCTTTATTTTCGTCAATATCCATGTATTGATGTGATAAATAATCATATTGGCAGATTAAGAATCATTTGATATTTCTTTATTTTCGTCAAAATCCATGTTTTAATGTGATAAATTATCATATTGGCAGGTTTAGAATCATTTGATATTTCTTTATTTTCGTCGAAATCCATGTATTGATGTGATAAATAATCATATTGGCAGGTTTAGAATCATTTGATATTTCTTTATTTTCGTCAATATCCATGTATTGATGTGATAAATAATCATATTGGCAGATTAAGAATCATTTGTTATTTCTTTATTTTCGTCAAAATCCGGGTTTTAATGTGATAAATTATCATATTGGCAGGTTTAGAATCATTTGATATTTCTTTATTTTCGGTAAAATCCATGTATTGATGTGATAAATAATCATATTGGCAGATTAAGAATCATTTGATATTTCTTTATTTTCGGAAAAATCCATGTATTGATGTGATAAATAATCATATTGGCAGATTAAGAATCATTTGATATTTCTTTATTTTCGTCAAAATCCATGTTTTAATGTGATAAATTATCATATTGGCAGGTTTAGAATCATTTGATATTTCTTTAATTTCGTCAATATCCATGTTTTGATGTGATAAATAATCATATTGGCAGATTTAGAATCATTTGTTATTTCTTTATTTTCGTCAAAATCCATGTTTTGATGTGATAAATAATTAACTTGGCAAGTTAAGAATCATTTCATATTTCTTTATTTTCGTCAAAATCCATGTTTTGATGTGATAAATAATCGAATTGTCAGATTTAGAATCATTTGATATTTCTTTATTTTCGGCAAAATCCATGTATTGATGTTATAAATAATCATATTGGCAGATTAAGAATCATTTGATATTTCTTTACTTTCGTTAAAATCCATGGTTTGATGTGATAAATAATTAAATTGTCAGATTTAGAATCATTTGATATTTCTTTTTTTTCGTCAAAATCCATGTATTGATGTGATAAATAATCATATTGGAAGGTTTAGAATCATTTTATATTTCTTTATTTTCTTCAATATCCATGTTTTGATGTGATAAATAATCATATTGGCAGGTTTAGAATCATTTGATATTTCTTTATTTTCGTTAAAATCCATGGTTTGGTGTGATAAATAATTAAATTGTCAGATTTAGAATCATTTGTTATTTCTTTATTTTCGTCAAAATCCATGTTTTGATGTGATAAATAATTAAATATTCAGATTTAGAATCATTTGATATTTCTTTATTTTCGGCAAAATCCATGTATTGATGTGATAAATTATCATATTGGCAGATTAAGAATCATTTGATATTTCTTTATTTTCGTCAAAATCCATGTTTTGATGTGATAAATAATCATATTGGCAGATTTAGAATCATTTGTTATTTCTTTATTTTCGTCAAATTCCATGTTTTGATGTGATAAATAATTAACTTGGCAAGTTAAGAATCATTTCATATTTCTTTATTTTCGTCAAAATCCATGTTTTGATGTGATAAATAATCGAATTGGCAGATTTAGAATCATTTGATATTTCTTTATTTTCGTCAAAATCCATGTTTTGATGTGATAAATAATCATACTAGCAGGTTTAGAATCATTTTATATTTCTTTATTTTCGTCAAAATCCATGTTTTGATGTGATAAATATTCATATTGGCAGGTTTAGAATCATTTGATATTTCTTTACTTTCGTCAAAATCCATGTTTTGATGTGATAAATAATCATATTGGCAGGTTTAGAATCGTTTGATATTTTTTTATTTTCGTCAAAATCCATGTTTTGATATTTTAAATAATCATATTGGCAGGTTTAGAATCATTTGATATTTCTTTACTTTCGTTAAAATCCATGTATTGATGTGATAAATAATTAAATTGTCAGATTTAGAATCATTTGATATTTCTTTATTTTCGTCAAAATCCATGTATTGATTTGATAAATAATCATATTGGCAGATTAAGAATCATTTGGTATTTCTTTATTTTCGTCAAAATCCAGGTTTTAATGTGATAAATTATCATATTGGCAGGTTTAGAATCATTTGATATTTCTTTATTTTCGGTAAAATCCATGTATTGATGTGATAAATAATCATATTGGCAGATTAAGAATCATTTGATATTTCTTTATTTTCGGAAAAATCCATGTATTGATGTGATAAATAATCATATTGGCAGATTAAGAATCATTTGATATTTCTTTATTTTCGTCAAAATCCATGTTTTAATGTGATAAATTATCATATTGGCAGGTTTAGAATCATTTGATATTTCTTTAATTTCGTCAATATCCATGTTTTGATGTGATAAATAATCATATTGGCAGATTTAGAATCATTTGTTATTTCTTTATTTTCGTCAAAATCCATGTTTTTATGTGATAAATAATTAACTTGGCAAGTTAAGAATCATTTCATATTTCTTTATTTTCGTCAAAATCCATGTTTTGATGTGATAAATAATCGAATTGTCAGATTTAGAATCATTTGATATTTCTTTATTTTCGGCAAAATCCATGTATTGATGTTATAAATAATCATATTGGCAGATTAAGAATCATTTGATATTTCTTTACTTTCGTTAAAATCCATGGTTTGATGTGATAAATAATTAAATTGTCAGATTTAGAATCATTTGATATTTCTTTATTTTCGTCAAAATCCATGTATTGATGTGATAAATAATCATATTGGAAGGTTTAGAATCATTTTATATTTCTTTATTTTCTTCAATATCCATGTTTTGATGTGATAAATAATCATATTGGCAGGTTTAGAATCATTTGATATTTCTTTATTTTCGTTAAAATCCATGGTTTGGTGTGATAAATAATTAAATTGTCAGATTTAGAATCATTTGTTATTTCTTTATTTTCGTCAAAATCCATGTTTTGATGTGATAAATAATTAAATATTCAGATTTAGAATCATTTGATATTTCTTTATTTTCGGCAAAATCCATGTATTGATGTGATAAATTATCATATTGGCAGATTAAGAATCATTTGATATTTCTTTATTTTCGTCAAAATCCATGTTTTAATGTGATAAATTATCATATTGGCAGGTTTAGAATCATTTGATATTTCTTTAATTTCGTCAATATCCATGTTTTGATGTGATAAATAATCATATTGGCAGATTTAGAATCATTTGTTATTTCTTTATTTTCGTCAAATTCCATGTTTTGATGTGATAAATAATTAACTTGGCAAGTTAAGAATCATTTCATATTTCTTTATTTTCGTCAAAATCCATGTTTTGATGTGATAAATAATCGAATTGGCAGATTTAGAATCATTTGATATTTCTTTATTTTCGTCAATATCCATGTTTTGATGTGATAAATAATCATATTGGCAGGTTTAGAATCATTTGATATTTCTTTATTTACGTCAATATCCATGTTTTAATGTGATAAAGTATCATATTGGCAGGTTTAGAATCATTTGATATTTCTTTATTTTCGTCAAAATCCATGTATTGATGTGATAAATAATCATATTGGCAGATTAAAATCATTTAATATTTCTTTATTTTCGTCAATATCCATGTTTTGATGTGATAAATAATCATATTGGCAGGTTTAGAATCATTTGATATTTCTTTATTTTCGTCAATATCCATGTATTGATGTGATAAATAATCATATTGGCAGATTAAGAATCATTTGATATTTCTTTATTTTCGTCAAAATCCATGTATTGATGTGATAAATAATCATATTGGCAGGTTTAGAATCATTTGATATTTCTTTATTTTCGTCAATATCCATGTATTGATGTGATAAATAATCATATTGGCAGATTAAGAATCATTTGATATTTCTTTATTTTCGTCAAAATCCATGTATTGATGTGATAAATAATCATATTGGCAGGTTTAGAATCATTTGATATTTCTTTATTTTCGTCAATATCCATGTATTGATGTGATAAATAATCATATTGGCAGATTAAGAATCATTTGATATTTCTTTATATTCGTCAAAATCCATGTTTTAATGTGATAAATTATCATATTGGCAGGTTTAGAATCATTTGATATTTCTTTATTTTCATCAAAATCCATGTTTTGATGTGATAAATAATCATATTGGCAGGTTTAGAATCATTTGATATTTCTTTATTTTCGTCAAAATCCATGTTTTGATGTGATAAATAATCATATTGGCAGGTTTAGAATCATTTGATATTTCTTTATTTTCATCAAAATCCATGTTTTAATGTGATAAAGTATCATATTGGCAGGTTTAGAATCATTTGATATTTCTTTATTTTCGTCAAAATCCATGTATTGATGTGATAAATAATCATATTGGCAGGTTTAGAATCATTTGATATTTCTTTATTTTCGTCAATATCCATGTTTTGATGTGATAAATAATCATATTGGCAGGTTTAGAATCATTTGATATTTCTTTATTTTCGTCAATATCCATGTATTGATGTGATAAATAATCATATTGGCAGATTAAGAATCATTTGATATTTCTTTATTTTCGTCAAAATCCATGTATTGATGTGATAAATAATCATATTGGCAGGTTTAGAATCATTTGATATTTCTTTATTTTCGTCAATATCCATGTATTGATGTGATAAATAATCATAATGGCAGATTAAGAATCATTTGATATTTCTTTATTTTCGTCAAAATCCATGTTTTAATGTGATAAATTATCATATTGGCAGGTTTAGAATCATTTGATATTTCTTTATTTTCGTCAAAATCCATGTATTGATGTGATAAATAATCATATTGGCAGGTTTAGAATCATTGGATATTTCTTTATTTTCGTCAATATCCATGTATTGATGTGATAAATAATCATATTGGCAGGTTTAGAATCATTTGATATATCTTTATTTTCGTTAAAATCCATGGTTTGGTGTGATAAATAATTAAATTGTCAGATTTAGAATCATTTGATATTTCTTTATTTTCGGCAAAATCCATGTATTGATGTGATAAATAATCATATTGGCAGGTTTAGAATCATTTGATATTTCTTTGATTTCGTCAATATCCATGTTTTGATGTGCTAAATAATCATATTTGCAGGTTTAGAATCATTTGATATTTCTTTATTTTCGTCAATATCCATGTTTTGATGTGATAAATAATCATATCGGCAGATTTAGAATTATTTGATATTTCTTTATTTTCGTCAGAATCCATGTTTTGATGTGATAAATAATCATATTGGCAGGTTAAGAATCATTTGATATTTCTTTATTTTTGTCAAAATCCATGTTTTGATGTGATAAATAATCATATTGGCAGGTTTAGAATCACTTGATATTTCTTTATTTTCGTCAAAATCCATGTTTTGATGTGATAAATATTCATATTGGCAGGTTTAGAATCATTTGATATTTCTTTATTTTCGTCAAAATCCATGTTTTGATGTGATAAATATTCATATTGGCAGGTTTAGAATCATTTGATATTTCTTTATTTTCGTCAAAATCCATGTATTGATGTGATAAATAATCATATTGGCAGGTTTAGAATCATTTGATATTTCTTTATTTTCGTCAATATCCATGTATTGATGTGATTAATAATCATATTGGCAGGTTTAGAATCATTTGATATTTCTTTATTTTCGTTAAAATCCATGGTTTGGTGTGATAAATAATTAAATTGTCAGATTTAGAATCATTTGATATTTCTTTATTTTCGGCCAAATCCATGTATTGATGTGATAAATAATCATATTGGCAGGTTAAGAATCATTTGATATTTCTTTATTTTCGTCAATATCCATGTTTTGATGTGATAAATAATCATATTAGCAGGTTTAGAATCATTTGATATTTCTTTATTTTCGTCAAAATCCATGTTTAAATGTGATAAATTATCATATTGGCAGGTTTAGAATCATTTGATATTTCTTTATTTTCGTCAAAATCCATGTATTGATGTGATAAATAATCTTATTGGCAGGTTTAGAATCATTTGATATTTCTTTATTTTCGTCAATATCCATGTTTTGATGTGATAAATAATCATATTGGCAGGTTTAGAATCATTTGATATTTCTTTATTTTCGTCAATATCCATGTTTTAATGTGATAAAGTATCATATTGGCAGGTTTAGAATCATTTGATATTTCTTTATTTTCGTCAAAATCCATGTATTGATGTGATAAATAATCATATTGGCAGATTAAGAATCATTTAATATTTCTTTATTTTCGTCAAAATCCATGTTTTAATGTGATAAAGTATCATATTGGCAGGTTTAGAATCATTTGATATTTCTTTATTTTCGTCAAAATCCATGTATTGATGTGATAAATAATCATATTGGCAGGTTTAGAATCATTTGATATTTCTTTATTTTCGTCAATATCCATGTTTTGATGTGATAAATAATCATATTGGCAGGTTTAGAATCATTTGATATTTCTTTATTTTCGTCAATATCCATGTATTGATGTGATAAATTATCATATTGGCAGGTTAAGAATCATTTGATATTTCTTTATTTTTGTCAAAATCCATGTTTTGATGTGATAAATATTCATATTGGCAAGTTTAGAATAATTTGATATTTCTTTATTTTCGTCAATATCCATGTTTTGATGTGATTAATAATCATATTGGCAGGTTTAGAATCATTTGATATTTCTTTATTTTCGTCAATATCCATGTATTGATGTGATAAATAATCATATTGCAGGTTTAGAATCATTTGATATTTCATTATTTTCGTCAATATCCATGTTTTGATGTGATAAATAATCATATTGGCAGGTTTAGAATCATTTGATATTTCTTTATTTTCATCAAAATCCATGTTTTGATGTGATAAATAATCATATTGGCAGGTTTAGAATCATTTGATATTTCTTTATTTTCGTCAAAATCCATGTTTTGATGTGATAAATAATCATATTAGCAGGTTTAGAATCATTTGATATTTCTTTATTTTCGTCAAAATCCATGTTTAAATGTGATAAATTATCATATTGGCAGGTTTAGAATCATTTGATATTTCTTTATTTTCGTCAAAATCCATGTATTGATGTGATAAATAATCTTATTGGCAGGTTTAGAATCATTTGATATTTCTTTATTTTCGTCAATATCCATGTTTTGATGTGATAAATAATCATATTGGCAGGTTTAGAATCATTTGATATTTCTTTATTTTCGTCAATATCCATGTTTTAATGTGATAAAGTATCATATTGGCAGGTTTAGAATCATTTGATATTTCTTTATTTTCGTCAAAATCCATGTATTGATGTGATAAATAATCATATTGGCAGATTAAGAATCATTTAATATTTCTTTATTTTCGTCAAAATCCATGTTTTAATGTGATAAAGTATCATATTGGCAGGTTTAGAATCATTTGATATTTCTTTATTTTCGTCAAAATCCATGTATTGATGTGATAAATAATCATATTGGCAGGTTTAGAATCATTTGATATTTCTTTATTTTCGTCAATATCCATGTTTTGATGTGATAAATAATCATATTGGCAGGTTTAGAACCATTTGATATTTCTTTATTTTCGTCAATATCCATGTATTGATGTGATAAATTATCATATTGGCAGGTTAAGAATCATTTGATATTTCTTTATTTTTGTCAAAATCCATGTTTTGATGTGATAAATATTCATATTGGCAAGTTTAGAATAATTTGATATTTCTTTATTTTCGTCAATATCCATGTTTTGATGTGATTAATAATCATATTGGCAGGTTTAGAATCATTTGATATTTCTTTATTTTCGTCAATATCCATGTATTGATGTGATAAATAATCATATTGCAGGTTTAGAATCATTTGATATTTCATTATTTTCGTCAATATCCATGTTTTGATGTGATAAATAATCATATTGGCAGGTTTAGAATCATTTGATATTTCTTTATTTTCATCAAAATCCATGTTTTGATGTGATAAATAATCATATTGGCAGGTTTAGAATCATTTGATATTTCTTTATTTTCGTCAAAATCCATGTTTTGATGTGATAAATAATCATATTGGCAGGTTTAGAATCATTTGATATTTATTTATTTTCGTCAAAATACATGTTTTGATGTGATAAATAATCATATCGGCAGATTTAGAATTATTTGATATTTCTTTATTTTCGTCAGTATCCATGTTTTGATGTGATAAATTATCATATTGGCAGGTTAAGAATCATTTGATATTTCTTTATTTTTGTCAAAATCCATGTTTTGATGTGATAAAGTATCATATTGGCAGGTTTAGAATCATTTGATATTTCTTTATTTTCGTCAAAATCCATGTATTGATGTGATAAATAATCATATTGGCAGGTTTAGAATCATTTGATATTTCTTTATTTTCGTCAATATCCATGTTTTGATGTGATAAATAATCATATTGGCAGGTTTAGAATCATTTGATATTTCTTTATTTTCGTCAATATCCATGTATTGATGTGATAAATTATCATATTGGCAGGTTAAGAATCATTTGATATTTCTTTATTTTTGTCAAAATCCATGTTTTGATGTGATAAATATTCATATTGGCAAGTTTAGAATAATTTGATATTTCTTTATTTTCGTCAATATCCATGTTTTGATGTGATTAATAATCATATTGGCAGGTTTAGAATCATTTGATATTTCTTTATTTTCGTCAATATCCATGTATTGATGTGATAAATAATCATATTGCAGGTTTAGAATCATTTGATATTTCATTATTTTCGTCAATATCCATGTTTTGATGTGATAAATAATCATATTGGCAGGTTTAGAATCATTTGATATTTCTTTATTTTCATCAAAATCCATGTTTTGATGTGATAAATAATCATATTGGCAGGTTTAGAATCATTTGATATTTCTTTATTTTCGTCAAAATCCATGTTTTGATGTGATAAATAATCATATTAGCAGGTTTAGAATCATTTGATATTTCTTTATTTTCGTCAAAATCCATGTTTAAATGTGATAAATTATCATATTGGCAGGTTTAGAATCATTTGATATTTCTTTATTTTCGTCAAAATCCATGTATTGATGTGATAAATAATCATATTAGCAGGTTTAGAATCATTTGATATTTCTTTATTTTCGTCAAAATCCATGTTTAAATGTGATAAATTATCATATTGGCAGGTTTAGAATCATTTGATATTTCTTTATTTTCGTCAAAATCCATGTATTGATGTGATAAATAATCTTATTGGCAAGTTTAGAATAATTTGATATTTCTTTATTTTCGTCAATATCCATGTTTTGATGTGATTAATAATCATATTGGCAGGTTTAGAATCATTTGATATTTCTTTATTTTCGTCAATATCCATGTATTGATGTGATAAATAATCATATTGCAGGTTTAGAATCATTTGATATTTCATTATTTTCGTCAATATCCATGTTTTGATGTGATAAATAATCATATTGGCAGGTTTAGAATCATTTGATATTTCTTTATTTTCATCAAAATCCATGTTTTGATGTGATAAATAATCATATTGGCAGGTTTAGAATCATTTGATATTTCTTTATTTTCGTCAAAATCCATGTTTTGATGTGATAAATAATCATATTGGCAGGTTTAGAATCATTTGATATTTATTTATTTTCGTCAAAATACATGTTTTGATGTGATAAATAATCATATCGGCAGATTTAGAATTATTTGATATTTCTTTATTTTCGTCAGTATCCATGTTTTGATGTGATAAATTATCATATTGGCAGGTTAAGAATCATTTGATATTTCTTTATTTTTGTCAAAATCCATGTTTTGATGTGATAAATATTCATATTGGCAAGTTTAGAATCATTTGATATTTCTTTATTTTCGTCAAAATCCATGTTTTGATGTGATAAATATTCATATTGGCAGGTTTAGAATCATTTGATATTTCTTTATTTTCGTCAAAATCCATGTTTTGATGTGATAAATATTCATATTGGCAGGTTTAGAATCATTTGATATTTCTTTATTTTCGTCAAAATCCATGTATTGATGTGATAAATAATCATATTGGCAGGTTTAGAATCATTTGATATTTCTTTATTTTCGTCAATATCCATGTATTGATGTGATAAATAATCATATTGGCAGGTTTGGAATCATTTGATATTTCTTTATTTTCGTTAAAATCCATGGTTTGGTGTGATAAATAATTAAATTGTCAGATTTAGAATCATTTGATATTTCTTTATTTTCGGCAAAATCCATGTATTGATGTGATAAATAATCATATTGGCAGGTTTAGAATCATTTGATATTTCTTTATTTTCGTCAATATCCATGTTTTGATGTGATAAATAATCATATTAGCAGGTTTAGAATCATTTGATATTTCTTTATTTTCGTCAATATCCATGTTTTGATGTGATTAATAGTCATATTGGCAGGTTTAGAATCAGTTGATATTTCTTTAGTTTCGTCAAAATCCATGTTTAAATGTGATAAATTATCATATTGGCAGGTTTAGAATCATTTGATATTTCTTTATTTTCGTCAAAATCCATGTATTGATGTGATAAATAATCTTATTGGCAGGTTTAGAATCATTTGATATTTCTTTATTTTCGTCAATATCCATGTATTGATGTGATAAATAATCATATTGGCAGATTAAGAATCATTTGATATTTCTTTATTTTCGTCAAAATCCATGTTTTAATGTGATAAAGTATCATATTGGCAGGTTTAGAATCATTTGATATTTCTTTATTTTCGTCAAAATCCATGTATTGATGTGATAAATAATCATATTGGCAGGTTTAGAATCATTTGATATTTCTTTATTTTCGTCAATATCCATGTTTTGATGTGATAAATAATCATATTGGCAGGTTTAGAATCATTTGATATTTATTTATTTTCGTCAAAATACATGTTTTGATGTGATAAATAATCATATCGGCAGATTTAGAATTATTTGATATTTCTTTATTTTCGTCAGTATCCATGTTTTGATGTGATAAATAATCATATTGGCAGGTTAAGAATCATTTGATATTTCTTTATTTTTGTCAAAATCCATGTTTTGATGTGATAAATATTCATATTGGCAAGTTTAGAATCATTTGATATTTCTTTATTTTCGTCAAAATCCATGTTTTGATGTGATAAATATTCATATTGGCAGGTTTAGAATCATTTGATATTTCTTTATTTTCGTCAAAATCCATGTTTTGATGTGATAAATATTCATATTGGCAGGTTTAGAATCATTTGATATTTCTTTATTTTCGTCAAAATCCATGTATTGATGTGATAAATAATCATATTGGCAGGTTTAGAATAATTTGATATTTCTTTATTTTCGTCAATATCCATGTATTGATGTGATAAATAATCATATTGGCAGGTTTGGAATCATTTGATATTTCTTTATTTTCGTTAAAATCCATGGTTTGGTGTGATAAATAATTAAATTGTCAGATTTAGAATCATTTGATATTTCTTTATTTTCGGCAAAATCCATGTATTGATGTGATAAATAATCATATTGGCAGGTTTAGAATCATTTGATATTTCTTTATTTTCGTCAATATCCATGTTTTGATGTGATAAATAATCATATTAGCAGGTTTAGAATCATTTGATATTTCTTTATTTTCGTCAATATCCATGTTTTGATGTGATTAATAGTCATATTGGAAGGTTTAGAATCAGTTGATATTTCTTTATTTTCGTCAAAATCCATGTTTAAATGTGATAAATTATCATATTGGCAGGTTTAGAATCATTTGATATTTCTTTATTTTCGTCAAAATCCATGTATTGATGTGATAAATAATCTTATTGGCAGGTTTAGAATCATTTGATATTTCTTTATTTTCGTCAATATCCATGTATTGATGTGATAAATAATCATATTGGCAGATTAAGAATCATTTGATATTTCTTTATTTTCGTCAAAATCCATGTTTTAATGTGATAAAGTATCATATTGGCAGGTTTAGAATCATTTGATATTTCTTTATTTTCGTCAAAATCCATGTATTGATGTGATAAATAATCATATTGGCAGGTTTAGAATCATTTGATATTTCTTTATTTTCGTCAATATCCATGTTTTGATGTGATAAATAATCATATTGGCAGGTTTAGAATCATTTGATATTTCTTTATTTTCGTCAATATCCATGTATTGATGTGATAAATAATCATATTGGCAGATTAAGAATCATTTGATATTTCTTTATTTTCGTCAAAATCCATGTATTGATGTGATAAATAATCATATTGGCAGGTTTAGAACCATTTGATATTTCTTTATTTTCGTCAATATCCATGTATTGATGTGATAAATAATCATATTGGCAGATTAAGAATCATTTGATATTTCTTTATTTTCGTCAAAATCCATGTTTTAATGTGATAAATAATCATATTGGCAGGTTTAGAATCATTTGATATTTCTTTATTTTCGTCAATATCCATGTATTGATGTGATAAATAATCATATTGGCAGGTTTAGAATCATTTGATATTTCTTTATTTTCGTTAAAATCCATGGTTTGGTGTGATAAATAATTAAATTGTCAGATTTAGAATCATTTGATATTTCTTTATTTTCGTCAAAATCCATGTATTGATGTGATAAATAATCATATTGGCAGGTTTAGAATCATTTGATATTTCTTTATTTTCGTCAATATCCATGTTTTGATGTGATAAATAATCATATTAGCAGGTTTAGAATCATTTGATATTTTTTATTTTCGTCAATATCCATGTTTTGATGTGATAAATAATCATATTGGCAGGTTTAGAATCATTTGATATTTCTTTATTTTCGTCAATATCCATGTTTTGATGTGATAAATAATCATATTGGCAGGTTTAGAATAATTTGATATTTCTTTATTTTCGTCAATATCCATGTTTTGATGTGATTAATAATCATATTGGCAGGTTTAGAATCATTTGATATTTCTTTATTTTCGTCAATATCCATGTATTGATGTGATAAATAATCATATTGCAGGTTTAGAATCATTTGATATTTCATTATTTTCGTCAATATCCATGTTTTGATGTGATAAATAATCATATTGGCAAATTAAGAATCATTTGATATTTCTTTATTTTCGTCAAAATCCACGTTTAAATGTGATAAATTATCATATTGGCAGGTTTAGAATCATTTGATATTTCTTTATTTTCTTTAAAATCCATGGTTTGGTGTGATAAATAATTAAATTGTCAGATTTAGAATCATTTGATATTTCTTTATTTTCGGCAAAATCCATGTATTGATGTGATAAATAATCATATTGGCAGATTAAGAATCATTTGATATTTCTTTATTTTCGTCAATATCCATGTATTGATGTGATAAATAATCATATTGGCAGGTTTAGAATCATTTGATATTTCTTTATTTTCGGCAAAATCCATGTATTGATGTGATTAATAATCATATTGGCAGATTAAGAATCATTTGATATTTCTTTATTTTCGTCAAAATCCATGTTTTAATGTGATAAATTATCATATTGGCAGGTTTAGAATCATTTGATATTTCTTTATTTTCGTCAAAATCCATGTATTGATGTGATAAATAATCATATTGGCAGGTTTAGAATCATTTGATATTTCTTTATTTTCGTCAATATCCATGTATTGATGTGATAAATAATCATATTGCAGGTTTAGAATCATTTGATATTTCATTATTTTCGTCAATATCCATGTTTTGATGTGATAAATAATCATATTGGCAGGTTTAGAATCATTTGATATTTCTTTATTTTCATCAAAATCCATGTTTTGATGTGATAAATAATCATATTGGCAGGTTTAGAATCATTTGATATTTCTTTATTTTCGTCAAAATCCATGTTTTGATGTGATAAATAATCATATTAGCAGGTTTAGAATCATTTGATATTTCTTTATTTTCGTCAAAATCCATGTTTAAATGTGATAAATTATCATATTGGCAGGTTTAGAATCATTTGATATTTCTTTATTTTCGTCAAAATCCATGTATTGATGTGATAAATAATCTTATTGGCAGGTTTAGAATCATTTGATATTTCTTTATTTTCGTCAATATCCATGTTTTGATGTGATAAATAATCATATTGGCAGGTTTAGAATCATTTGATATTTCTTTATTTTCGTCAATATCCATGTTTTAATGTGATAAAGTATCATATTGGCAGGTTTAGAATCATTTGATATTTCTTTATTTTCGTCAAAATCCATGTATTGATGTGATAAATAATCATATTGGCAGATTAAGAATCATTTAATATTTCTTTATTTTCGTCAAAATCCATGTTTTAATGTGATAAAGTATCATATTGGCAGGTTTAGAATCATTTGATATTTCTTTATTTTCGTCAAAATCCATGTATTGATGTGATAAATAATCATATTGGCAGGTTTAGAATCATTTGATATTTCTTTATTTTCGTCAATATCCATGTTTTGATGTGATAAATAATCATATTGGCAGGTTTAGAACCATTTGATATTTCTTTATTTTCGTCAATATCCATGTATTGATGTGATAAATTATCATATTGGCAGGTTAAGAATCATTTGATATTTCTTTATTTTTGTCAAAATCCATGTTTTGATGTGATAAATATTCATATTGGCAAGTTTAGAATAATTTGATATTTCTTTATTTTCGTCAATATCCATGTTTTGATGTGATTAATAATCATATTGGCAGGTTTAGAATCATTTGATATTTCTTTATTTTCGTCAATATCCATGTATTGATGTGATAAATAATCATATTGCAGGTTTAGAATCATTTGATATTTCATTATTTTCGTCAATATCCATGTTTTGATGTGATAAATAATCATATTGGCAGGTTTAGAATCATTTGATATTTCTTTATTTTCATCAAAATCCATGTTTTGATGTGATAAATAATCATATTGGCAGGTTTAGAATCATTTGATATTTCTTTATTTTCG
This sequence comes from Liopterus haemorrhoidalis, assembly GCA_963971575.1. Lineage (NCBI taxonomy): Eukaryota > Metazoa > Arthropoda > Insecta > Coleoptera > Dytiscidae > Liopterus > Liopterus haemorrhoidalis. Next base: position 26,083,902 of record OZ020614.1, on the reverse strand, counting down.
TCAAAATCCATGTTTTGATGTGATAAATAATCATATTGGCAGGTTTAGAATCATTTGATATTTATTTATTTTCGTCAAAATACATGTTTTGATGTGATAAATAATCATATCGGCAGATTTAGAATTATTTGATATTTCTTTATTTTCGTCAGTATCCATGTTTTGATGTGATAAATTATCATATTGGCAGGTTAAGAATCATTTGATATTTCTTTATTTTTGTCAAAATCCATGTTTTGATGTGATAAAGTATCATATTGGCAGGTTTAGAATCATTTGATATTTCTTTATTTTCGTCAAAATCCATGTATTGATGTGATAAATAATCATATTGGCAGGTTTAGAATCATTTGATATTTCTTTATTTTCGTCAATATCCATGTTTTGATGTGATAAATAATCATATTGGCAGGTTTAGAATCATTTGATATTTCTTTATTTTCGTCAATATCCATGTATTGATGTGATAAATTATCATATTGGCAGGTTAAGAATCATTTGATATTTCTTTATTATTGTCAAAATCCATGTTTTGATGTGATAAATATTCATATTGGCAAGTTTAGAATAATTTGATATTTCTTTATTTTCGTCAATATCCATGTTTTGATGTGATTAATAATCATATTGGCAGGTTTAGAATCATTTGATATTTCTTTATTTTCGTCAATATCCATGTATTGATGTGATAAATAATCATATTGCAGGTTTAGAATCATTTGATATTTCATTATTTTCGTCAATATCCATGTTTTGATGTGATAAATAATCATATTGGCAGGTTTAGAATCATTTGATATTTCTTTATTTTCATCAAAATCCATGTTTTGATGTGATAAATAATCATATTGGCAGGTTTAGAATCATTTGATATTTCTTTATTTTCGTCAAAATCCATGTTTTGATGTGATAAATAATCATATTAGCAGGTTTAGAATCATTTGATATTTCTTTATTTTCGTCAAAATCCATGTTTAAATGTGATAAATTATCATATTGGCAGGTTTAGAATCATTTGATATTTCTTTATTTTCGTCAAAATCCATGTATTGATGTGATAAATAATCATATTAGCAGGTTTAGAATCATTTGATATTTCTTTATTTTCGTCAAAATCCATGTTTAAATGTGATAAATTATCATATTGGCAGGTTTAGAATCATTTGATATTTCTTTATTTTCGTCAAAATCCATGTATTGATGTGATAAATAATCTTATTGGCAAGTTTAGAATAATTTGATATTTCTTTATTTTCGTCAATATCCATGTTTTGATGTGATTAATAATCATATTGGCAGGTTTAGAATCATTTGATATTTCTTTATTTTCGTCAATATCCATGTATTGATGTGATAAATAATCATATTGCAGGTTTAGAATCATTTGATATTTCATTATTTTCGTCAATATCCATGTTTTGATGTGATAAATAATCATATTGGCAGGTTTAGAATCATTTGATATTTCTTTATTTTCATCAAAATCCATGTTTTGATGTGATAAATAATCATATTGGCAGGTTTAGAATCATTTGATATTTCTTTATTTTCGTCAAAATCCATGTTTTGATGTGATAAATAATCATATTGGCAGGTTTAGAATCATTTGATATTTATTTATTTTCGTCAAAATACATGTTTTGATGTGATAAATAATCATATCGGCAGATTTAGAATTATTTGATATTTCTTTATTTTCGTCAGTATCCATGTTTTGATGTGATAAATTATCATATTGGCAGGTTAAGAATCATTTGATATTTCTTTATTTTTGTCAAAATCCATGTTTTGATGTGATAAATATTCATATTGGCAAGTTTAGAATCATTTGATATTTCTTTATTTTCGTCAAAATCCATGTTTTGATGTGATAAATATTCATATTGGCAGGTTTAGAATCATTTGATATTTCTTTATTTTCGTCAAAATCCATGTTTTGATGTGATAAATATTCATATTGGCAGGTTTAGAATCATTTGATATTTCTTTATTTTCGTCAAAATCCATGTATTGATGTGATAAATAATCATATTGGCAGGTTTAGAATCATTTGATATTTCTTTATTTTCGTCAATATCCATGTATTGATGTGATAAATAATCATATTGGCAGGTTTGGAATCATTTGATATTTCTTTATTTTCGTTAAAATCCATGGTTTGGTGTGATAAATAATTAAATTGTCAGATTTAGAATCATTTGATATTTCTTTATTTTCGGCAAAATCCATGTATTGATGTGATAAATAATCATATTGGCAGGTTTAGAATCATTTGATATTTCTTTATTTTCGTCAATATCCATGTTTTGATGTGATAAATAATCATATTAGCAGGTTTAGAATCATTTGATATTTCTTTATTTTCGTCAATATCCATGTTTTGATGTGATTAATAGTCATATTGGCAGGTTTAGAATCAGTTGATATTTCTTTAGTTTCGTCAAAATCCATGTTTAAATGTGATAAATTATCATATTGGCAGGTTTAGAATCATTTGATATTTCTTTATTTTCGTCAAAATCCATGTATTGATGTGATAAATAATCTTATTGGCAGGTTTAGAATCATTTGATATTTCTTTATTTTCGTCAATATCCATGTATTGATGTGATAAATAATCATATTGGCAGATTAAGAATCATTTGATATTTCTTTATTTTCGTCAAAATCCATGTTTTAATGTGATAAAGTATCATATTGGCAGGTTTAGAATCATTTGATATTTCTTTATTTTCGTCAAAATCCATGTATTGATGTGATAAATAATCATATTGGCAGGTTTAGAATCATTTGATATTTCTTTATTTTCGTCAATATCCATGTTTTGATGTGATAAATAATCATATTGGCAGGTTTAGAATCATTTGATATTTATTTATTTTCGTCAAAATACATGTTTTGATGTGATAAATAATCATATCGGCAGATTTAGAATTATTTGATATTTCTTTATTTTCGTCAGTATCCATGTTTTGATGTGATAAATAATCATATTGGCAGGTTAAGAATCATTTGATATTTCTTTATTTTTGTCAAAATCCATGTTTTGATGTGATAAATATTCATATTGGCAAGTTTAGAATCATTTGATATTTCTTTATTTTCGTCAAAATCCATGTTTTGATGTGATAAATATTCATATTGGCAGGTTTAGAATCATTTGATATTTCTTTATTTTCGTCAAAATCCATGTTTTGATGTGATAAATATTCATATTGGCAGGTTTAGAATCATTTGATATTTCTTTATTTTCGTCAAAATCCATGTATTGATGTGATAAATAATCATATTGGCAGGTTTAGAATCATTTGATATTTCTTTATTTTCGTCAATATCCATGTATTGATGTGATAAATAATCATATTGGCAGGTTTGGAATCATTTGATATTTCTTTATTTTCGTTAAAATCCATGGTTTGGTGTGATAAATAATTAAATTGTCAGATTTAGAATCATTTGATATTTCTTTATTTTCGGCAAAATCCATGTATTGATGTGATAAATAATCATATTGGCAGGTTTAGAATCATTTGATATTTCTTTATTTTCGTCAATATCCATGTTTTGATGTGATAAATAATCATATTAGCAGGTTTAGAATCATTTGATATTTCTTTATTTTCGTCAATATCCATGTTTTGATGTGATTAATAGTCATATTGGCAGGTTTAGAATCAGTTGATATTTCTTTATTTTCGTCAAAATCCATGTTTAAATGTGATAAATTATCATATTGGCAGGTTTAGAATCATTTGATATTTCTTTATTTTCGTCAAAATCCATGTATTGATGTGATAAATAATCTTATTGGCAGGTTTAGAATCATTTGATATTTCTTTATTTTCGTCAATATCCATGTATTGATGTGATAAATAATCATATTGGCAGATTAAGAATCATTTGATATTTCTTTATTTTCGTCAAAATCCATGTTTTAATGTGATAAAGTATCATATTGGCAGGTTTAGAATCATTTGATATTTCTTTATTTTCGTCAAAATCCATGTATTGATGTGATAAATAATCATATTGGCAGGTTTAGAATCATTTGATATTTCTTTATTTTCGTCAATATCCATGTTTTGATGTGATAAATAATCATATTGGCAGGTTTAGAATCATTTGATATTTCTTTATTTTCGTCAATATCCATGTATTGATGTGATAAATAATCATATTGGCAGATTAAGAATCATTTGATATTTCTTTATTTTCGTCAAAATCCATGTATTGATGTGATAAATAATCATATTGGCAGGTTTAGAATCATTTGATATTTCTTTATTTTCGTCAATATCCATGTATTGATGTGATAAATAATCATATTGGCAGATTAAGAATCATTTGATATTTCTTTATTTTCGTCAAAATCCATGTTTTAATGTGATAAATAATCATATTGGCAGGTTTAGAATCATTTGATATTTCTTTATTTTCGTCAATATCCATGTATTGATGTGATAAATAATCATATTGGCAGGTTTAGAATCATTTGATATTTCTTTATTTTCGTTAAAATCCATGGTTTGGTGTGATAAATAATTAAATTGTCAGATTTAGAATCATTTGATATTTCTTTATTTTCGTCAAAATCCATGTATTGATGTGATAAATAATCATATTGGCAGGTTTAGAATCATTTGATATTTCTTTATTTTCGTCAATATCCATGTTTTGATGTGATAAATAATCATATTAGCAGGTTTAGAATCATTTGATATTTTTTATTTTCGTCAATATCCATGTTTTGATGTGATAAATAATCATATTGGCAGGTTTAGAATCATTTGATATTTCTTTATTTTCGTCAATATCCATGTTTTGATGTGATAAATAATCATATTGGCAGGTTTAGAATAATTTGATATTTCTTTATTTTCGTCAATATCCATGTTTTGATGTGATTAATAATCATATTGGCAGGTTTAGAATCATTTGATATTTCTTTATTTTCGTCAATATCCATGTATTGATGTGATAAATAATCATATTGCAGGTTTAGAATCATTTGATATTTCATTATTTTCGTCAATATCCATGTTTTGATGTGATAAATAATCATATTGGCAAATTAAGAATCATTTGATATTTCTTTATTTTCGTCAAAATCCACGTTTAAATGTGATAAATTATCATATTGGCAGGTTTAGAATCATTTGATATTTCTTTATTTTCTTTAAAATCCATGGTTTGGTGTGATAAATAATTAAATTGTCAGATTTAGAATCATTTGATATTTCTTTATTTTCGGCAAAATCCATGTATTGATGTGATAAATAATCATATTGGCAGATTAAGAATCATTTGATATTTCTTTATTTTCGTCAATATCCATGTATTGATGTGATAAATAATCATATTGGCAGGTTTAGAATCATTTGATATTTCTTTATTTTCGGCAAAATCCATGTATTGATGTGATTAATAATCATATTGGCAGATTAAGAATCATTTGATATTTCTTTATTTTCGTCAAAATCCATGTTTTAATGTGATAAATTATCATATTGGCAGGTTTAGAATCATTTGATATTTCTTTATTTTCGTCAAAATCCATGTATTGATGTGATAAATAATCATATTGGCAGGTTTAGAATCATTTGATATTTCTTTATTTTCGTTAAAATCCATGGTTTGGTGTGATAAATAATTAAATTGTCAGATTTAGGATCATTTGATATTTCTTTATTTTCGGCAAAATCCATGTATTGATGTGATAAATAATCATATTGGCAGATTAAGAATCATTTGATATTTCTTTATTTTCGTCAAAATCCATGTTTTAATGTGATAAATTATCATATTGGCAGGTTTAGAATCATTTGATATTTCTTTATTTTCGTCAATATCCATGTTTTGATGTGATAAATTATCATATTGGCAGGTTTAGAATCATTTGATATTTCTTTATTTTCGTTAAAATCCATGGTTTGGTGTGATAAATAATTAAATTGTCAGATTTAGAATCATTTGATATTTCTTTATTATCGTCAATATCCATGTTCTGATGTGATAAATAATCATATTGGCAGGTTTAGAATCATTTGATATTACTTTATTTTCGTCAATATCCATGTTTTGATGTGATAAATAATCATATTGGCAGATTTAGCATCATTTGATATTTCTTTATTTTCGTCAATATCCATGTTTTGATGTGATAAATAATCATATTGGCAGGTTTAGAATCATTTGATATTTCTTTATTTTCGTCAATATCCATGTTTTGATGTGATAAATAATCATATTGGCAGATTTAGCATCATTTGATATTTCTTTATTTTCGTCAATATCCATGTTTTGATGTGATAAAAAATCATATTGGCAGATTTAGCATCATTTGATATTTCTTTATTTTCGTCAAAATCCATGTATTGATGTGATAAATAATCATATTGGCAGGTTTAGAATCATTTGATATTTCTTTATTCTCGTCAATATCCATGTATTGATGTGATAAATAATCATATTGGCAGATTAAGAATCATTTGATATTTCTTTATTTTCGTCAAAATCCATGTTTTAATGTGATAAATTATCATATTGGGAGGTTTAGAATCATTTGATATTTCTTTATTTTCGTCAAAATCCATGTATTGATGTGATAAATAATCATATTGGCAGGTTTAGAATCATTTGGTATTTCTTTATTTTCGTCAATATCCATGTATTGATTGTTACGGCCTATTTTAGCTGACACCACCGTTTACAAAACTACCTTAACGTAACCTACCTTAACGTACAAAAACTTATGCTATTCTCATTAAAGGATACAGTATTGTGTATTTGTGCGAAACAACTGACTAGCGTCCTGACAATCTACTTATAAGTAGCCGTTCTTGCTACAGAAATATAAATTAACATCTGAATTCTCTTATTCTGTCAAAAACTTTTAGGTTATGTCATTTTGACACATGGGAATAATCACATTCTTTTGCATTTTGGAGTATGAATACCTCATTAGAACCTGGAAATTACAGACTTTTAGCGTGTATTACGTATATAAGGAACATACTTACAACTTGTAATAAAATACAATGTTCGTGATTTTTAACGCCGATAAGTCAGAATGTTGTCATTTTTGATAACAGTCTGAGTCACGTGGTTTTGCCCACGTGAGTCTAGTGTCTATTAGACAGTTATAGTGGTGTAGGGGGGGCATATATAATGGAATGTTAAATGCCATTTTGTCTCTTCAATGTCGTAATTCAAGAAGTATAGAGGTTCCCTAAGGGGTGGAGACTCAGTAACACGTGCCAAATTTTATTCCACAAGTTTTTGTGAAATTATTGTGAAAATAATGCTGGTTACCTGTGGATTCGCTAAGCGGAAAAGGCACGTGGTACATCAGGTTTTGGAGATCAAAACGCGACTTACGTCGGAATAGGAGTTTTCTACCCCTAGATGGCAATTGAATTACGACGTCTAGCCACTAAAACACCAAGGTATGTTTCCTTTATACGGTATTACCCGCTAATCAGTTTTGAATAATTCAGTGTTCTAATGTAAGGTATTTCTTTGTATTTTGTAAATCTAGTGGCAACATGGAAGGGCCTAAATTGAGTATTCTTTCTCGAGCGAGGATCCTGCTTTCGAGATTATACTGTCCCCCACGTGTAAGGGTTGAAGAGCCGATTTTGGAGCGATCCGTGGAAGATGTAGCGTGAAAATTATTGTATCAATTGAGACCTGTTGCTACAGGGTGTTGCGAGAATTACTGTGTTTCAGCTGAGTATATTTTGGAAATGTTTGAAATTTTGTAACAGAAGCGACTCTGCCCTATTAACGTATTTGAATTCCCGTTTGGGGATGTTTTTTTGTGATTCTTAACGTTAATGGTGTAGGGCTGCGTCTGGTACACCCTTATGAGTTATGGCCATGATTATTAAGCGTGTGTTATTATTTGTACTGTATTATTAGCTGAAATGCATTGAGGTTTCTCAAGTTTTGTTGTATCTTGAGATATTTTTGAGTTATTGAGATAGTTTTGGATTTATTGAGTACGCTGTTGCGTGTACGGTTGGGCGTGTCGCCACCGTAAATACTTTTGGAGGTACAATAATTTTTGGTTCACGAATCGCTCATTTTTAAATTGTTGCCGCGTAATGTAAATTCAGTCTGTCCGTAAAGTATCTTTCCTTGATAACTGGAGGTTGTGAATTAGCTTTCAAACACGCAGGTTACTCCTTACTTTGAATACCTACTGGTCAAGTATTCGTGTTACTTGCTGTTCACGTTATCAAGGATCGGGTTTGTATTATTTTGGGAGGAATTAACGTTAACTTCAATCGGGCAGAACCTCAGCCACAAGCATCGTTTTGTTTTTATTTATTTTTTTTGACCAGTCTTCCTTAATTTTTTTTGTCTCGATAATTTTTTTAAATTTTGATCATTCCTGTTGAGTCAGTGGGTAGGGTGGTTCGTCAATTTTTTTGGCATCTCGCGGAGATTTTTTTGTTGACGTATCACGGGTTTTTAAGAGTAAAAGGGGATATATGGAGTCAGTCTCTTGACAACGATGGATTCTTGAATCAACGCGACTTCGTTGCCAATAGACTGATTGGGATTTCAATAGTTTTAAGGAGAGAGAATTGTAGTAAAAATTTAAATCGGATTTTGAAAAAGCGCTGGCTTTCCGATTCTAGACCTCTTCCGGATTTTTCCTAACGGTATTGCCAACCGGAATACCGTTACCATTTTTTTCAATGTAATTAATCGCTGTGATATATTCCTGTGCAAAAGTTCACGCAGCCCTAGGGCAGTTGTAGCATAAGTAATCCAATCACATGTAACTGGGTAGTTATACCGTATTACAAGTAATTCAATTTGTCAGTTTAAATTGTAATTAATTACCGATTAAAGATTCAGTTGTTTCGTTTCCTTTGGTCGTTCGTGAGTACTTAGTTTCTAAAATTTTGGATTTAACTTAGATACTTTGCTCGTAGATTAAATAATTTATTTTTGTGTATTAACTCTGTCGTACTCCGAACTAAAAAGGGAATATTCAACTGGTCATTGATCTTGTAATTCTTAATATTTTGGTTATAGATTTTGCGTATTGAGTATTCATTTAGTGAATAATTTATTTTGTTTATAGATTTTGCGTATTGAGTATTCATTTAGTGAATAATTTATTTTGTTTAAAGATTTTGCGTATTGAATATTCGTTTAGCGGATATTATTTATTTTGTTATTGCTATTTGTTAGTTACTGATTTTTTTGTTAATAAATTTAGTTATTGAAAATTTTGGTGTTTCTATTACGAGAACTCTATTCCTTCCCCTGGGGTTTTATTTTTCTTCCAGAATTTAGGGCAATAGAAGCGAAGTGACTGGCGCCGTATAAATTTTAGGCCGCACATAGGTATGGATAATTAAAGGACCACCCTGCATAGTCACATCTACCTCTAGACTGGGCTGGCGGCCTTCTACCTTGCCCTGGACAGCTGATAGCCGCTGGAGTCACTTCACAGTGGTTACGGAATTCATATTTTTCCCCATTTAGGTTTTTAGCGACCGATCAGAGAGCTGAGCGGACGCTGGCGTATGCCAACTATATAACGCTGGAGTCTGGCCGTAATATACGTTATATGATGTGATAAATAATCATATTGGCAGGTTTAGAATCATTTGATATTTCTTTATTTTCGTCAATTTCCATGTTTTGGTGTGATAAATAATTAAATTGGCAGATTTAGAATCACTTGATATTTCTTTATTTTCTTCAAAATCCATGTTTGGATGTGATAAATAATCATATTGGCAGATTTAGAATCACTTGATATTTCTTTATTTTTGTCAAAATCCATGTTCGGATGTGATAAATAATCATATTGGCAGATTTAGAATCATTTGATATTTCTTTATTTTCGTCAAAATCCATGTTTTGGTATGATAAATAATCATATTGGCAGGTTTAGAATCATTTGATATTTCTTTATTTTCGTCAATTTCCATGTTTTGGTGTGATAAATAATTAAATTGGCAGATTTTGAATCACTTGATATTTCTTTATTTTCGTCAAAATCCATGTTTGGATGTGATAAATAATCATATTGGCAGATTTAGAATCACTTGATATTTCTTTATTTTCGTCAAAATCCATGTTTGGATGTGATAAATAATCATATTGGCAGATTTAGAATCACTTGATATTTCTTTATTTTTGTCAAAATCCATGTTCGGATGTGATAAATAATCATATTGGCAGATTTAGAATCATTTGATATTTCTTTATTTTCGTCAAAATCTATGTTTTGATGTGATAAATAATTAAATTGGCAGATTTAGAATCACTTGATATTTCTTTATTTTCGTCAAAATCCATGTTTGGATGTGATAAATAATTATATTGGCAGATTTAGAATCATTTGATATTTCTTTATTTTCGTAAAAATCCATGTTTTAATGTGATAAATAATCATATTGGCAGGTTAAGAATCGTTTGATATTTCTTTATTTTCGTCAAATTCCATGTTTTGATGTGATAAATAATCATATTGGCAGATTTAGAATCATTTGATATTTCTTTATTTTCGTAAAAATCCATGTTTTGATGTGATAAATAATTATATTGGCAGGTTTAGAATCATTTGATATTTCTTTATTTTCATCAAAATCCATGTTTTGATGTGATAAATAATCATATTGGCAGGTTTAGAATCATTTGATATTTCTTTATTTTCGTCAAAATCCATGTTTTGATGTGATAAATAATCATATTGGCAGGTTTAGAATCATTTGATATTTCTTTATTTTCGTCAATTTCCATGTTTTGGTGTGATAAATAATCAAATTGGCAGGTTTAGAATCATTTGATATTTCTTTTTTTTTGTCAAAATCCATGTTTGGATGTGATAAATAATCATATTGGCAGATTTAGAATCACTTGATATTTCTTTATTTTTGTCAAAATCCATGTTCGGATGTGATAAATAATCATATTGGCAGATTTAGAATCATTTGATATTTCTTTATTTTCGTCAAAATCCATGTTTTGGTATGATAAATAATCATATTGGCAGGTTTAGAATCATTTGATATTTCTTTATTTTCGTCAATTTCCATGTTTTGGTGTGATAAATAATTAAATTGGCAGATTTAGAATCACTTGATATTTCTTTATTTTCGTCAAAATCCATGTTTGGATGTGATAAATAATCATATTGGCAGATTTAGAATCACTTGATATTTCTTTATTTTCGTCAAAATCCATGTTTGGATGTGATAAATAATCATATTGGCAGATTTAGAATCACTTGATATTTCTTTATTTTTGTCAAAACCCATGTTCGGATGTGATAAATAATCATATTGGCACATTTAGAATCATTTGATATTTCTTTATTTTCGTCAAAATCTATGTTTTGATGTGATAAATAATTAAATTGGCAGATTTAGAATCATTTGATATTTCTTTATTTTCGTAAAAATTCATGTTTTAATGTGATAAATAATCATATTGGCAGGTTAAGAATCGTTTGATATTTCTTTATTTTCGTCAAAATCCATGTTTTGATGTGATAAATAATCATATTGGCAGGTTTAGAATCATTTGATATTTCTTTATTTTCGTCAATTTCCATGTTTTGATGTGATAAATAATTAAATTGGCAGATTTAGAATCACTTGATATTTCTTTATTTTCGTCAAAATCCATGTTTGGATGTGATAAATAATCATATTGGCAGATTTAGAATCACTTGATATTTTTTTATTTTTGTCAAAACCCATGTTCGGATGTGATAAATAATCATATTGGCACATTTAGAATCATTTGATATTTCTTTATTTTCGTCAAAATCTATGTTTTGATGTGATAAATAATTAAATTGGCAGATTTAGAATCATTTGATATTTCTTTATTTTCGTAAAAATTCATGTTTTAATGTGATAAATAATCATATTGGCAGGTTTAGAATCATTTGATATTTCTTTATTTTCATCAAAATCCATGTTTTGATGTAATAAATAATCATATTGGCAGGTTTAGAATCATTTGATATTTCTTTATTTTCGTCAAAATCCATGTTTTGATGTGATAAATAATCATATTGGCAGGTTTAGAATCATTTGATATTTATTTATTTTCGTCAAAATACATGTTTTGATGTGATAAATAATTATATCGGCAGATTTAGAATTATTTGATATTTCTTTATTTTCGTCAGAATCCATGTTTTGATGTGATAAATAATCATATTGGCAGGTTAAGAATCATTTGATATTTCTTTATTTTCGTCAAAATACATGTTTTGATGTGATAAATATTCATATTGGCAGGTTTAGAATCATTTGATATTTCTTTATTTTCGTCAAAATCCATGTTTTGATGTGATAAATAATCATATTGGCAGATTTAGAATCGTTTGATATTTCTTTAAATTCAAATTTACGAACAGACTTTTTATATTATTTATTTGTGTTTGTCAGTGCAACATTTCTTTTATTGAGTAAGCGAATTTTTAATGATTTTATCTTTTTATTTATTGTCTAATATATTGTTTTTAATATATAGTCTAGTCATTTAAATGGGCTGCGTTAGGCGCAAAAAGCCTTTGTTGCTGTGCGCCAAAAATTTTAACTAACTAACTATTTTGTGCTGAATTATTAGCAGTGCGTAATAATCGCACCTGTCCCAGATATTTACAAAAATTTAATCCATTTGTAGATAAAGACGGAATTCTCCGTGTCGGAGGCCGTCTTCGCCATTCGTCTATTGAATTCGAGCAAAGACATCCTATTCTTTAGCCTCGCCGCAACCGTCTTACTCAGGGATGAGCAACCTTTTTTTACTACGGGCCAACTAGAAATTTGAAAATTTCCTGCGGGCCGCATACGAAATTTATTAAAATATGAACACAAGATGATAAACACAAATTATCTATTTATTAACAAAATAACAAAATTATTTTTAAAAAAATACACAAATAAAACATATGATAGAAATGCTAGGTATAAAAAAACAGTCAAAGATAATTATTATGGGGAAAAAATCATAAACAAATTTTAATGAGAAGTTTGGTATTGCTTCTTTGCAACCAATTGCTCTATATTGCTCTTATTTATGCTTTAAAATATATATGTATCTTTTTTAATTTAATGGCCTTTTTTGAAATTTGACAGACAAAAGCTTTGACGGGCCGCACGAAAAAGTACTCCGGGCCGCATGTGGCCCGCGGGCCGCGGGTTGCTCATCCCTGGTCTTACTAGTTTTATTATCATCCAGTATCACCAGCGGTATCTTCACCCCGGCCCACAAGCGTTACAGGCTATTTTAGGTCGCAGATACTGCATCATATCCGCTCGTAACGTTATACGACATGATTTTAGTAAGTGTCACCAGTGTTTTCGAGCTAACCCTATAGCTCACACCCCTTTCATGGGTGACTTACCCTCTACACGACTCACCCGGATCAAACCCTTTCAAACTGTAGGCGTTGACTACGGTGGACCGTTCACCGTATCGTTTTCACGCGCTCGCGGAATTCGCACCCATAAGGCTTATTTATGTCTATTTGTTTGTTTTGTCACTAAAGCGGTTCACTTGGAGATCGCCTCTGACTTATCCACGAGTAGTATACTTGTGCTATTCCTGTGACACATTGGACTTTGGACCGTGTTCATCCGCATGTCGAGATTACGGGGTTCCACTTGACCTTGGAAGAGTCTTTCAAGGTCATGGGGTTCCACTTGACCTTGGAAGAGTTTTTCAAGGTCATGGGGTCCGACTTGACCTTGGAAGAGTTTTTCAAGGTCATGGGGTCCGACTTGACCTTGGAAGAGTTTTTCAAGGTCATGGGGTCCGACTTGACCTTAGAAGAGTTTTTCAAGGTCATGGGGTCCGGTTTGACCTTGGAAGTGTCTTTCAAGGTCACCAGTTACAAGAAGTGCTCCAGGAGGTGCTGGAGAAGTCGCGGACAGCATCCCCATAGAGACAGCTGAAGAAGGTCAAAGGTCGTTGCCTAAGAGGTTCTAAACAGGTGGTTCCCTGAGAGCTGAAGAAGTTTATGAGAAAATGGGAGGAAAAGGTAGTGCTATCATGGTGTTAAGCTGGTTGCGGAGATGACAGGGGTGTAAGAGCTCACAAAATTCTAAAAGGTGTTACGTAGGAAAATTTTACAGACCATGTTAACTGCTTTTAACAGGCTGTTATTTTTTCCTTTTCTGCATAATTAGGGTCATTGAATAAAACATAGTTTTTATATTTTTCACATGTGAATTTATTGAAAACATAAAAATATACAAATATATCATTACACACTTTTATCACATTTTAAAATATACATATTATAAGAAACTTACAATACACGTACAATACTGGTTGTAGGAGAATATTTAACAATTTTATCATGTAAAATTAGACAATATGCAGTAGTATTCGCAGGCATGTTTTCACCAGTTTCAAATTCCAGACGAACTTCTACAGCTCCAGATTTTAACACTTCATTCTGATGAGTACAGTCAAGAACCGCTAATGGGGCGAATCTTTTAAAATCATCTGGTGACATTATTGGCCCATTATCTCGACCGTAATACGATGATTGAAACTGTGCATACATATCATAGTAACATTGCATAACAATTTTGCTTAAAGTTCAAATTTAAATTATCACATGGATATATTTCAGAATTTAAATATAATTTTATATTAGTTAAATGACAATGGTTAAATATACTCATACTTTTACCCAGATCATTTTTCACATTTGTCTGTAACCCGAAAATGATAAATCGAGGTTTTTCAAGTTGAGAGGTAGTTTTAACCGCCCAGGTATGATATTGAGTTTCTTGCAAAATGGGATACTCTATCAACTCCCAACTTCTGAACGTTAATTGTAGTTCAGCATTAGCATTAAGTAAATTCAACAACGTTAAGCGTTCCGCATCTGCCACTGATATGTGTGGAATCTTCCACTGAACTTTATTTAGTTCAAGTTTTATTTTTTCTGTAGCATCAGAATTTTTCAGAGCATTATTATCCGTGTTGCTGCGTATGAGAACCAACTCTTGACGTAAGTTCATTATAATTTTTTGGAAATCCTCAGCAAAACCAAGCATCATTCTTAGTGGTATACATACATTGAAGTAACCCTTTTCATATATAAGCGAATCAGTAGTATCTGAACATCCATACCAGCCAGCGTTTTTCAACGCCTTACTTTCATTCTGGTTACATGAAACAAGCGATTTCTTAGTGGTTGTAATACCCGGATTTCGAACCCTATCAATTACAACCCCGTTCACTTCATAGCGAATTTCATCAAACAAAAATGCAATACCATTATTTGTAAATTTTGCGTTGGTTGAAGGTGTTCCATCTACCTTAGTCACTCTACCTTCTATGTATATTAAACTGTTCCACGGTAGAGTATAAGTATCCTGCTGGGGGATCGGGATCCAAATCCCATCATTATTGTTAAAAGTGGTTGATGAGTATGGCTGATGAGTGTGTTTCTCTGCGTTAACAATAGAATTATCTTCTAGAGCACGCTCTGTTACATTTAAAATATTATAATCCATTTTTCCTAGTACATTTGAAAACTGTAGTGATTATAATCCTAATCCAAATAACTACTAGAGAGAATTTATTCTTCTTCTTCGTTTTTTTCTTGCCACCAATTTTTAAATCTTAATTTGAAGTCCAAGCGATTGCAGAAACTTCTGATTATCCAACGTTAACTGTTTGAGAGTTCTTAACGAACTGGTTTTTTTAAACTCATAAGGTTTATTTAATACCGTGCGGATAGTGGGTTGATTGTATTTAATGACCATTGTTAGCTACTTTCTTCAGATGTAGTCTTAACGTAATGACTTCACCTCTGAAATTGATTAAATTGCCATCTTGATCTTGTATATGTACGATAATCGATCTTACACTACGTGTGTTTATCGGCATGTAAATTGTATTTTGTGGGCTTTCAATAATTTTTTCACCAGGTTCAACATTCGGGAAAAATTCATGAATAATATGCGTTTGTTCTAATGAACAAACGCATATATGATCCTGATATATGATGATTATATGATCCTGATATCAAATTGCACATAATACATATAGCGTTTACTTTTAGAATATTTATTGGATAATCAGCTATATGTACCTCACTAGCTCTAAGAAGATTGGATTTATACCCCAATAAATCTCTGAAGGTATCATTTCTAGTGAAATCAATATCTTGACTTGCTAATATTTCACATTTCAAAGTACTTCTGTACGCTTTTATTATTAATGTTTCTCTCCCACCCTGAGCATCCTCATTCAGTTTTTTAATAAACCTGTTCAAGTATGTTTTTATATCCTTCACTTCATATGATCCTGTCGGTAATTCACATTTTTTGTCACCGAAATAAAAACAATTATTGATACCCTCTTCAATATTTGGAATCCCATTATATGACTCGCAATTAATTAACCCCAACACATACTCTCTCATCATCATCTAAATCAATAGCGGGATTAATATCTGCAGTTAAGATAGAGCTGCGTCCTGTGAGAGTGAACGTATATGACATGGCTTCTTTAAGATAACTAACATGTTATCACCTTTGCATATATATTTTATCTGTTTTCATATAGAAATTTTAAACATAAGTGACCACAATTTATATCATTGTAAGTTTGATGCACATCATGATTATATCTAATGATATCGCAATCATTATTACTTTTAAGTTATTTCACTAATTCAATCGGAGGTTTTAAGTTACCAAAACTGTCAAAGTATATAGCCACATTTTTATATTTTTTATAACACACCCAATGTGAACCAGGATGGTTAGCATCATCCAAATTTATAACACCCATTTCATATTTATTTACTTTAATGGGTAGTTCATTTCGAGAAAAGACCCCGGAAAATATGGCAATTTAATTTTTTTTGCAAATTTGCTTATATCTATGTCGGTGAGTGCACGTTCTGGTAACTTTATTAACAGTTTTTTTGATTTACATGGAGCTCTCAAATACATTCCATAACCTTTTTTATGCGGTCGCAAGTACAATCCTTTACCCATAGCTATCGCCTCTAACGTTTTGTTGTGTCTCTGACTTCCTTTCAATTGTTCAGATGCGGTACGGGCATCGCCGACAGCCTTTGCAATTCCCGCCGCACCACCTCCTAAGGCTCCTAGTGCGCTAAGCCCTGCAAAAAGAGGGATCAAGGGGAGAAATCCACCAGATTTCGGTAGTGGTATTACACGTGGTGTTCCAAGCTTTTTTCTTGATTTGTTTGATTGAGCGGAATGCTACTTGAGCAGCTTTCTCTATGTTTTCAGGTTTATTTTTTCTGATGGCAGTACGAGCCCGTTTCACAACATCACGAAAGGGCATCACTCCCTGACTTTTTCGTTTCCTAGTCTTACGCTTAATCGTGGATTGTTTGTTATCCATGCTCATGCCTAACTTCACTTTTGCCTTCGCTGTTTTTACTCCGAGCGCTGCAATTTTTTCACCTATTGATGCGTCCTATGATTTGAGACGTTGAGATGCCTCCTCAGCTAGAATACGATCTGCTTCGTGTCGATCTTCAATTTTTTCACTTAGATTATAGGCGATGTCGTGTTGTTTGCAAGCCGTGTCTAATTTATTTATTCCAGGGTCCCCACGCAATAATCTTTTCTCTAAACGGGTACCAGGACCGCAATATCTATATCCTGGGATATGAAGTTCAACTGGAAGTTTGTTTATTAAAGTATTTAAGAAACCTGCACCCTGTTTGCGATGCTTGCCCCTCTGCACATACATTACAAATGATTAAATAAATAAAAATGTTGAAATATTTATCAGTTTTCTTTCAACAACCACCATGCGTGTAGTAAAACATTCCCAAACCTTAAACGTTGTAAATTGTGATATTGAATGTAAAAAAAACAAAGGCATAGTACCTTACTATCTTCAATCGTTAAATGTTTGATTTCTGGTCCGAGTGGTTGTGGGAAAACAAATTTAATCGTTGCATTAATTGAACATCCAAACGGTTTACGTTTTGAAAACGTTAATGTTTATTCCAAGTCTCTGTATCAACCCAAGTATAAGTATCTGGAACAGCTGTTGAAACCAATAAATGGTATTACGTTTAAGTCATATAGCAGTAGTGAAAAAATTGTATCACCTGCTCATGCAAAATGTAATACTGTTTTTTTATTTGATGATATTATGATAAGCAAACAGGACGTAGTACGTCAGTATTTTTCCATGGGGTGACATTTTCTGGTTGATTGTTTCTACCTCGCCCAGACATATTCAAAAATTCCAAAACAACTCATTCGTGATAATTCAAATTTAATCATTCTTTTCAAACAAGATGAAATGAATTTGAAACATGCGTACACGGATCACGTGGGAACAGATATGAATTACAATGAATTCAGAGACATGTGTTCGTTTTGTTGGCGTGACAATTATGGTTTTTTATTAATTAATAAAGAAAGTGCTTTGAATAGAGGTCGCTACAGAAAAGGTTTTGATAATTTTTTAATATTGGATAAATAATTCGGATGGAGCAGATTGTTTCCAGTAATAAAATAGATTCGGTGGGGAAAACAGCTCTGTTCAGTTGCTTTTTACCTATTTTTGACCTGTTTTTAGCATATTTTTAGTTGTTTCGGGGTGTCGAGCAAACTTTTTTCCAGTAATAAAATAGAATACTAAAGTTGACAATGCCAATTATCGTGATATACTAGAAAGATTTAATGCTCATAAAAGGAATTATGATCCTGATGAGCAGGTGCGTGGGAATCGCTCACTAAAATATAGAACAATTATTAAACCGTTACTAACACGAACAACATCAACACCTAGACGGCTTTCTAAAAGACAGGTTGTTACAGGTTTGCATGGGGGAGGATTACTTATGAATTATAGTAATAATCCTGTGGAATATGTACACTGGGATGATGCAAACGAGCTAGTTGATAGATTGAAGCTTTTAATTGCATCCCAAGTGGCTGGTAACAACAATCATAATAATGAAATTGTATATATTATCGAAGAGTTAAAAGAAGCCAACATTATTCAATAAAATCAGTATCAAAATGCCCATCAATAAGTTTGGACATCATGCAACAAAATACCGCCATTAGGATGATGATGATGATGATGATGATGATGATGCATATAATTTCAACAGCAGGCAACTAGCAAACGTTGGTGATCCTAGGAATGAAGATGATGCTGTAAATAAAAAATATATGAGGCAGGAATTGGATTCTACAGCAATTAAATTATATGATCGGATTCAAAAGGAGGTGGATGGTATTAATATCGTATTGAAACTTGAAATATCAATAGTGAAAAGGGTAGTTGAAGAGTTGAAGATGCCGAAACCTGAAATAGAAGATACTTCAAGCAAGAGCGTCCAGTCAGCTCTCGATTCTGCTACAACAACAACAACAAAAACAACCGGTACAGCAGCAGCCGTTAAATGATTGAACATGTCTAAACCAAAACGTGATGTTGTTAATGAATTACATAGATCTGCAAGGATTCATTTTAAACGGAGAAAAGTTATCATTAAAGGTTTAGATGAAACATTTCAAGCAGATTTGGTAGAAATGCTCCCGTATGCGCAACAAAATAAAGGATATCGATACATACTAGTGGTGATCGATACATTTTCAAAATATGTGTGGGCTGAACCAGTTAAAAGTAAATCAGGAGTTGATGTGTCTAAAACCATGCAAAAAAAAATTTCTAGTAATAATCGAATCCCTAAAAATCTACAAACTGATATGGGTAAAGAATTTTATAACAAAGAGTTTAAAAAATTAATGGAAAAATACAAGATTAACCATTACTCAACATTTAGTAGCAAGAAAGCGAGTATTGTGGAGCGTGTAAACCGTTCGCTTAAATCACTCATGTGGAAGGAGTTTAGCTTTCAGGGGACATACAAATGGTTGAAATTATTGCAAGATATTGTGTTGAAGGATTAATATGAGACCGATTGATGTTACAAAAAGATTGAAAAACAGGTGTTGAATACCTCTTATAATCGTATTAAAATTGCCGATATAAAGTCAAAATACAGAGTTGGTGACCATGTACGTATAAGCAAATATCGTAGTGAATTTGAAAAGGGTTACACACCAAACTGGTCAAACGAAATATTCATCATCTCAAAGATATGTTTAACAAACCCTACCACATATATCCTGAAGGATTTTACAGATCAACCAATACAGGGGGGATTTTACAACGAAGAATTGCAAAAAGTGAAACATTCTGATTTGTACTTGGTTGAAAAAGTGCTTAAACGAAAAGGTGATATGGTGTTTGTAAAGTGGTTGGGGTTTGATAATAATCAAAACAGTTGGATACATAAAAGCAATGTGGAGTAAAACCGGTGTTCAATCTGTTGCTTCTACGCTTCCTGACATCATCATGAGTTCCATGATAGTTGATTTACAGGGGTTCAAAGCACCGAAAAATAATGAATTTATTTCTAAAGAACTCGCTGTTGTTGATGTGAAAAGTGAAATATGTATTTCAAAAATATTTAAGCCACCACGTCCGCGGTCTGATCTGAGTTCTGAAGACCAGTACTATACCCGATGGCTTACGAAAAAATATCACAATTTGGAATGGTGTTCTGGAAACGAGTCATATATCAACTTTCCTGCAACACTCAAGGATTTATTAAATGGTGTTGAAATTGAAAATGTATACGTGAAAGGGTTGGAGATAGTGCAATGGCTGCAAAATTATATAGACAAAAAAATAATAAATCTAGAAAATTTAGGGTGTCCAAAATTAGCCGAGATTCATGAACCTCTTCAAACAGACTATTGCAATTTACATATTAATAATTGTGCTGTTCGTAATGTTAAAGCATTATTGAAATGGTTTAAAAATACATTTAATAAATATAATGCTTTCAAAAAATATCAAATTCATGGTGGTGTATTGAATTTTATGGATGCCGAAGAAATAGCCCAACTTCCCATGGAATTTGTTATGGTGTTTGCGGAAAATCAAATCAAAGAACAGTGGAATAAATTTCCAGTATCTTGGAGGAATGATACACGGTTTCAACAATATTTGTGCTGCCACACCCATTACAATAAATGGAGTGGTGAAAACGAAGATGTTGTTGGTTTTTCCAATCCATTGAGGAAGGATTGTTTATAGTGTAATATAATTCAATAATATGTATATTTTTATGTATTAATTATATCAATTTTTAAATTAATAAATATTTATTAACATTAAAATAACTTTTCATTTTAAATCAGCATGTTCCTTATAATATTTTATCGATAAATAAAATGCTGGTGGGGAGTTGTATATAAGAGACGCAATGAGCATATTTCTTGAATTAGTTGTGGGGGATAACTTGTCATGACAACCGTGAAACAAGAAAGGTAAAAATGAAAAACGAAGAAAACAGACTTAAGACGTTTGAAAATTGGCCTTGTGATTATGTACATCCACGCGATTTAGCAAGATCCGGATTTTATTATTACAACGTGGAGGACACTGTTCGCTGCCATTTCTGCAGAATTGAAATTGGTCGTTGGAAAGATGGGGACAACCCTTCAAAAGAGCATTGGTACTGGTCAGCAAATTGTCCATTTATTAATGGACTTGATGTGGGGAATATACCAATAGAATCGAGTACATCTAGCGATTTTGAACATAAATTTAACGTTGATATCGATGCTAAAAATGTTGAAAATACCACCAAAAATCATAATAAAAAATTGAATGAGTGGAGACTTCAAAAGTCTCCACGAGAAAATGCACCAAGGAGGTGGTATCAGCCGTCTACGTCCTCCCCATCCAGACAACGGACGCAGCAAGTTTAGGAAGTGAAGTCAGGCTGAGGCAGGTCTTCGATCACCTGAAGGAACTGCGGAAGATGTCGGAGGGGCATAAGATAGAGAAGCTACGGCTGATAACCAGCGAAGGCCAGGAAGGGAAGGTTAGGAGACTCTGCGAGGCAGCGTTCTTCGGTTCAAAGCTGGTGAAAATGACCATTTTAGCCAGACAGAAGACACGGATGACGAAGCAGCGACAGGAACAGAGCCTGGGATCGGTAACGATCAAGGCCGGAGGGAGGACCTACGCTGACCTGTTGAAGTCAATGAAGGAGAAAGTGGACGTGGGGAAGCTCGGCATCTCGGTACGGAGGATCAGGAAGACCGCGAACGGCGATCTCCAACTGAAAGTGGAAGGGGGAGAAGCCAAGGCCGAGTCCTTAAAGACAGAGCTGGCAAATAGGTTCGACAACTGGGAGATCTCTCGAGGGAGGCAAAGGAGGTCCGCGATCTTCGTCATTGGGATGGATGCCACCATGACGAAGAGCGACATATGTACGGATGTCGCTAAGGAAGCAGGTGTTGGGAATTGAACTAATATTCAATGTATATATTATGTTATTATTATATATTGAATGTAAAATATTAAGAAGGCGAGAAAAAACAAAAGAAAGGGTGATGGAAAAAACAGTTATCATATAATTTGTAAGTTGTTGACAGTTAATAAAAATACCTAAATAAAATTTTGGTAAAACTCTTCAGTGGTTTATTGAAGTCGAACCCTACCGTTAGGCGAAACGCGACACCGGGCTGCTCAGTCGACCGCAAGAAGTTGAAGTGAAAACGGTCAGGACCGGGCGGTACGGCGAACTCACAGCGACGATCGAGCTTCCTAGAGACTCAGCTGCTACGCTAGCGGAAGGAAGATTCATCAGGGTCGGTTGGGTCCGATGCGCGGTCAGGAAGATCGTGAGCGTGACCAGGTGCTTCAACTGCCTGGAACTCGGTCACAAGGCCAGAGAGTGCAAGGCGGAGAAGAGCAGGAGGGACGAGTGTCTCAACTGCGGACAGAAGGGACACAAGGCCAAGGAGTGTAAGAACGGTCAGTTCTGCACCACCTGCAAACACGAGGGCCATCGGACGGATCAGATCAGGTGCCTTTTTTTCCGTAAGGAAATAGACAAGGTGAGAGACCTGCACATGCAGAACTTCGCCAGGAGAGGACCGACCGCCAGACCCAGCGATGAGCCTTAGCATGCTGCAGACAAACCTGGGCAGAGGTAGGGCAGCACACGACCTGGCATACGCATATGCTAAGGAAGTGGGCGTTGACCCCGTTACTACTGGTCGCAGAACCCAACCGAGCCCTGACAAGGAAGGATCCGTGGATAGTCGACACGATTGGTGATGTGGCGGTGCTGCCGATGGTAGGACGGCTGCAAGTGTCCAGGATCGAGAAAGGGACAGGACATGTCTGCATTGGCCTACGCAACTACGATCTCCATGTGGTATATATATATCTCCAAATATATCCCTGGAGGAATACCAGCGTAGAGTGGATATTATTATGAACCACGTTAGGACCAATGGCAGAGAGGCTGTCCTAGCAGGGGATATTAATGCCAAATCTCCGATGTGGGGTTCTCCGGTAACGGACACGAGAGGAGAAGTTTGGACGGAGTGGGCTGCCGCGCTACACTTGGTGGGTCACAATTGTGGAGGAATTCCTACGTTCGTGAGAGGAACGAGCCGCTCCTTCATAGACGTGACCTTAACAACCCAAGGACTAGCAAGGAGCGTGACAAACTGGAGAGTCCTAGAACTGGAGAACCTTACCCTGCACCGCTACATCCGCTACGAGGTGGTAGACGGATCAGGGGCCAGGCGGCAGTCCGACCCGAGAAGGAGAGTGGCGGATTGGAGTGTGTTTAAGTCCTCACTGGCGCTGATAGTGAACTCAATGACGGGAGAGCAGAGGAGTTCACACACCGAGAGCGCAGAGGCATTAGCGGAGGCGTACAGAGCCAGTGTCACACTGGCTCCGAACAGCCGTAAACTTATGCCCTACTGGTGGGACGAGAACATCAGCCAACTCAGAGCCCTGAGTACGAGAGCGAGGAGGATACTCACGAGAGCACGAGCTAGCCGGAATGAAGTGGATCTAGAGCATCTAGAGCGAGAGTACAAACTCTCGCGTAGAACACTCAGGAAGGCGATCGAGGAGGCAAAGAGAAGGCACTGGCGCGAGCTCTTATTGACAGTGGACGAGGACGTATGGGGTACTGCCTACCAAGTGGTGGTGAGGGGGCTGACAAGTTTAAGGCCTGTTGATCTGACCGAGGATAGAAAACTCGAAATCCTGAGCCACCTGTTCCCGCAGAGGAGAGAGGAACAGGCTAACCCCCCCACGGTAACGGAAGCAGCAGCACCCTTCACGATGGAAGAACTCGAGGCTGCGGTAAAGAGCAGGAAGAACAATAAGGCTCCTGGTCCGGATGGATTACCCATGGAAGCAATTAAAATTGCCCTGGAGGAACAAGGGGAATGGCTGCTGGGAATTTTTAACGCGCTACTGCGTAAGCTTGAGTTTCCAGCGGCCTGGAAGACAGCTTCTACGGTCCTGATCAAGAAGTCAGGAAAGAACCCCGATGAGCCTGGGTCGTATCGGCCCATATGCCTTTTGAACTCCCTTTCAAAGGTGTATGAAGCCCTTCTTCAGAAAAGGCTGGAAAAGGAAATTGAAGGCAGGGCGCTTCTGAGTCCCCAGCAGTTTGAATTTCGTTGGAACAGGTCGACGATCCAGGCTCTTAGGGAGGTCTACGACACCCCTCTAAGCAGCACAGCCAAATAAATAAATAAATAAATAAATAAATAATGTTTTATTTCACTATAAAAGAATACATAGATTCTGTAGAGAAAAATTTCAAACATTTAAGCAAAATTTTTACATGTGACAATCAACCATGTGAAATCTAGACTGCATATGCACGCATGTACATGTATATATATATATATATATATATATATATATATACACATCCTTACATATACACAAATGTACATATCAACATATAACCATATAGAATATAATATTTACAGCAGAAAATGCAAAAAATAAGAAATATAAATTTAATAAAATAACAACAATAGTAATAACAACAACAACTACAATGTTATATATCAATATTATCTGATAAGAAGCTATTGACGTCATAATAGGCTTTGGATATTAGGAAGTTTTTAATAATTTTTGAGAATTTTAGTATTGGCAGCTTTTTTGTGTAATTGTTCAATTTGTTATATAATTTAGCGCCTATATATAGTACATTTTTTTCAAAGGCTGAGGTTGTGTGCCTAGGTAGGCTAATTGTATCCCCTCGAGTATTATATACTTCTGTACCAAATACCAATTTATTCCTATTAGCGTGTACGTATTTTAAAATTGAGTATATATAAATACAAGGTAAAGTTAATAAATTATTAGAAATGAATGTACTTTTGCAAGACGTTCTATATTTTAATTTAAACATAATTCTCACTGCCCTTTTCTGAACAATGAACACTTTATGCCAATCAGTTGCCAGGCCCCATATTTCAATGCAATATTTTATTTTTGAGTAAAAATAACTAAAATATATGGTTCTGACAATCTTATCGCTAGCAAATTGAGCAAAGTATCTTATAGTATAGCATATTTTATTTAGTGAGCTAGTCAGTTGTTGAATCTCTAATTTATAATTTAAGTTATTATCTATGTAGATACCTAGGCATTTTTGACAATTTATGGTTTCAATATTAGTTTGGTAGAGAAAACTATCGATTTCATCATTTACTCTTAGAGAAAATTCTATAACTTTAGTTTTGCTATAGTTTAATGGTATACCATTAACTTCACACCATTTGCTTAGTTCAGCTATAATTTTGTCTGTTTCTCTAATAGTTTCTACCTTATTTTTTGAAAAAATGTTGATGTAGGTGTCATCTGCATACATTGTTAGATTTTTTATAAGAAAACATAAATCATTTGCATAAATTACATAGAGTAAGGGGCCTAATACAGACCCTTGAGGTACCCCTATTTTTTTGAATTTAGATCCTGAAAAATGCTCGATCTTGTTAAAATTGTTATCAAACTGAGATATTTTCACAATTTGCTCGCGTTTATCTAAATACGACATTAAGAGATCATATGCTACTCCTCTGATTCCGTAAAAATGTAATTTTTGACATAATATTGAGTGATCCACCATATCAAATGCCTTGCTAAAATCGCATGATAACATATTATAATAATTTTTTTCATCTAAACCTTTTAATAATAATGATGTTAATTCAATTAGGGCTGAACAAGTGGATTTATTTTTAGAAAAACCGTGTTGTTTAATACTTAAAATATTATTTTTTTCTAAAAAGGAAGAAATTCTTGCATGAATGATTTTTTCGAAAATTTTACTGAAATTTGTGATCATGGAAATTGGGCGATAGTTGCCAACATTTGTTTTATTATCTTTTTTATGCAAAGGAATTACAACCACTTTTTTTAAACGGCTAGGAAAAATTCCTTGCTCCATGCATCTGTTATAAAGAATTGAAAGAGGGTGACTTATAATTTCAGAAGAGTATTTTAATACTTTGGCAGGTATCTCATCAATACCACAAGCATTTTTATTTAGTGTTGCTAATATATCTCGCATTTCTAAGGAATCAGTAGGTGACAAAAACACAGATTTAGTAACAGGTTTAACATTATTACAAAGAATATCGAGTGCTTTTTTAGGATCTGTTGACATATTTTGTTCTACATCGAAAAAATTGTTAAAAATATTCGTTATTTCTACAGGATTCACTATATCTACGCCTAAGTTAGATTTTAATACAATATTTTCATTTCTAATTGTGTTATTACTATTTTGTTCATTGTTTATAATATCCCACACAGTTTTGGGGATATTAGTGGAAGACAAAATAATATTTTTTAGACTATTACGCTTAGCCAAACAAATAACTCGTCTTAAAATAATTTTATATTTTAATAAATATATTTTAATAAATTTACTTTTAGAATAATTATAAAGTTTAGTTAAGAATCTTTTATTTGCACATGATATCTTAATACCTTTTGTAATCCACATATTATGATTTTGTTTTTTGTTTTGTATACATATTTTACGTTTTGGAAATGATTCCTCAAAACATTCAGTCATAACAGTTTGAAAATCATTAAATTGTTCTTCTATCTTATTAGAATTATTTATAATATCATCGAAACATATCTCATTGAGTAAATTATAATATTTAATTAAATTATTATCCGAGAAATTTCTTTTATACATATAACGAATATTTTGTTGAACTATATTAATATCAGTTTTAACTAGTTGAGCTGAATGACCAGAAAAACCTGTTTCCAAAACTTCACTTGCGAATTCTATATATTTTGAAACAAATATATTGTCAAGACAAGCTGTTAATCTCGTAGGTTGTGTTATAGTAAAATTCATATTAAAAGATAAGAAAAGATTTGTGAGTATTTGCTTATCATGACTAGGGGTAAGAAAATCCACATTAAAGTCACCACATACAAACATTTTATAAGATTTATTGTTTAATTTGTTTAATAAGATTTCCAAATATTTAATAAATAAATTATAGTTACCAACCGGTGATCTGTATAATGTTATTATAATTAATTTGTTTATTTTTGATTTTATAATAGAAAATTCGAAGTCTTGTTCGGTAATCAAATAATCAAAATTATGTACACCTTCCCATACGTCACTATTTTTCACCAGTATACACGTGCCCCCCCTTTGTTTCTGTGAACGGCAGAAGTATGAAGCCATGGAGTAGGTTGGAACACGCAAATTCGAAATGTCGGCGGTAGTACACCAGTGTTCACATACACAAATAATGTCTGGCTTTTCAACTGATGCACAATCACTTTTTAAATCATTGATTAATACACTAAACTCTAACATTTTGTTGTGACTACCTTGTATATTGTGATGATAAATTTTTAGATTATTTATTTCGCTGGCGAAATGTCCGTGTTGATGGTTCTGATTTTTTGTTCTTTGCATTTCTCTTTATTTCCTTCTCCAAATCAGGCAATTCAGTTAGTTTGTACTTTTTATCCCCATACAGTAAGTATTGGCCGTTGTAATCTAATTTGATATCCACACATTCTTTTTTTAAAGTTTTATAATGTATTAAGACATTAATGTATCCACACATTCTTTTTTTAAAGTTTTATAATGTATTAAGAGATCCTTTTTAATTTTTATCTGTGCTGAAGTTAAATCATTTTCTATATAGATATTCATGCCTTTAAAATAATGTTTTCTTTTATGTATCTCATGTTTCATATCTAATGATTTTAATTGAATTAAAATCGCTTGATCCTTATCTTCTTCTTTTGCACCAAGTCTTCTTACTTCCACAAGATCATTTGACATTATTTCAATATTCAATTGTTTACTTAGCACTTCAGCTACCCTGGGTTTAACATCACACGGTTTTTCATCTGCAGGTTCCTTAACTCCCTTCATTATAATGTTGCACTTCTTGACTTGCTTCTCTAACAAATTTATCTGCTCGTTTTGGTTTCCTATAGTTGTCTTCAATTTTATTAATTCAGTGTCCTGTTTCTCTTGTTTGTTTTCAATGTGTAACAACTTTTCATTTATTAACTTCTGATTCTCTTTTATATCTTTAATGTCACTCTTTATTTCTATTATGTTACCGTTTAATGCTTCGCACAAAGCTTTTGAGTATCACTGATAGAGGTATAAACTTGCAGATTTTCGTTTTAGGTTTATTAATAATATTTTATGTTATTTTGTTTAGTATCTCGATTATTTATTTATAAAAATTTATATAATATTCACAGTTTTTTAGTAAATAATTTTCTCCACACGTGGATATATTATAGCATTTTTTAGTTTAATTAATCACTAAAAATTTCTCCAATTAACTGTCACACAGAAATTTACATGTGTTCACTTACACTGACCACAATACAGTACCAAATGGCATGTCCTGGTCACTTTGGACGTAAGGAATGCCTTCAACACGGCTAGCTAGGCGCTCATTCTTGAGGAACTCAGGAAGATGGAGATTCCACACTATCTGCGGGCTATTCTGGCGGACTACCTCTGCGATAGGCACGTCCGTACATCAAAGAGTAAGAACGCCAGAGTACTCAAGGCAACGGCAGGAGTTCCGCAGGGTTCAGTTCTTGGACCTACGCTGTGGAACATTCTGTACAACGAAGTGCTCGATCTCCAGCTACTGGGCGACTCGAAGTGCATAGGATTTGCGGACGACCTGGCATTGATCACGAAGGCGAGAAATGAGGAAGAGCTGACGTATTGCGTCAACGTCAACCTCTGGAGGATCAATGCCTGGATTGACGCACACAAGCTTCAGTTAGCCCCCGAAAAAACGGAGGCTGTGATACTGAAAGGAAAGCGTAAGAGGGATGGCGTAAAATTTAAGTTGGCAGGTCGAACTATTACGCCTAAGCCCCACATCAGATACCTTGGGGTGACATTCGGTGCTAACGGTTCTTTCGCGGAGCACGTGAGGTGCTCTGCGGCTAAGGCCGAGGGGAGAGCTGGTAGCCTTAGAAGACTGATGCCAAACGTGGGAGGCCCTAACTGGGCCAAGAGGAGAGTGTTGCTAGGGACAGTGCACTCCATTCTCCTATATGGAGCTCCGATATGGAGTGCCACTCTCCGGTATGATAAGCATTGCAAGATACTAGAGAGGTCCCAACGCAGGGCCCTTTTAGGGGTGGCATCGGCCTATCGAACCGTTTCTACCGTCGCCCTACAGGTAGTAACCGGTGTACTTCCGATTAAGCTCCAGGCGATGGAGAGAACGGAAGTATACGAGGAAGGCGGGGGAAAGGAAGTTCGTCATGCGGCTAGAGCTCGTTCGATCCAGAGGTGGCAGGACGAGTGGCAGCGTAATACCGAAAAGGGGCAGTGGACAAAAAGGATTATTCCGAACATCCAGGAATGGCTGGCCTGTAAGCATAGGGTCATTGACTACTATGTTACACAGGCTCTCACAGCACACGGATCCTTTAGAGTGTTCACCAAGCGGATCGGTAAGGAGCAAGAGGACACATGCGTATACTGCGGAGCCGTGGTCACTGCAGAACATACGCTTTTCGCATGCGGAAGATGGGACGGAGAAAGGACAAGAGCGGCGGCTGCTGTCGACGAGTTCCTGACACCGGACAATCTCCTGCAGGTGATGGTGAAGTCTGACATCCTGAAAGTCAAGGAAGCAGACGAAAGAGAGCGTCAGGGTCGAGTCGAAGTGACCTAGCCGAACAGTGCAAGCTCGTCGTCTGATCTCCAGACGGATAGCCTGAGTGAACGACGTGGCAGCTCAAAGGTCGGGTTATAGACACCCGCATCCGGAGAGCGGGGGTAAACTTCTAGTCACCTGGCGAGGCCTCGATGGTCCGTGTTTAAAACCACGGGAGCCGCCGACGGGAACGCCTTGTATTCGGACCGGTGCACCTCATAAACAGGTCAAGGTCTGAAACACGAGACAGGCGCCCTCTCTTAGCGCTTCGGAGGAGAAAGGGCGACGGGGTAGTGAGACCTGGGAGTCCAGACTCAAGAAGAAAGGCCAGCAAGACTCTGAGCAGATAGAAAGAGAGTGACAGGCTCGAGTCGAAGAGACCTAACTGGGCAGGGCAGGCACGTTGCCCACTCCCTTTAGGGATCGCATGTTTCGGCAGAGTGGCAGCTCAAAGGTCGGGCTATAGACACCCGCATCCGGAGAGCAGGGGCAAACCTCTAGTCACCTGGCGATGCCTCAACGGTCCGTGTTTAAAACCATGGGAGCCGCTGACGGGAACGCCTTGTATTCGGACCGGTGCACCTCATAAACAGGTCAAGGTTCGAAACGCAAGACAAACGTCCTACGCCCTCTGTCTTCTCGTTGCAGTTCTGACGGGAGGCGGAGCCTGGTTCGTGAGTCCAGTGTGTCCAGACTCAAGAAGAACGACCATCAAGACCCGGTCAGACCGATGACGAGCAGAAGGAGGAGACAGGAACGGAGGAACAGAGAGACTAGTCGGAGTCTTAGGCCGCGGGGTCGCACACGGAACCGCAAGCGGATGGTAAAGGCAGCTCAAAGGTCGGGTTATAGACACCCGCATCCAGAGAGTGTGGGTATGCCACGTAGTCACCTAGCGACGCCCCGGGGGAGATTCGTGCGTAAAACCACGCGAGTTTTCATCGGGGACGCTTTGTATTCGGACTGGATAACCTGGTAAACAGGTCAAGTCCGAAAACACGAGACGGACGCCTACTGCTGGATACCTGAAGTGGGCGAATGCCGTGGGCGAGCTGGGCGAGTATTTTAATATGTAACTCACTTTGATAATTATTTACTCTCGGAATTTATATGTGTTCATGTTGTATTCATTTGTATGCTTTACAGTTGATTTAAATAAATATTTATATTTATTAATCTCTGAAAATATTTTTTGTACGGCGTTTGTTATGATTGTGACTATAGTTTTCTTTATTACCGACAATACATAATATCACTTTCGCTGTTAACTTAACTTTAAATTTGTGTTATAATATTTTTTATTTATTTAATTTTTCATTTATTTAATTCTTCACTATTTAAAATTCTGAAACTCTTTTAACGTTTTTTATATTGATCTTTAATTTATCATTAATTATACTGCAAAATTAACTTTCTACTCAATTCTTGACTGTAAATTTTTGCCTTATTAATTATTTCTCTGTAATTTATTCTAAAGTTAGAAATTTTATTGTAGCTTTTTATATTTTAATATATTTCGTTCTATTTATACAGTCATATTTTTACATGAATATGTTAACAGAATTGTTAATTATTTTCACACCATTTACGCCACCTATTATGCAATATATTTATCTGTGTATTATCTTTATAATCTATTATGATTTTTTCCCCGTATTGTTTGTTTTGATTTATTAATTTGTTTGCTTTGTTAATATTAGAATTATTGTTTATTTTATAATTATTATTATTCTTTCTTCTTTCTTTCTTTTTTTTTATCTTAATTATTGTTAATTAAATTCTTAAATATTTGATTGTTTATTAAATTCAATAGCATTATATTTTTGTTTAATCATGGTTCTACGCACATTTTGTTTATGTTCTTTTTTTTTTTTTTTTTAACCAGGGAAAATCTTTTATAGACACCATCCGCTTGCGGTTCCGTGTGCGACCCCGCGGCCTAAGACTCCGACTAGTCTCTCTGTTCCTCCGTTCCTGTCTCCTCCTTCTGCTCGTCATCGGTCTGACCGGGTCTTGATGGTCGTTCTTCTTGAGTCTGGACACACTGGACTCACGAACCAGGCTCCGCCGCCGCCTCCCGTCAGAACTGCAACGAGAAGACAGAGGGCGTAGGACGTCTGTCTTGCGTTTCGAACCTTGACCTGTTTATGAGGTGCGCCGGTCCGAATACAAGGCGTTCCCGTCAGCAGCTCCCATGGTTTTAAACACGGGCCGTTGAGGCATCGCCAGGTGACTAGAGGTTTGCCCCTGCTCTCCGGATGCGGGTGTCTATAACCCGACCTTTGAGCTGCCACGTCGCTCACTCAGGCTATCCGTCTGGAGATCAGACGACGAGCTTGCACTGTTCGACTAGGTCACTTCGACTCGACCCTGACGCTCTCTTTCGTCTGCTTCCTTGACTTTCAGGATGTCAGTCATCATCAGCCTCACTGACTCCCAG
This sequence comes from Liopterus haemorrhoidalis, assembly GCA_963971575.1. NCBI lineage: Eukaryota > Metazoa > Arthropoda > Insecta > Coleoptera > Dytiscidae > Liopterus > Liopterus haemorrhoidalis. The sequence continues at coordinate 26,051,385 of OZ020614.1, read as the reverse complement.
TTCTCCCTGGACTTCACCATCACCTGCAGAAGATTGTCCGGTGTCAGGAACTCGTCGACAGCAGCCGCCGCTCTTGTCCTTTCTCCGTCCCATCTTCCGCATGCGAAAAGCGTATGTTCTGCAGTGTCCACGGCTCCGCAGTATACGCATGTGTCCTCTTGCTCCTTACCGATCCGCTTGGTGAACACTCTAAAGGATCCGTGTGCTGTGAGAGCCTGTGTAACATAGTAGTCAATGACCCTATGCTTACAGGCCAGCCATTCCTGGATGTTCGGAATAATCCTTTTTGCCCACTGCCCCTTTTCGGTATTACGCTGCCACTCGTCCTGCCACCTCTGGATCGAACGAGCTCTAGCCGCATGACGAACTTCCTTTCCCCCGCCTTCCTCGTATACTTCCGTTCTCTCCATCGCCTGGAGCTTAATCGGAAGTACACCGGTTACTACCTGTAGGGCGACGGTAGAAACGGTTCGATAGGCCGATGCCACCCCTAAAAGGGCCCTGCGTTGGGACCTCTCTAGTATCTTGCAATGCATATCATACCGGAGAGTGGCACTCCATATCGGAGCTCCATATAGGAGAATGGAGTGCACTGTCCCTAGCAACACTCTCCTCTTGGCCCAGTTAGGGCCTCCCACGTTTGGCATCAGTCTTCTAAGGCTACCAGCTCTCCCCTCGGCTTTAGCCGCAGAGCACCTCACGTGCTCCGCGAAAGAACCGTTAGCACCGAATGTCACCCCAAGGTATCTGATGTGGGGCTTAGGCGTAATAGTTCGACCTGCCAACTTAAATTTTACGCCATCCCTCTTACGCTTTCCTTTCAGTATCACAGCCTCCGTTTTTTCGGGGGCTAACTGAAGCTTGTGTGCGTCAATCCAGGCATTGATCCTCCAGAGGTTGACGTTGACGCAATACGTCAGCTCTTCCTCATTTCTCGCCTTCGTGATCAATGCTAGGTCGTCCGCAAATCCTATGCACTTCGAGTCGCCCAGTAGCTGGAGATCGAGCACTTCGTTGTACAGAATGTTCCACAGCGTAGGTCCAAGAACTGAACCCTGCGGAACTCCTGCCGTTGCCTTGAGTACTCTGGCGTTCTTACTCTTTGATGTACGGACGTGCCTATCGCAGAGGTAGTCCGCCAGAATAGCCCGCAGATAGTGCGGAATCTCCATCTTCCTGAGTTCCTCAAGAATGAGCGCCCAGCTAGCCGTGTTGAAGGCATTCCTTACGTCCAAAGTGACCAGGACATGCCATTTGGCTCTGCTGCTTAGAGGAGTGTCGTAGACCTCCCTAAGAGCCTGGATCGTCGACCTGTTCCGACGAAATCCAAACTGCTGGGGACTCAGAAGCGCCCTGCCTTCAATTTCCTTTTCCAGCCTTTTCTGAAGAAGGGCTTCATACACCTTTGAAAGGGAGTTCAAAAGGCATATGGGCCGATACGACCCAGGCTCATCGGGGTTCTTTCCTGACTTCTTGATCAGGACCGTAGAAGCTGTCTTCCAGGCCGCTGGAAACTCAAGCTTACGCAGTAGCGCGTTAAAAATTTCCAGCAGCCATTCCCCTTGTTCCTCCAGGGCAATTTTAATTGCTTCCATGGGTAATCCATCCGGACCAGGAGCCTTATTGTTCTAACTGCTCTTTACCGCAGCCTCGAGTTCTTCCATCGTGAAGGGTGCTGCTGCTTCCGTTACCGTGGGGGGGTTAGCCTGTTCCTCTCTCCTCTGCGGGAACAGGTGGCTCAGTTTTTCGAGTTTTCTATCCTCGGTCAGATCAACAGGCCTTAAACTTGTCAGCTCCCTCACCACCACTTGGTAGGCAGTACCCCATACGTCCTCGTCCACTGTCAATAAGAGCTCGCGCCAGTGCCTTCTCTTTGCCTCCTCGATCGCCTTCCTGAGTGTTCTACGCGAGATTTTGTACTCTCGATCCAAATGCTCTAGATCCACTTCATTCCGGCTAGCTCGTGCTCTCGTGAGTATCCTCCTCGCTCTCGTACTCAGGGCTCTGAGTTGGCTGATGTTCTCGTCCCACCAGTAGGGCATAAGTTTACGGCTGTTCGGAGCCAGTGTGACACTGGCTCTGTACGCCTCCGCTAATGCCTCTGCGCTCTCGGTGTGTGAACTCCTCTGCTCTCCCGTCATTGAGTTCACTATCAGCGCAAGTGAGGACTTAAACACACTCCAATCCGCCACTCTCCTTCTCGGGTCGGACTGCCGCCTGGCCCCTGATCCGTCTACCACCTCGTAGCGGATGTAGCGGTGCAGGGTAAGGTTCTCCAGTTCTAGGACTCTCCAGTTTGTCACGCTCCTTGCTAGTCCTTGGGTTGTAAAGGTCACGTCTATGAAGGAGCGGCTCGTTCCTCTCACGAACGTAGGAATTCCTCCACAATTGTGACCCACCAAGTGAAGCGCGGCAGCCCACTCCTTCCAAACTTCTCCTCTCGTGTCCGTTACCGGAGAACCCCACATCGGAGATTTGGCATTAATATCCCCTGCTAGGACAGCCTCTCTGCCATTGGTCCTAACGTGGTTCATAATAATATCCACTCTACGCTGGTATTCCTCCAGGAATATATTTGGAGATATATATACCACATGGAGGTCGTAGTTGCGTAGGCCAATGCAGAGATGTCCTGACCCTTTCTCGATCCTGGACACTTGCAGCCGTCCTACCATCGGCAGCACCGCCACATCACTAATCGTGTCGACTATCCACGGATCCTTCCTTGTCAGGGCTCGGTTGGGTTCTGCGACCAGTAGTAGGTCAATGCCCACTTCCTTAGCATATGCGTATGCCAGGTCGTGTGCTGCCCTACCTCTGCCCAGGTTTGTCTGCAGCATGCTAAGGCTCATCGCTGGGTCTGGCGGTCGGTCCTCTCCTGGCGAAGTTCTGCATGCGCAGGTCTCTCACTTTGTCTATTTCCTTACGGAAAAAAGGGCACCTGATCTGATCCGCCCGATGGCCCTCGTGTTTGCAGGTGGTGCAGAACTGACCGTTCTTACACTCCTTGGCCTTGTGTCTCTTCTGTCCGCAGTTGAGACACTCGTCCCTCCTGCTCTTCTCCGCCTTGCACTCTCTGGCCTTGTGACCGAGTTCCAGGCTGTTGAAGCACCTGGTCACGCTCACGATCTCCCTGACCGCGCATCCGACCCAACCGACCCTGATGAATCTTCTTTCCGCCAGCGTAGCAGCTGAGTCTCTCGGAAGCTCGATCGTCGCTGTGAGTTCGCCGTACCGCCCGGTCCTGACCGTTTTCACTTCCACTTCTTGCGGTCGACTGAGCAGCCCGGCTTCCGTAGGGACATCCGTACATATGTCGCTCTTCGTCATGGTGGCATCCATCCCAATGACGAAGATCGCGGATCTCCTTTGCCTCCCTCGAGAGATCTCCCAGTTGTCGAACCTGTTTGCCAGCTCTGTCTTTAAGGACTCGGCCTTAGCTTCTCCCCCTTCCACTTTCAGTTGGAGATCGCCGTTCTCGGTCTTCCTGATCCTCCGTACCGAGATGCCGAGCTTCCCCACGTCCACTTTCTCCTTCATTGACTTCAACAGGTCAGCGTAGGTCCTCCCTCCGGCCTTGATCGTTACCGATCCCAGGCTCTGTTCCTGTCGCTGCTTCGTCATCCGTGTCTTCTGTCTGGCTAAAATTGTCATTTTCACCAGCTTTGAACCGAAGAACGCTGCCTCGCAGAGTCTCCTAACCTTCCCTTCCTGGCATTCGCTGGTTATCAGCCGTAGCTCCTCTATCTTATGCCCCTCCGACATCTTCCGCAGTTCCTTCAGGTGATCGAAGACCTGCCTCAGCCTGTCTTCACTTCCTAAACTTGCTGCGTCCGTTGTCTGGATGGGGAGGACGTAGACGGCTGATACCACCTCCTTGGTGCCCTTTCTCGTGGAGACTTTTGAAGTCTCCAGGAAAAAGTCAGGGAGTTTGCTCTGGAAGAGCTCTTCCAGCCCCGCGTGTCTCACTGCCAGCTTGCGTGCCTCCTCGTTCGAGACCAACTCTTCTGATGACATCAGAATTGCATAGTTGCCCTTCGCTTGGATCTGCCTGGTGTCGGAGGGCCTCACTTCCGTGATTCTGAAGCACTCCTCAGGCCAGGCCTCCTCCAACACCCCTGACAACTCCTCGAACATGCCTCCGGCAATAGCGGCTTTAACTTTCTTGACTGTGGCCTCTGCCTCATCCTCGCCCGTCTGAGTGCCAATTGTTCTGCACGTCTTCTTTGCCTTCCTAGAATATAACCCTTGGTTAACTGATAATTTGCGCTTTATGATGAATTTGAGAGATAAAGCTAAGTCTAAATACAAGAAAAATGGTAAGAAGTCTTCCTTTGATTATTATAAATCACTAAGGAACTTAGTGAATAAAACTGTAGAGTTGGAAAAGAAAGCTTATTTAGAATTCTCCCTTAAGAAAAACATAGGAAATCCTAAAATTATGTGGCAAATCCTTGATGAACTTAATATTCATAGTAATAAAAAGAATGTAACACTGCCTCCTTCACTACAAGATCCTAATGCAATTAATAACTTTTTTGTTAATTCTGTTAGCAACAATATGTCACCTAACCAAGATATTTTACATTTTTATAATAATAATCTTCACCCTTCCTGCTTACATAATGCAAAATTTTCTTTTTCTACTGTCACTGACAATGAAGTGTCTTATTTTTTAAATTCAATTAAATCTTTGGGTAGTGGTTGTGATAAAATTAATATTATTATGGTTAACTTCTGTTGTCCATATCTAATACCCTTTATTACCCATATTATCAACTTTTGCATGTTGAATAACGTTTTCCCTGCAGCTTGGAAAATGGCCTGTGTTAAACCTATACCTAAGTTAAATAAGCCCACATCCCATAAGGATCTACGACCGATAAGCATTTTACCTACCTTATCCAAAGCAGCACCAGCCTTTACTGTACGAGGTATCATTGATAACAAAAGGATAATGCAGTTACCAGCAACAGCTTTCACTATATGCCTAGCCTTACGTGTACTCTAAGACATTTTTGAATTTCGCGCGCTCATATATTTCTGGGCGAAATGTTAAGACCTTTTTTGAATTCAGCGCGCTCGGAACTGCCTGTTTAGAACCTCTTAGGCAACGACCTTTGACCTTCTTCAGCTGTTTCTATGGGGATGCTGTCCGCGACTTCTCCAGCACCTCCTGGGGCACTTCTTGTAACTGGCGACCTTGAAAGACACTTCCAAGGTCAAGTCGGACCCCATGACCTTGAAAAACTCTTCCAAGGTCAAGTGGAACCCCATGACCTTGAAAGACTCTTCCAAGGTCTAGTGGAACTCCGTAATCTCGACATGCGGATGACCACGGTCCAAAGTCCAATGTGTCACAGAAACAGCACAAGTATACTACTTCCGCAGACGTATTTCTTGCAGCCTTTCGACGCTTTTTTGCGCGTCGAGGCCGCTGCAGTCACATTTATAGTGATTGCGGCACCAACTTTGTAGGCGCTAAGCGCAAACTCTCTGAACTGTATCGCCTGACTCAAGCTCAGGAATACAATAACCATTTAGCCACTGCACTGCTTACTGACGGTGTTCAGTGGCACTTTAACGCCTTCTGCTACTCATTTTGGGGGCCTCTGGGAGGCAGGCATAAAATCGGTGAAGAAACACCTATCTCGAATTGTAGGCGACCGGATCCTCACTTATGAGGAACTGTATACTGTTGTTGTTGAGATTGAAGCCGTTCTTAATTCTCGGCCCCTATGCTCGATAAGCTCCGATCCCAACGATCTATGCGCGCTCACTCCTGGTCACTTCTTGATACAGGAACCTCTGGTCGGTCTGCCCGATTCTGATGTCACCCCCATTAACCCTAACACTCTGCCGCGATGGCAACTCGTGCAACAAATTCAGTAACATTTTTGGAACCGCTGGCACCACGAGTATCTAAATACGCTGCAACAGCGCAGTAAATGGCTGTCTAATACCTCTCCGATCTCTGTTGATCAGCTGGTCATTATTAAGGATGAACTGTCACCGCCATTACGGTGGAAACTTGGCCGTGTCGTCGCCGCTACCCCTAGTCCTGATGGGATTACTCGAGTAGCAACCATTCGCACTCCCACGGGCACCTTTCTTCGACCCGTGGTGAAACTATAGTGCGTTCAAAGGAGAGTTTGCAGTACAGGGCATATGGAGTAGTTCTTTTTCATACTCTCTAATGGGTTTACACAATGACATTATCCTTTTCTTGCTTGTGGACGTTGCCAGCTCTAAAACGCGCTGATCTGTGAAGACGCAGTATTCTACAAATGGCCATTTGTTTTTGTTGACTGTTATTTTTTTGGCTATGCTTTGCTATGAAGATCTACTCAAAGAAGTTCAGTCTTACCGATCTGAACAAAAAACCTTCAACAAAACTATTGAGGACCTCAAAATTAAAAATAGCACTAAAGATAGAGAAATCCAACAACTTAACGAGAGGGTGGAACAATTTGAGCAGTATAGTCGGAACCATAACGTCGAAATTCATGGAGTTCCAGTTAGAGAGGGGGAAAACTGTAAAAAAATTGTTCAAACCATTGCAAAAGAACTACAAATGAACGTGAACATAGAAGAAATTGATGTTGCGCACCGAGTATTCAACCCAAAAACGAAGAAGTTGGGTTATATTGTAGCCCGTATCTCTACGAGAACGAAAAGAGACATTTTGATTTCAAAACAAAACTTTAGTTATCACTAATAAAAACATACCAGCTGTGGGGAGCTACAATATATAAATATGAAATGTCACGGTTGGCTGATTTATTTATTTCATTTTATTTCAAAATAATTTCAAACTTAAATAATAATAAAAAAACCCTTACAGTTTTCTTGGACCTGGCTAAAGCTTTTGATACTGTGCCTCATAATCTTCTTCTAAACAAACTTGAAGACTTAGGTATTAGAGGGACAGTATTAAAACTTTTTGAAAGCTACCTATCAAATCGATTTCAGTGTGTAAAAATTAATAAAACAATTAGTTCTAAACTACTGGTTTCAATTGGTATCCCACAAGGTACCGTAATCTCAGCCATTTTGTTCTTAATTTAATTTATATAAATGACTTATGTAATCTACAAAATAGTGGGCAAATCATTTCTTATGCTGATGACACAGCACTGATATTTGCAGGAGATACATGGTCAGAAACCCTTGAAAAAACATCTCAAGGTCTATTTTATATAAAAAAATGGTTAGATTCGCATCTACTCACTTTAAACATCAATAAATCTAAATTTATTTCATTTTCTTTATCATCCCCAGGACAACCAAACTATCTAGAAATTAAAATTAATAACACATCTGAATCTATAAAAAAAGTTAAATCATTAAAATACCTCGGTGTTATGATTGATCAACACATGAGATGGAACTCACACATTGAAAGTACAGTAAAAAAAATCAGAAATTTGATTCCAAAATTTTATTGCATTAGAGACATACTAAATATTAAAACAATTAAAATTATTTATACATCCCTTGTAGAGTCTATCATTAGGTATGGTATAACTTGCTGGGGTGGTCTCTATAATAATGCACTTCATAATCTACAAATTATTCAAAATTGCCTATTAAAAATTATTTTTAAAAAAGATTATCGTTTCTCAACAGATTCACTATACTCGGAAAATAACATATTTAACGTTAGAAATCTATATATTCTGAATGCCATTATTTACTATTATAAAAAAGATAAAAATAATGATTTAATTAATCACAATTACAATACCAGACACAACAATAATTATAACCTACAAATTCCTATTCTAAAAAAGAGTCTCTGTCAAAGAAATATGATTTTTTTCGGTCCAAAACTTTATAATATTATTCCTACACACCTTAGAAAAATTAATAAACTCAAAATTTTTATATCTGAAATAAAAAAATATATATCAGATAACAACAATTTGTTTCTTAAAGTTTTTGAGTATTCTTAACAAGTTTTTTTCACATGAAAATGTTTGTTTTACACAAAGAATGTTTTATAACACATGCTTTACATAATATGTTAATGCATGTTTAATTTTACTGATTTCTTATTTTCTTTTGCAAGTTCTAATGATTCGCATAATCTAGAGGAATCAGCTGAGCACAATACAAGCTTTGTTTGCTTAGTGTGTTTAGCTGCCCATCTTATAATTTATAATTTTTTTCTTTTGTTAGAGATACTGTTTTACATGTTTGTTTTTCGTAACTATAGGAAACATTGTTTATGTATATATGTATCTATATATTTTGAATTTGGGAAATAAATTTAAATTTGAATTTGAATTGAATTTGAATTTGTACTTACTCTGTACATCCCTCACAATATGGGTTCCAAGACTTGCGAGCGGATCAAGCCTGGACCCCCCCTATTAGTCCGCTAGCTGGTTGCTATGATTCTTGGAAGGATTAAGGGTTGTTTCAATTAAACTCAAAATTTAGCTAACCTACTTTAATTACGATTAAGGTTTAAATATTTACACTAATTACAATAGACTTACAATTACGTCGATACACCTAAATCCAAATGAGACATTCACAAACACTAAACACTGGACTCTTTAGCACTAATCACTAATTTGTCCACTGGACACCACAGTCCTGACTGACATCCTCTAAAACCATTTATCTCTCACATGTCTTTAGCTGGGCACTACACTAACGTTCATACGGAATTACATTGTTACTTTATTTCGACTCGCCCAAACACTCTGAATGTCTCTAACCCATGTCTCTTAAAAACCAACTCCAAAACATGGTCTTAACCATACGACGGCTTAAGCTGAACTCCCTGTTAACGCGGCCACCCTCGAAAATGCTTACATCGCCCAACTGTTAAATGTCATTTAACACCTCTTGATTATCTGTGTTGTACTATCTTAAAATTCATAATTTATTGGTGATAACTCAGATAATATCCCATTAGAAAATAGCCGAATCATCAAATTTATCTCAGACAGCATTTAATTATTATTTATGTGCTTATGGTTGACGTATATTTATTTAACACAATAATTTACGATTCACTTTTCATGTTCCGTTGACAAAGTGTCAAGTTAAAATAATAAACAAATCTACCGTTATCTTAACTGCCCTTTCTAAGCAATAGATTATTTTTGTATCGTTTAACAGATTAAATATTTTACTCTAATTGAATGATTATAATGAATTTATTTATGAGTTAGTTAGTTAGTTAAAATTTTTGGCGCACAGCAACAAAGGCTATTTGCGCCTAACGCAGCCCATTTAAATGACTAGACTATATTTTAAAAACAATATATTAAACAATAAATAAATAGCTAAAATCATTAAAAACACGCATACTCAATAAAAGAAATCTTGCACTGACAGACACAAATAAATAATATAAAAAGTCTGTTCGAAAATTTGAACAGACTCAGGGTGATGGTAAGAGGCTGTAAAGGGGCCAATTACCATCGAATATCACAGTCAATAACTAGAAACACATTAAAATAAGGTGCAAGACTTCACACATAAAACAATAAGTTCGATTCTCTCAGGAAGAGTATCAGCCTGTCCATGAGTACCCTGTCGTCACCTAAAGCAACTGACAGGTCATAGCACAGGCCTAACCTCTCCCTGACATCCTCGAACTGTACACACTCAGTTAAAAAGTGTAACACAGACAAATCTGTGTTACACGTCTCACAGATAGGGGACTCTTCTCCTCGAAGGAGGTGTCCATGGGTCCACCAACAGTGACCTATACGGAGGCGTGTGATGGCGGTTTCCTCCCTGCGGTTAATCCTGCAGGAAGAACCCCATGGTTTAACGTCTCCCTTAATCTGTCGCAACTTAACGTTCTGTGTGCGGCTCCACTCATGTTGCCACAAGTCTAAAACCAGATGTTTCAGATGACTCTTTGCGTCATCTGGAAAAACAAAACTCACATCAATCATAGGTCTGTAAGAGGCGGCTTTTGCAGCTGCATCTGCCGCTTCATTGCCTTTAATACCAACATGTCCCGGTATCCAAAACAGCTCTACCCTCACATTCTGGGCATTCAGATTGTGGAGTAGCAACCGGATCTTTAGTACAAGAGGATGCTCTGGATCTGGATCTTGGATACTGTTTAGAGCGCTCAGCGAGTCCGTCAAGATAACACTTGACCGACTTTGCTCTGACGAAACAAAACACAGGGCCTTGAAAATAGCATACAGCTCAGCAGTGTACACACTCGTTATAGAGTGCAGACGGTACTGAAACTGTTGGCGTGGATTCAAAACAACGAACGCACACCCAACCCTGGTTCCGGATTTTGATCCGTCAGTAAAAATGACAGTATCCTCGAACCTAGGGACCAGTGTTCTTTGTAACTCATGTTGGTATTCGATAGGCAACGTAGTATCTTTATCAAACCTAGTTAATGTGAGGTTCACAAGTGGACGCGGTAGCGTCCATGGTGGAACAGCACACAAAACGAAACTTGCCATTTCAGGCATATTAAAATCAATATCGCCCAAAATGTCGAAAGTCCTCAGACCAAAAGGCCTATTGGCTCTTGGTTTTCTGTCATATATTTCTGTATGCCTATTTTGTAGAATAGGGTCATACGCGGGATGATCTGGCTTGGCACTGAGTGCAGCCATATACCGCAAGGATAGAATTTTACGACGATTGTACAGTGACGGTTCGCCTGCTTCACACAGCAGGCTTAGTATTGGACTGGTGCGAAATGCACCTGTGGCCAATCTAACCCCAGTGTGATGTACAGTGTCAAGAATTCTTATCTCTTGGTGTTTAGCTGACCCATAAGCTAGACATCCATAGTCCAGCTTAGAGCGCACTAGAGAACGATATAAACGCAACATGACAGTGCGGTCTGCACCCCATGTCTTGTGACTGAGGACCCGCAACAAATTGAGCGACTTTTGGCATTTTTTCTTGACAGACAACAAATGTGCCCGCCAAGTTAGACGACTGTCAAAAACGAGACCCAGAAATCTGGCAGTATCGGTAAATGGTAACTGTGCTCCATTTAGCGTGAGTGTAGGGTTGGGATGGACACCCCTTTTCCTACAAAAATGGACACACACAGTTTTGCTGGTCGAGAATTTGAAGCCATTTTCGGTTGCCCATGTATCGAGACGATTGATGGTCAGCTGGAGCTGACGTTCGATTGTACTAGTCTTTTGTCCGGCGACAAAGATACCAATGTCGTCGACAAATATCGAACTCTGTACAGGCAATCGAATACATGAAGCTGCACCGTTAATGGCGATCAAAAATAGCGTAACGCTCAGTATGGAGCCCTGTGGGACCCCATTGTCCAGTGCGAACATTTGTGACAGGGTATTTCCGATCCGCACCCTGAAGCGCCGGTTCGACATGAAGTCTTTTATAAAGAACATCAAGCGTCCCCGGAGACCCCAGGAATGCAGGGTACGGAGAATCCCAAAAATCCATGCAGTGTCATAGGCTTTCTCAATATCGAAAAACACAGCTACCAGGTGTTTGTTTTCAACGAAAGCATTCCTGATAGCTGTCTCTAGTCTGACCAGATGATCTGCTGTTGAGCGGTGACGGCGAAAGCCGCACTGTGTGTTGGCCAGCAAGTCGTTAGATTCTAAAAACCAAATCAGACGCTTGCTGATCATTCGCTCCATGAGCTTGCAGAGACAACTGGTCAGTGATATTGGTCTATAGCTAGAGGGCAAGTGTTTATCTTTCCCGACTTTGGGGATAGGAATTATATGAGATTCCTTCCACTTGGTCGGGCACTTGCCCTCAGTCCATATCCTATTATAGACATTCAAAAGCCTAGACTTAGATGGTTCTGGAAGATTTCGGATCATACAATAATGTATCTCATCTGGACCAGGAGAGCTATCCTTACACTTTGACATCGCGCTATCTAGCTCTTCACGAGAGAAAAGCAGGTTGTATACCTCGTCATTCTTCGAAAAGAAATTTAGAGGTATAGATTCGAGGCCTGCTTTACGAGTTAGAAACTCGGGTGGATAATGTTCAGAGCTAGAATTGAACGCAAAATTAGATGCCAAAGTGTTAGCAATTTCGACCGCTGAGGTAACTACGTTACCATTTACCGATAGACCAGCAATGGCTGTAGCTGTATTTAGACCGGAGATTTTCCGGACCTTCTCCCAAACTTTGGCCACTGGAGTGGCAACTGTAACGGTGCATACGTATTTGCGCCATGATTCGCGTTTGCTTTCTTTCACAATCCTCTTAGCACGAGCTTTCGCTCGTTGGAAGGCTATCATGTTTTCCTCTGTTGGACAACGACGGAATGTATTGAAGAGGTGTCTCCTTTCACGTAGCGCCAAGTCGCATTCCTCGTTCCACCAGGGAACGGGAACTCTACGGGGCTGAGTGGATGACAGCGGTATGCTGTTTTTAGCTGCGCTTGTGATGGAGTCCGTGAAAAGATTCACCTCTTCGTCTACGGTCAAGCTCGGAATATCCTCATGCGAGAATGATTCCGCAAACTTGGTCCAATCTGCTTTCCGAAGAACCCACTGTGGCCAGCGGGATTCGGTAACAGTGTTAAACAGAGGCCTCAAGAGGATTGGAAAGTGATCACTACCACATAGGTCGTGATGCACATCCCATTTGAACAAAGGAGCTATGGCTCCTGAAACGACGCTAAGATCTATAGCACTGAAAGTACCCGTTGCTGCACAAAAGTGCGTGGGTCTGCCGTCGTTCAAAAAGCTCAAATTCAAATCATTGAACATATTTTCCAGGTGGCGTCCCCGTCGATCATTCCGCACCGATCCCCAACACACATTATAGGCGTTAAAATCGCCTAATAGTATGTAAGGTGGTGGCAGTTGATCGATGACATTCACGACATCTCGGATGTCAGTTCGAACGCCACGGGGGAGATAGATGGAACATATCGTCACCTGGAGGGGAAGTGCAACACGAACTGCTACGACCTGCAACTCAGTGTCAATGTCTACAGGATCGTGGTACAATGTGTCTCTAACGAGAATTGCCACGCCGCCACATGCTCTTGCCCCCGTAAGGAAATCCGTGCGAAACACGGAGTATCCTCGAGGAGAGAATGTGTCGGTTTCCGTGAAATTTGTTTCCTGCAGACATACACACGAAGGCGCAAAATTGGAGAGTAACAGTCGCAGTTCTTCGTAGCGCTGATATACACCGTTACAGTTCCACTGGATTAGTGGACCAGTCATTTTTGTTTAGGGGAGTTACCCCGCAACCTAATGATCTTTGGTTTACCCTTAGGTTGCGGGTCAACAGCCATTTTCTCGGCCACGGTTTCACTTGTTTGTCCAGGTGCCTTGGTGGACACACTGGACTCCTTTTTTGATTGCTTTGTTCTCACTGGTATCCAGTGAGAACCTACGGGTCCCTTATCAGTCTCCTTTTCAGGAGTGACTGATGAGGGCTTTGTAGAAGCGACCCTTGTCTGATCGCTTCTAATTTGTGGAGAAGACTGTGGGGTCTTCTCCTTAGGTGGTTGGGAGAACTGAGGTTGAGTGCGTTCTCCTTTAGGGGAGGGGGATTTATTCAGACCCGATCCCCCAGGTTGTGGGGTCTGAACATTGGTCTCTGGGACCAATACCACCGTTTCTCTAGCAGTATTTCTACAAACTGTCACTGCTGCTGCAGTTGTCGGGCGAGGCACTAACTCTGTCTGAGTTTGGACACTTGCAGTTCGTTTTGCGGCCACTTGTGCGAAAGATTTCGCAAAAGTAACCGGCGCACTCTCTTTGTATTTCCTTTTGGCGTCGAAATACGGTATCTTGTCCTGCGTTTTTATTACCTGTATTGCCTTCTCCTCTAAGTACGTTGGGCAATGGCGTGAAGTAGATGCATGAGCACCTTTACATGAATTTATTTATGAAATTTTATTTATGAAATAATACCAAAATTACCTCTCTTACACAGCCACTGAATTAGGAAACAAAATTTATTTATCTGAACACCTAACTAATTATAATAAAAATTTGCTAAGATTAACAAAAATTAAAGCGAGAGAATTGAACTATAAATTTGTTTGGTTCAGATATAATAAATTGTTGGTTCGCAAAAATGAAAATTCTCCTGCTATCAGGATTACTAGTGTAAGTGACATTGACAGTAAAATTCAGTAAGTTAAAATTTTTTATATATAAACTTACTCCGCACATTCAAAATAAGTATGGATAATAATTTTCAAAATTATCTATCAGAAATTGATACAAATTCAGTCAATACTATTATTTGTGATTCTGTAAATAATTTCAATTTGCAAATAAAAAAGTTTTCAACTAATATTGAAAATATTAAAATATTACATACCAATATAAGAAGTTTATCAAAAAATTTTAACGAACTCAGTGTACTTCTTGATTCTACAAACAATGATTTTGATGTGATCGTACTTACTGAAACATGGCAATGCCATAATATTGATTGTTTTTCTTTAAATGGCAACAATACGCACTATAACAATGGGTGCTACAATCAAAATGATGGAGTAGTAATTTTTATAAAAAGTAACATCTCGCAATCTGTTCTAAATATAAATTTATTTGATAATTTAAGTATACTAAGAACCGAAATCAATGTAAATTCAATAAAATATGGTCTAACATGTGTCTATAAGCCACCCCCTGTAAACATTAATAACTTTGTGGAATGTTTAGACACTTATTTGCAAACTCATACCAAATTAGCTAACGAAATTCTTATCGGCGATATTAATATCGATATTTTAAACAACGCTCAGGCAAATGATTACTTAAATTTACTATTAGAATTTGGTTAAATTTCTTATATAAATAAACCAACAAGAATGGACAAAACTTGTTTAGATCATATTTTTCTTAAAAGTAAATTCAACAATGTAAACATATTACCGATAATTTTAAATTAAAAAATAACAGATCATAGCCTGACATTTCTAGAAATAAATTTATCAAACAATAACACAAACACTTTTAAAAATAATAATAAAGAAAATAAAATAAACAAAATAGTTAGTTAGTTAGTTAAAATTTTTGGCGCACAGCAACAAAGGCTATTTGCGCCTAACGCAGCCCATTTAAATGACTAGACCAAATATTAAAAACAATATATTCGACAATAAATAAATAGATAAAATCATTAAAAAATACGCATACTCAATAAAAGAAATCTTGCACTGACAAACACAAATATATAATATAAAAAGTCTGTTCGAAAATATGAACAGACTCAGGGTGATGGTAAGAGGCTGTAAAGGGGCCAATTACCATCGAATATCACAGTCAATAACTAGAAACACATTAAAATAAGGTGCAAGACTTCACACATAAAACAATAAGTTCGATTCTCTCAGGAAGAGTATCAGCCTGTCCATGAGTACCCTGTCGTCACCTTAAGCAACTGACAGGTCATAGCACAGCCCTAACCTCTCCCTGACATCCTCGAACTGTACACACTCAGTTAAAAAGTGTAACACAGACAAATCTGTGTTACACGTCTCACAGATAGGGACTCTTCAGCTCGAAGGAGGTGCCCATGGGTCCACCAACAGTGACCTATACGGAGGCGTGTGATGGCGGTTTCCTCCCTGCGGTTAATCCTGCAGGAAGAACCCCATGGTTTAACGTCTCCCTTAATCTGTCGTAACTTAACGTTCTGTGTGCGGCTCCACTCATGTTGCCACATGTCTAAAACCAGATGTTTCAGATGACTCTTTGCGTCATCTGGAAAAACGAAACTCACATCAATCATAGGTCTGTGAGAGGCGGCTTTTGCAGCTGCATCTGCCGCTTCGTTGCCTTTAATACCAACATGTCCCGGTATCCAAAACAGCTCTACCCTCACATTCTGAGCATTCAGATTGTAGAGTAACAACCGGATCTTTAGTACAAGAGGATGCACTGGATCTGGATCTTGGATACTGTTAAGAGCGCTCAGCGAGTCCGTCAAGATAACACTTGACCGACTTTGCTCTGACGAAACAAAACACAGGGCCTTGAAAATAGCGTACAGCTCAGCAGTGTACACACTCGTTATGGAGTGCAGACGGTACTGAAACTGTTGGCGTGGATTCAAAACAACGAACGCACACCCAACCCTGGTTCCGGATTTTGATCCGAACTTTAAAAGCAAAAAGAGTCACTTTAAATTTTTTGACATTATAAAAAAACTTGAAACAAAAGTACACTCACTTGAAGTTAGACTGTCAAAAATTCTACGTAACAATAAGAAGAAGTGTTCCCTGTGCGTAAAGTGTTCTCCATGTAAGAAGAAGCCCCCCCCGTGTAAACATGTGACGTCATTAGACTTTGAAAATAACATTCCAAGCCAATAAATGTTAGCGTAGAAAACTTAAACACCCCAGTTAAAGATATGTCAGATGAGTCAAAAAAGAGTCAGAAATGTCAAAATGGTTTAATAAATAAGAAAATGAGTAATGTTTTGATTTTAGCCGATAGTCATGGTCGTCATGCAGCTA
Source organism: Liopterus haemorrhoidalis (assembly GCA_963971575.1). Lineage (NCBI taxonomy): Eukaryota > Metazoa > Arthropoda > Insecta > Coleoptera > Dytiscidae > Liopterus > Liopterus haemorrhoidalis. The sequence continues at coordinate 26,034,941 of OZ020614.1, read as the reverse complement.
AAATATTAAATAATCTTTTGCCTGACAATAAATATAATGTATCAGTTTTGTTTAAACCGAATGCAAAATTTTATAATGTTGTATACAACGTAAAAAAACTCACCGAGAACTTCACACATAATGATTATTTAATTATCATTGCAGGCACAAATGATGCACTAAATAACACAGAGGTTCACAATTCGTTGATTTTAAATACATTAAATAACTTAAAACACACAAAAACCATTCTTGTGGGGGCATTTTTCCAAGAAAAAAATATCGACTACAATGATAATGTATTTAGATTCAACTACTTACTCAATCTTGTTTCGGGCTTGTACAAGCATTGTATGTTTGTTGAACCTAACGCTCTTATCAGTTATTCAGACATGACTCGTCACGGGCTACATCTTAATCAAAGCGGTAAATACAAAATATTTAAATACATTAAAAATTTAATTATTAACCCGAATGTACATAACAAAATAACCACAACTATAAATAATAATACACCCATCAATACTTATAATAATTGTACCAATTTGACAAAAAATAATAATGAAATTGAACCCCTTGCAGATTTTAATTATATTGACTTAAGTATTCCATTAACTCCACTTTCTAACAATTTGACTAACTTAAATTCCATTGACCAACCTACCTCACAATATTTTTTAGGCCCAGAAGAGGGGAGGATACTGCCTCAACTAATAATGTAAAAGGAACCTTAAATTCAAAAATAAAAATTTTGCATCAAAATATCCAAAGCATAACGAATAAAACAAATAAACTTGAAGTTGCAATAGAAAAAATTAACCCAGATATTTTATTTATTACTGAACACTGGCAATGTGAGCAACAAATCCAGTATGTCCACCTACATAATTTTAAATTAAAAACATATTTTTGTCGAGAATATGGCAAACACGGTGGTGCTGCCATATATACAAAACGCGACTTACGCGTAAATATAAATAACAAAATTCTTGAATTTAATGTCCCTTTTATATTTGAATGTTGTTGTATAGAAACAAGTGATACTGCATTTGTATGTTGCTACCGTCCCAGTGGCGGCGATATTGTTTTATTCTTTGACAAACTTTGTGAAATTGTAATGAACACGCGCTATAAGTCGATGAACTCATTCATCTCAGGATACATATTTCATTCCTAGATATCCAATGTTTTGAACAATAAACACGCGCTACTAATTAATATTTAACTCCAAATATAATTGACAACTTTTTCGTGCTGACAAAGCAAAACATACTTCATATTTATACAAAACTTAGCATCATAAATTCAATTCGATTTCAACCTTAGTAGAGTCAGGTCAATTTCCATTTCTATCTTCCGTATTCAAAAGTTCATTCCATCGCGTAATTTTAATTAACATTAACTGAAATAAATATAAATTAATATAAGTAAAAACCTTGTAATATTAACAGAAATAAAACACCTCACAAGTGAATTAACTTTTTATATAATAAACCCATTTGAGCACCTTTTACAGATACATAGAACCACACAAAAATTAAATATTGTGTTAAGCCATCACAAAATTTTAAACTATTTATTTAGTATTAAACAGAATATTGTACTAGGTGGTGATTTTAATATTGATATCTTAAATAACAATACAGGAAAAAAACAATTTTTTAATATTTTAGAGTCCTTCAGTTTAAAAACTACTATTCGAGAACCGACTCGAATTTTCAGAGACACAAAAACGTGCATCGATAATTTTATTCTGCCAACCAGTTTTACTTTTAATGTAGCTGTCAACGATTTTCTTCTTTCAGATCACACCGGCCAAATAATTACTATATATCTTCCGAATAATAAATCTACACAACCTAAGTATGAGTGTATCCCCGACTACTCCTTTAAAAATATTAGACTTTTTACTGATTTTCTAGCAACAGAAAATTGGGAAACGGTTATAAACCAAGACTGCGTAAATGCTGCTTTTGATAATTTTAACAGTATTTTAAATTATTTTCACAATATATGTTTCCCAAATAAATGTATTCTACAAGGCAACAGTAAATCACTACCCTGGATGACAGATGAGGCTAGAGAGCTGCGTAAAAAAGTAGATATATATCGTGAATTATCGCAAAAATATCCCATTTTTAAAGAAACATATACTGCTTGCAACATAAAATACAATAGTTTATTAAAAAACACAAAAATTAACTATCACGACACTTTAATAAATAACTCCGACAATAAAAATAAAAAAATGTGGAATATCATAAATAAAATAAGAAAAAACGGGTTGGATGATTCCGATTTTTTTTAGTTTGCTTATTACAATTGTTGTAAATTTTATAATGCACTTCCTGACGCTATAAAAAACATTACTAATTTAAATAAATTTAAGAATCAAGTAAAGCACCACCTTATTGAAAAATCTATCTACGATGTCAATGATTTTATCAATTAACAGATCTTATTTTTTATGTTCATTTTTTATATTCTTACTATTTCTCTGTGACTACTATTCACATATGTATGTGACACAATATTGTATATTCAATTGTAATGTATTGTATATGTATGTGAAAGTGAAATAAAAATTATTATTATTATTATTATTATTAATTATTATAATAGGATATGGACTGAGGGCAAGTGCCCGACCAAGTGGAAGGAATCTCATATAATTCCTATCCCCAAAGTCGGGAAAGATAAACACTTGCCCTCTAGCTATAGACCAATATCACTGACCAGTTGTCTCTGCAAGCTCATGGAGCGAATGATCAGCAAGCGTCTGATTTGGTTTTTAGAATCAAACGACTTGCTGGCCAACACACAGTGCGCCTATCGCCGTCACCGCTCAACAGCAGATCATCTGGTCAGACTAGAGACAGCTATCAGGAATGCTTTCGTTGAAAACAAACACCTGGTAGCTGTGTTTTTCGATATTGAGAAAGCCTATGACACTGCATGGATTTATGGTATTCTCCGTACTCTGCATTCCTGGGGTCTCCGGGGACGCTGATGTTCTTTATAAAAGACTTCATGTCGAACCGGCGCTTCAGGGTGCGGATCGGAAATACCCTGTCACAAATGTTCGCACTGGACAATGGGGTCCCACAGGGCTCCATACTGAGCGTTACGCTATTTTTGATCGCCATTAACGGTGCAGCTTCATGTATTCGATTACCTGTACAGAGTTCGATATTTGTCGACGACATTGGTATCTTTGTCGCCGGACAAAAGACTAGTACAATCGAACGTCAGCTTCAGCTGACCATCAGTCGTCTCGATACATGGGCAACCGAAAATGGCTTTAAATTCTCGATCAGCAAAACTGTATGTGTCCATTTTAGTAGGAAAAGAGGTGTAGATCCCAATCCTACACTCACACTAAATGGAGCGCAGTTACCATTTACCGATACTGCCAGATTTCTGGGTCTCGTGTTTGACACTCGTCTTACTTGTGTCGCCAGGCAGTCTACGTACGTGCCTGACACAAAGGTTTTTTTCCGTGACGTCACAAATCCTGCACGTGCAGCTTAAGTGTTTACGACTGGGTATTTCCTCGCTTCAGAATTCGAACCAATCAGAGCGCAGGATCCGAGATAAGCCGTCACCGAACTCGGCCAATAGGAGAGCCGCTCGGAGTGGGGGTAAAACACCGAACTTCGTATAAAAACTCGGACAACGAGAGAAATGGGATCAGTATCCAGCAAGCAGTCTAGCAGAGTACAACTAACTACATACAAGCGAATTATCAAGTGAGTTAAAAGAAGTTATCGGTCTAACCGAATATAAAGAAAGAATTTATGCACGCTGCTAATTATTATTGTTTCATATATATTTCTTTGTTTGTTTTATCTACACTAACTTTTGCAAGTAACGCTGACACCCTTTAGCGGTGCTTGTGATTGTTATCTGTACTTGTTTGTCATACGTATACACAGCGCGCTGATCGTCTTTGGCGTGTCTGTGTCCCGTCCGCTGACGGTTTAGCGGACCTCGACGATACGTATCCACGATCTCTTCTCACTTGGCCGCTTCACGATACATTTTTTACATCTTCGCTTCACGTCAACGCCCGTTTTCATCACGTCTTCAACCGTCTCATCTCTTCGCTTTACGACTACGCCTGTTATCGCTACGTTGGCACCGTTCTACGTCCGTAGCTGTCTTGCCTGCCGCCGTCACGTTCGTACCCCCTGTTACGAACGCACGGCCCCACGCCGCACCAAGAAGCCAACGTCCACGCCGATTTCCGTCGTCGCCCGTTCTGTAGCGCTGCTACAGGCCGCCACGACTCAGACGTCATCACCACCGAGGCCTAGCTCTCACACGGCAGTTCAGCCGTTGACGCTGGCCCCCAAGAAGCGAGGTACCGAGTTGCGCCGTCTCCACGCCGCTGCGTGGAACTACCGACGAAACCTACGGGCTTAAGAAGCCTCTAGACCATATCAAGACCTAAAGAAGTCTGCGAGGAAGGCCCTCTACGAGGTAGACGACCCCAGGACCCGCTGCTTCCCACCGCAGACACCATCACCGCTCAAGGCAACAGCTCGCCCGCTCGTGCCGCTGTCACCCTTGTCGGGCACCACGCCGGTCTTGTCGGTCACCACTCCTACTTCGGTGGCCACCCCTCCGAAAGCAGGCCGCTCTTCAAAGCAACAACTTAACACACCGATCACTCCAGGAATCACTAAGAGGAACAGAAGACTACGGCGCTGCCTATTCGAGCTGTTCGGCTCTTCATCGCTGCCTTGAACATAGTGTCGAGCGAAACTATCGAGCGACGAACGCCGACTAACGTATAGACCCGTCTTTTTCCTTCTCTCTCTTCTTTTCCTCTTTATTGTTACTTCTTTATTATTATTCTTTTTCATTGTTGTTATTATCATTTCCATATATTTATATCTTGTTTAATAAAAACCATAAACCTAAACTGTCTATATTATATATAAACCCTGCGGAATCAAGTTTTATCTTTCAGGGCATCTAGAACGGACGTGCATAGTTCAGACTCGCCGCAACGCTAGCCGCGGCCGGTAGTAGTGGCTTCTCACCCAGGGTTCGACCCCCTGGCTGAGTCCGTCCCGCAACAAGTAGCGCCCAACGTGGGGCCTGCAAATCTGCAAATGCGCAGTAAAACCACGAGAACTATGCCGTCTCGTAAAACTAGAGCCCGGTTCTCCCAGGTATCCGACGAGGCGTTCGTCGCAGGCGAGGACATGGCTCCTCCGGTGTACAATAGCACCTCACCGGTAGCACATAACAATGCTACAGAGCAACCGGCGTATGATCCAATCGCCGAACTGGCCAAAGTCTTGCGGGAAGGACTGGCCGGCGCTCCAGATTCCCGCTGGCGCCCAACAATACCTCCAACACGCCCCACCCCATTCAGCAGGAGAATGGAAGAAGATCCGGTGCGCTTCATATCACAGATGGAGACGTACTTCCAGGATATGGGGTACGTAGAGCCGGAATTCTTCCAGCACATGAGGGAAAACCTCGCCGGGGAGGCCCGCCGATGGATAGACCCCATCCTGAACGTTCCAACCCAATGGAACACGTTCCGAAAGCGTTTCATTGCGAAGTTCGACGGAACATAGGTCAAAAAGCAAATATACGTCTCCGTGCTCACAGATCCACAAGGCCCCCGCGAAACCGGCAGAAATTTCGTGGCCAGGAAGATGGCTCTCGCGCACCGGTCTCACTCGTGCGAAGTCGGCACGCTCGAGACGACCATAGGCCTTATGAGGACAAACTACCGCGCCGCTATCGCACAGCGACGGGTAGAGAGCTTGGACGAGCTGATAGACCTTGCCACGGACCTCGATGACATCCTGCTCGAGGCCGGACCGGTCGAAACGTCACGAGCTGCACCAGCACGGCAGACACAGGCCACGGGCAGACTTGGCGGGCACATTTTTTGTCGGTCAAGAAAAAATGCCAAAAGTCGCTCAATTTGTTGCGGGTCCTCAGTCGCAAAACATGGGGTGCAGACCGCACTGTCATGTTGCGTTTATATCGTTCTCTAGTGCGCTCTAAGCTGGACTATGGATGTCTAGCTTATGGGTCAGCTAAACACCAAGAGATAAGAATTCTTGACACTGTACATCACACTGGGGTTAGATTGGCCACAGGTGCATTTCGCACCAGTCCAATACTAAGCCTGCTGTGTCAAGCAGGCGAACCGTCACTGTACAATCGTCGTAAAACTCTACCCTTGCGGTATATGGCTGCACTCAATGCCAAGCCAGATCATCCCGCGTATGACCCTATTCTACAAAATAGGCATACAGAGATTTATGACAGAAAACCAAGAGCCAATAGGCCTTTTGTCCTGAGGACTATCGACATTTTGAGTGACATTGATTTTAATATGCCTGAAATGGCAAGTTTCGTTTTGTGTGCTGTTCCACCATGGACGCTACCGCATCCACTTGTGAACCTCACATTAACTAGGTTTGATAAAGATACTACGTTGCCTATCGAATATCAACATGAGTTGCAAAGAACACTGGTCCCTAGGTTCGAGGATACTGTAATTTTTACTGACGGATCAAAATCCGGAACCAGGGTTGGGTGTGAGTTCGCTGTTTTGAATATACGCCAACTGTTTCAGTACCGTCTGCACTCCGTAACGAGTGTGTACACTGCTGAGCTGTACGCTATTTTCAAGGTCCTGTGTTTTGTTTCGTCAGAGCAAAGTCGGTCAAGTGTTGTCTTGACGGACTCGCTGAGCGCTCTAAACAGTATCCAAGATCCAGATCCAGTGCATCCTCTTGTACTAAAGATCCGGTTGCTACTCCACAATCTGCATGTTCAGAATGTGAGGGTAGAGCTGTTTTGGATACCGGGACATGTGTGTATTAAAGGCAACGAAGCGGCAGATGCAGCTGCAAAAGCCGCCGCACACAGACCTATGATTGATGTGAGTTCCATATTGCCAGATGACGCAGAGAGTCATCTGAAACATCTGGTTTTAGCCAGATGGCAGCATAAGTGGAGCTACACACATAACGTCAAGTTGAGCAGATTAAGGGAGATGTTAAACCATGGGGTTCTTCCTGCAGGATTAACCGCAGGTAGGAAACTGCCATCACACGCCTCGGTATAGGTCACTGTTGGTGGACCCATGGACAACTCGTTCGAGGTGAAGAGTCCCCTACCTGTGACAAATGTAACACAGATTTTTCTGTGTTACACTTTTTAACTGAGTGTATACAGTTCGAAGATGTCAAGGAGAGGTTAGGCCTGTGCTATGACCTGTCAGTTCCTTTAGGTGAAGACAGAGTACTCATGGACAAGCTGATAATCTTCCTGAGAGAATCGAACTTACTGTTATATTCGTGAAGCCTTGCACTTTATTTTAATTTGTTCTATTTAAAGACTGTGATATTCGATGGTAATTGGCCCCTTTATAGCCTGTTACCATGACTTTGCGTCTGTTCATTTTTTTGTACAGACTTTTCATATCGTTTATTTGTATTTGTCCGTGCAAGAATTCTTTTATTGAGTATGCGTGATTTTGTTAAAAATTTTGTCTAAAATGATTTTGTTTATTTATGTATTGTCTACTTTATTGTTTTTAATATGTAGTGTAGTCATTTAAATGGGCTGTGTCAGGCGCAAATAGCCTTTGTTGCTGTGCGCCAAAATTTTAACTAACTAGTAACAACTTCGGAGTAGCAGTTTTTAATTTTGAGAAATTCCGGGCGTTTTTGTTATTAGTGGAAAATTCCACGCTGATGTCATGTTTTTTGAAAATCTTTCTATAATTTTCAGCACTCCCGTTGTGATACGGGAGACTAACATAGCATCTCCCCTCTTTATCGTCCGTCTCCTTGGGGGTTCTGTTATTATAAACTGCCCTAGTTCTTCTCCGGATCGATTCATTAATAACGTTTGCGGGATAACTACGGTCTAAAAATACTTTCCTCACCTTTTTGAGGTTTTCACATCTGTACCGCGGATGTGAGAGCCTGATAGCTTTATCTAACACATTATTAAGGGTTTTTAATTTTAAGCTCCGGGGGTGCTTGGATCAAAAACTCAAATATCTCCAACTTTGTGTCGGTTTTTGGTGCCAGTTAGTGGTAATGGTGTTTTTTATGCCAGACCTTATTAATTTAACATCCGACAAGGCTAATATTTCATTTTTCTCTAACTCAACAGTGAAACGTAGTCTTGAGTGAAAACCATTAAAGGTATTTTGCAAATTACCGATTTTATCCTTGTGATACACTAATACAATATCATCAACATACCTATAGTAGAATAACGGTTTTTCAGTTAGGTTACCTAAACATGTGATCTCCAACTCTTCCATGACTAAATTGGCCACTACGCTACTAAGTGGACTGCCCGTAGCGCAACCATGGTTTTGTACGTAAAACTTCCCCATGAAATCGAAATAGGTGTTATTGAGGCAAAAGTTAGCACCGGCTAAAAATTCCGCTTTCGTCATGGCTGTGTATTCCTGCAAGACGTCCTATTTTCTCTCGATGATACTTAATGCTAGGTCTGTAGGAATGTTGGTGTAGAGTGACTCTGCGTCGAGCGACAACATTAAGTGTCATGACTTATGTCACGGTACTGGCTATACATACTAATACAACAAAACTTCAATTTGACTACAACAGCGTGGAGATTCTGGATAATGAACCACATAGGGGAAGACGTGTAATGTTAGAGATGCTGTTCATACAAACAGAGAAGAAGGGATGTGTAAACCGCAAAACAGATACTCTAGAATTAGACCCGGTTTATAAGACCGAGAAACCCTAAAATTTTACGTGCATACTAATATAACCTCTCTTGTGTCTCAAATCAAAATTGATCAAAATTGCAAAAAATATTTGCATATTTAGGATGTATTTCACGAATGAAGTCACACGAATGTCACAATTTTGTAAATTTTGATTGTAATTGTACATGACTCTTTCATTCTCTTCAGTTAGTTAGTTAGTTAAAATTTTTTGGCGCACAGCAACAAAGGCTATTTGCGCCTAACGCAGCCCATTTAAATGGCTAGACTATATATTAAAAACAATATATTAGAAAATAAATAAATAGATAAAATCATTAAAAATACGCATACTGAATAAAAGAAATCTTGCACTGACAAACACAAATAAATAATATAAAAAGTTAGTTAGTTAGTTAGTTGAAATTTTTGGCGCACAGCAACAAAGGCTATTTGCGCCTAACGCAGCCCATCTAAATGACTAGACTATATATTAAAAATAAAAATTTAGACAATAAATAAATAAATAAATAAATAAAATCATTAAAAATACGCATACTCAATAAAAGAAGTCTTGCACTGACAAACACAAATAAATAATATAAAAAGTCTGTTCGAAAATTTGAACAGACTCAGGGTGATGGTAAGAGGCTGTAAAGGGGCCAATTACCATCGAATATCACAGTCAATAAATAGAAACACATTAAAATAAGGTGCAAGACTTCACACATAAAACAGTAAGTTCGATTCTCTCAGGAAGAGTATCAGCCTGTCCATGAGTACTCTGTCGTCACCTAAGGCAACTGACAGGTCATAGCACAGGCCTAACCTCTCCCTGACATCCTCGAACTGTACACATTCGGTTAAAATGTGTAACACAGACAAATCTGTGTTACACGTCTCACAGACAGGGGACTCTTCACCTCGAAGGAGGTGTCCATGGGTCCACCAACAGTGACCTATACGAAGGCGTGTGATGGCGGTTTCCTCCCTGCGGTTAATCCTGCAGGAAGAACCCCATAGTTTAACGTCTCCCTTAATCTGTCGTAACTTAACGTTCTGTGTGCGGCTCCACTCATGTTGCCACATGTCTAAAACCAGATGTGTCAGATGACTCTTTGCGTCATCTGGAAAAACGAAACTCACATCAATCATAGGTCTGTGAGAGGCGGCTTTTGCAGCTGCATCTGCCGCTTCGTTGCCTTTAATACCAACATGTCCCGGTATCCAAAACAGCTCTACCCTCACATTCTGAGCATTCAGGTTGTGGAGTAGCAACCGGATCTTTAGTACAAGAGGATGCACTGGATCTGGATCTTGGATACTGTTCAGAGCGCTCAGCGAGTCCGTCAAGATAACACTTGACCGACTTTGCTCTGACGAAACAAAACACAGGGCCTTGAAAATAGCATACAGCTCAGCAGTGTACACACTCGTTATAGAGTGCAGACGGTACTGAAACTGTTGGCGTGGATTCAAAACAACGAACGCACACCCAACCCTGGTTCCGGATTTTGATCCGTCAGTAAAAATGACAGTATCCTCGAACCTAGGGACCAGTGTTCTTTGTAACTCATGTTGGTATTCGATAGGCAACGTAGTATCTTTATCAAACCTAGTTAATGTGAGGTTCACAAGTGGACGCGGTAGCGTCCATGGTGGAACAGCACACAAAACGAGACTTGCCATTTCGGGCATATTAAAATCAATATCGCCCAAAATGTCGAAAGTCCTCAAACCAAAGGGCCTATTGGCTCTTGGTTTTCTGTCATAAATCTCTGTATGCCTATTTTGTAGAATAGGGTCATACGCGGGATGATCTGGCTTGGCACTGAGTGCAGCCATATACCGCAGGGATAGAATTTTACGACGATTGTACAGTGACGGTTCACCTGCTTCACACAGCAGGCTTGGTATTGGGCTGGTGCGAAATGCACCAGTGGCCAATCTAACCCCAGTGTGATGTACAGTGTCAAGAATTCTTATCTCTTGGTGTTTAGCTGACCCATAAGCTAGACATCCATAGTCCAGCTTAGAGCGCACTAGAGAACGATATAAACGCAACATGACAGTGCGGTCTGCACCCCATGTCTTGTGACTGAGGACCCGCAACAAATTGAGTGACTTTTGGCATTTTTTCTTGACGGACAAAAAATGTGCCCGCCAAGTTAGACGACTGTCAAAAACGAGACCCAGAAATCTGGCAGTATCGGTAAATGGTAACTGTGCTCCATTTAGCGTGAGCGTAGGGTTGGGATGGACACCCCTTTTCCTACAAAAATGGACACACACAGTTTTGCTGGTCGAGAATTTGAAGCCATTTTCGGTTGCCCATGTATCGAGACGATTGATGGTCAGCTGGAGCTGACGTTCGATTGTACTAGTCTTTTGTCCGGCGACAAAGATACCAATGTCGTCGACAAAAATCGAACTCTGTACAGGCAATCGAATACATGAAGCTGCACCGTTAATGGCAATCAAAAATAGCATAACGCTCAGTATGGAGCCCTGTGGGACCCCATTGTCCAGTGCGAACATTTGTGACAGGGTATTTCCGATCCGCACCCTGAAGCGCCGGTTCGACATGAAGTCTTTCATAAAGAACATCAAGCGTCCCCGGAGACCCCAGGAATGCAGAGTACGGAGAATCCCATAAATCCATGCAGTGTCATAGGCTTTCTCAATATCGAAAAACACAGCTACCAGGTGTTTGTTTTCAACGAAAGCATTCCTGATAGCTGTCTCTAGTCTGACCAGATGATCTGCTGTTGAGCGGTGACGGCGAAAGCCGCACTGTGTGTTGGCCAGCAAGTCGTTTGATTCTAAAAACCAAATCAGACGCTTGCTGATCATTCGCTCCATGAGCTTGCAGAGACAACTGGTCAGTGATATTGGTCTATAGCTAGAGGGCAAGTGTTTATCTTTCCCGACTTTGGGGATAGGAATTATATGAGATTCCTTCCACTTGGTCGGGCACTTGCCCTCAGTCCATATCCTATTATAGACATTCAAAAGCCTAGACTTTGATGATTCCGGAAGATTTCGAATCATACGATAATGTATCGCATCTGGACCAGGAGAGCTATCCTTACACTTTGACATCGCGCTATCTAGCTCTTCACGAGAGAAAAGCAGGTTGTATACCTCGTCATTCCTAGAAAAGAAATTTAGAGGTATAGATTCGAGGCCTGCTTTATGAGTTAGAAACTCGGGTGGATAATGTTCAGAGCTAGAATTGAACGCAAAATTAGATGCCAAAGTGTTAGCAATTTCGACCGCTGAGGTAACTACGTTACCATTTACCGATAGACCAGCAATGGCTGTAGCTGTATTTAGACCGGAGATTTTCCGGACCTTCTCCCAAACTTTGGCCACTGGAGTGGCAACTGTAACGGTGCATACGTATTTGCGCCATGATTCGCGCTTGCTTTCTTTCACAATCCTCTTAGCACGAGCTTTCGCTGGTTGGAAGGCTATCATGTTTGCCTCTGTTGGACAACGACGGAATGTATTGAAGAGGTGTCTCCTTTCACGTAGCGCCAAGTCGCATTCCTCGTTCCACCAGGGAACGGGAACTCGACGGGGCTGAGTGGATGACAGCGGTATGCTGCTTTCAGCCGCGCTCGTGATGGAATCCGTGAAATGATTCACCTCTTCGTCTACGCTCAAGTTCGGAATATCCTCGTGAGAGAATGATTCTGCGAACTTGGTCCAATCTGCTTTCCGAAGAACCCACTGTGGCCAGCGGGATTCGGTAACAGTATTGAACAGAGGCCTTAAGAGGATCGGAAAGTGATCACTACCGCACAGGTCGTGATGCACGTCCCATTTGAACAACGGAGCGATGGCTCCTGAAACGACGCTAAGATCTATGGCACTGAATGTACCCGTTGCTGCACAGAAGTGCGTGGGTCTGCCGTCGTTCAAAAAGCTCAAACTCAAATCGTTCAACATAGTCTCCAGGTGACGTCCCCGTCGATCGTTCCGCACCGATCCCCAACATACATTGTAGGCGTTAAAATCGCCTAGTAGTATGAAGGGTGGTGGAAGTTGATCGATGATGTTCACGACATCTCGGATGTCAGTTCGAACACCAGGGGGAAGGTAGATAGAACAAATCGTCACCTGGAGGGGAAGTGCAACACGAACTGCTACGACCTGCAACTCCGTGTCAATGTCTACAGGATCGTGGTACAATGTGTCTCTAACGAGAATTGCCACGCCGTCACATGCTCTTAACCCCGTAAGGAAATCCGTGCGAAAAACGGAGTATCCTCGAGGAGAGAATGTGTCGGTTTCCGTGAAATTTGTTTCCTGCAGACAAACACACGAAGGCGCAAAATTGGAGAGTAAAAGTCGTAGTTCTTCGTAGCGCTGATATACACCGTTACAGTTCCACTGGATTAGTGGACCAGTCATTTTTGTTTAGGGGAGTTACCCCGCAACCTAATGATCTTTGGTTTGCCCTTAGGTTGCGGGTCAACAGCCATTTTCTCGGCCACGGTTTCATTTGTTTGTCCGGGTGCCTTAGTGGACACACTGGACTCCCGTTTTGATGGTTTGGCTCTCACTGGTATCCATTGAGAGCCAATAGTTCCCTTATCAGTCTCCGATACTGGAGTGGCTGATGAGGGTTTCGCAGAAGCGACCACACTCTGGTCGCTTCTCGTTTTTGGAGAAGTTTGTGGAGACTTCTCCTTAGGTGGTGGGGAGAACAGAGATGGTATGTGTTCTCCTTTTGATTGGGGGGTTTTATTCAGACCCGACCCCCCGGGTTGTGGGGTCTGAATTTTGGTCTCTGGGACCGATTCCAACACCTCTCCATTGCTTGACTGCACTTGTGTTGACGCAATGGTCACTAATTTTGTAACTGTCGGACGGGACACTGTCTCCGTCTGAGTCTGAACGCTCGTCATTTTCTTCGCTGCTACTTGCGCGAAAGATTTCGAAAATGTAACTGGTGCACTCTCTTTATATTTCTTCTTGGCGTCATAATATGGTATACGACTTGCGTCTTGACGACCTGAATTGCCTTTTCTTCCAGGTATGTTGGGCAGTGGCGTGAAGTTGATGCATGTGCACCTTTGCAATTCACGCAGTGTGCCGCGTTTGGGCAGGACTCAACTTCATGCTGGTCCTGTCCGCAGTTGGCACATATGGATTGTTTGCCACAACGACTGGAAGTATGACCGTAACGCTGGCACTTGTAGCATCGCATCGGGTTGGGATAGTAGGGGCGAACGTTACACACGTTGTACCCCACCCTTACAGATGCTGGACACCTAGTACCAGCGAAGGATACTACCATTGAGATCGCAGGCTTGCCATTACGGGGATTGAGCTTCCTACATTCAATGACACCTTGCGATGCCATCTCCTGCACAAACTCCTCCTCCGTAACGTAAGCAAGATTGCGGTCAGTTATGACGCCTTTTGAAATATTCAGGGCCTTGTGTGGTAAAACTGATACACCATGCTCACCAAATGCTTTGCATTTTTGTAGTATGGACGAAGCCTCAGTTTCTGCTTCTATCAAGAGTGTTCCATCCGACAGCTTACGCACCGATCTTATCCCAGTAGAACACGTTTCTCTCAACGTTCGGGCAACAAAGAAGGGGGACATCTCCTTAAAAGACTTACCCTCTTCTTGTACCTTCACGACGAGAAATCGTGGTACTGGCGCACAATAGTCAACATTTTGTCTACCTTCTACCTTCTTCGCAGCAGGTCTAACACATCCTTCATCCGACGACAAAGCGTCACGATGAAGTCGCTTTTTTGATTTTTTACGGAGTTTACTCTCAACATTGGCGGAAATTAAAGAAATTGAATCCCTCCGGGTAGTCGCCATACCCGTATACTAAGTTTCATCACCCTGCCATGCCCACCCACCAGGGAGCCCCACACAGGGGACGTTGGCCGCAAACCGGCTCATTGCGCCAGACATGTCAGGATGATATAGCATCGGGAGAAGTAGTTACGGGCTGCTCGACCCGCTCGAGAACCAGTAGTAGCCAACTCTGGAACCGTGCGAGCTGCATCCGCTCCCACAGACCCCCGAATACTTGTCTAGTGGCACGGCATTACCCCGGCATCCACGATCCAGTAGTGGAGCCACTCTATTCATGAACCGTGACACCAGCCGATTGACTGAGCTGACCAGACTCAGCCTCCCGTTTTACCGAATCCGAGGCCAAAGAAGGCGTGTTGGGATCGTACTGTCCGCGGGCAGCAGTCTCCCTCAACCGACCAGGACCCTCTTCTCCGGCGTTACGGGTCTCCACGCACGGCAAACACGTGGGTAGGAATTTAAGTGGGAGATAAAAGAGACACAGATAAGCCTATTCCTACAATCGGCTTCTCTGAACTGTCTCTTCCCAAATGATATATGATTCAGGGTACGTGGGATCATCAGGCCCAAAAGCTCTATATGGTCAGGTGATGCGACCATTATGAACTTCCCTTGCGTGATTGAGGGTACGCGGGATCATCAGGCCCGAAAGCTCTACAAATGGCCAGGTGTTATGGCCATTATGAACTTCCCCTGCGGGTTTCATTCTCTTCACTTTTAAATTATTCAGTAGCTTGCCTTAATCTAGAATATTCCCAAAGAAGTAGTTAAGTCCTAAATTGGGTGATTTACAAAACTTATATGAAAAGAAAAAAAAATAAATAAATACAACTACGATGGTAAATACGATTAATGACTTTCGTTCTACATTCGATATCGCACTACATTTATTTTATTTTAATAAAATTTTAATATACTGTATAACAAATATTTCAGTATTTAAGAAATAAAGGCATTATTAATTAATGTATTTTTTATTTAGATAGAGTAAATTATACCATTTTATATTGTATAAATAGTTCCGTGTTGAAAATATATGCCTGTGTGCGAATACTCTTTTGCCTATTGAATTAAACTTTACTTTTATTTTTTATTTATTTAACATAACTTAGACTTTTGAAAATAGACAATCAGACTAAGAAATGAAATAGAATAGAATAGATGAAGTACCAACTATACTTTTTTACAAATTATAATTACTAAATTTACGTAAAATAAATTTCATTTCGAAATACGGAACTAACTGGGACTTTGTTTTTGCAATATTGTTTAATTACAAGTTTAGTAAACAGAGCTGTCGGACCACTCAGTCTGTTTTTATGATGACCCGACATTCTTCGGGGATTTCCCTTTGAAACGAAATGAGATAGCGATTTCCTATTCACTTGTAAGTTAAATAAACAAATCTCAATAATCATTAAATGTTTTGGTTTAAATTATTTAATGATTAAAACACATTTTCATTTTTATTAAATATAACTATTGATAAATATTTATTAATATATATTATTTTCTATTTTATCCGAAAAATTGACAATATTGCGGCTTTGTAGTTATACTACAAGCCAAGTTGTGAATTTTGGTCTAAGAACAGGTTAAGGGTTGAATTAAAATTGTTTTAAAATTTAAAATAATATATTAAAAAAATCAAAATTAAATAGAATTTAATTGTGCATATTTGAAACTAGATGTTTCTAGATAATTTTATTTAGTTAGCAAAAACGTACAAGAATGACCGGTGACCAAATAGAACTGAGTACTAAAATTAAATGTTATACTTTAAATAATTTTAGACTATATGCGAAATCAGCAATATGAATTATTAATTAGTGAAGAAATTCTTAATTTCAAATATGCTTGCAATAAACATTTACTTATTTATTTTTATTTATTGTAATAATAATACAGCATGTAGCCATTATTAACAATAATACAAAACAAAACAAGAAAAGAAAAAAATAAAACATAAAACATAAAGGAACAAATAACACAGTATTGTTTACAAATTATACATTATAATGTCGTTTGTACAAATCCGACCGCCGTCGCCCAAGACCTAGTGAAGACAGAGTCCGTACCACCCGGGTGACACTCTTATGGACCGACCTTGGACACTGTTTTAGTTTTTGACCGGTTCAGAGATGGCGAGAGAATGCAAAATAAATAGATATATTACGAACGTAGCCGACTTCGAACGACCAGTAGCTTCGTGTTGTGTTGTTTTTAAGTCGCTGAGTAACTGCCATTATTTTTAGTTTGGAGTTAATTAGTTTAGTTTATTTTGATATTGTGTTTTGTGTTTTCTTTTGTAAATTATGTTAATGTCCAGATAATAGTATATAAAAAATAAAATAAGTCTACTTTTGGACAGTCAGTATTTATTTTCGAATCACAACGTTTCGCTGTTAGATAAACAGCTGTATTTCTAACAGGGAAAAGTTTTGTTTCTAAAATAAATATTGACAGTCCAAAAGTAAGTTATTTTATTTCTCAGTAATTATAATGTAATTTTGTGTTCCAAAAATAAATAGCTTAGATCTTTTATTTAAATTTATTTATTTAGATTCCTTATATATATTATTACAGGTTTTTAAACATATGTATTTTTTTGTTTATTGTAAAACTTGTTAATATAAATAACAAAATGTTGCAATACACAAAAAAATATATATTTCATACAATAATTATAAACCTAAAACTGATAGTGTAATTCAAATTTGGCGGTTCAGTTTTTTAGTATTTGGCTGGTTCGTAGGAGCGCTGTTAGACGTACTAAATTTTCTTGCTGGGAGTGTCCGTTCTTCTTATATGTTCTGTGGTCCGTACGAAAGCAAGAGCGGACAAGCGGATTTACAGAGTTGTACCACAGATTAGTACTTCTAGCAGATACGCAACTCAGCGTCGGCACCTTTGAAGTAGCGGGGCATAATTTGATGACCTTCAACCACGGCTGCCATTTTGCCGTTGGTGTTGATCGGGCGGGAATTTTAAAGATAAATTTTAAATAAAAACTTCTATTTTGTGTTTTGTTACACAATAAGTAAGAAATAAGTAGTAAATGTTGGATATTTAATTATATATAATTTTTGTTACAACCAGGATTTAACCGGTATTAGGTAAAAATATTAAAAAAGAGAAATATTCAAAATATATATTTGCTTATTTATTTGTATAATTATTATAGTTATATTAACATTTATTATTACTTACAAAATAGGATAGACGTACATAAACATAATCAAAATAATAATAATACATTGTTTTTACGGTTTTGTAAGTACAACAAAAAAAAAAAACTTATAGCGTCATTTTGTGGACTGTTTTTTTATAAATGAGTTACATTGATATATTTCTGGTTTTTACCTTTTTGTTCTACAAATTCTCTATTAACAAATTTCACTGCAGCAAAAATGCGAAATCTTGTAAATAATCTTAATAAATAATCCAAAGGAAAACCACTGCATAGGTGAACAAAGTCAATATTTTTCATTAAAATATATAAATTATATCCAACTTGGCTTTGGATTGAAAATTTATTGAAATTACCAAGAAATATATTTTCTAATTTATAAAAAAAATTCATAAAAACATTCTTCAGGAACTTTCAAATTTCCAAGCGGAGTGTTTTTCTTATTATTATATTTGATTATTATTTTGGCCAATGATTTGGGAAAATATTTTTAACACAGTTTTTGAAGTAAAACAAGTTCTTCTTTAATCGTCTCTTCTTCACATTCTGATCTCGTTACCAATCTAGACAATTGTGCCCGTTGGTTCTTGATTTTTTGCTTTAACTTCTTTTTTCACGGAGTATCAAATGATAATTTTCTGCTGGTTTCAACTGCATCATCCGATTCAGAAATATTTTTATGGAAATCAAGCGATGCTCTCGATGTTGATGGCTGCTGATAATCGGGCAAACTTGAAACTACTAAAAATGTATACTTAGTATTAGAGGTTATATTTAAGTAATTATATTTAAAATTTCATATTTGAAACTACTTTACCTAATGGTTTGCTTGGAGGAAAATATTGAACATCTAAAACATTAATTTTTGCTCCCACAACATCTGTGACTATTTCTGCATCCGTGATGTTCATTTCACTTGAATTTGAAACGAACGTTTTCCAATATCCATATCAAACAAATCCATTCTGCCAGATTTTTGTAGCCATGTTCTAAACCTATAAAAATATTATCAGAATTAAATGAAATTCTAAAACACTAGGTAGGTATATTCTAACCTCTCTGGTTCATTTGGTAGTCCAAAAAAACTATATAATTACTGCTTTGTATTGGAAGTACATCCAGGTATCATACACCAAGTACCACCTCGTCCTCGAACACCAACAGATTCTTTAATTTTATCCATTTTTATTAACAATAAAAATCAAGCAAACTAAAAGCGCGCGTTAACTGACAGTAACTGTTTACAACACCAATAACAAAATGGCGCAAGCGATAAGAAAAGTAGAATGGGGAGTTTCGCATCTGTAGTAATCTGTGGTTGTACAAACAAGATCTAAAATTACACACATTCATTCTTACAACTGATTTACACGTATTGACATTACTATTAACTAACATACTACTAGCGCTACAATATCTCGGTAGATTATTAATAAGGCGGAATGCATTATTGTAACAAGTAACGAGTCTACGGAAACAACTGTTGCTATAATGTACCCAGAGAGGTGCGGTATAAAAATTAGCACAGTATGTTTTAAAAAGGTAGACTCGTATACTAGGGTTACATTTCGCAAATCTCCTATTCAACATGTTAGCGCGGACACATATAGCTCTACACTGTCGTTCAATGTCAGCGTTGTCGGACATATTATCTGAGATAATGTGGCAGAGGTAGATAACAGATGAGACTTGCTTGACTGCGGTACTGTTGAGACTTATGCCAGGAACATTGTAATTTTTGCCTCGCGGCTGGAACACAATGTACTCGGTCTTGCTGGCGTTGTAGAGGAGACCATGTTCATCGGCATACTGAACACAAATACTCGACAGTCGACGCAATCCAGTAAGAGACGGACTGATGAGAACCATATCGTCCGCATAGCTAACATGGTTGATAAGAGTGCTACTCCTAACACACCCTTTTCTCTCCGTTCAGTCTACCACTTAGACCGTCCATGTAGACATTGAAGAGAGACGGTAACATCAGGCTGCCCTGACGAACTCCGGCTTCTACTACAAAGGGGCTGGATCTAACCGGTCCCCACCTTACCTTTTTTCTCCCACTCGTGTACCAAACTCGCAGCATCTCAACGATACGGGGTGGCACGCCTTTCTCTAGTAATATTTTAGTAATGTTTTAATCCAAACTGATTATGGGCCGAATTCATAAACGTTCCTAATCCTCACCTCATCCTCACCTCAGCCTCACCTCATCTCACACTCATTTTAGGTTGAGTCGTTCCCTCACTCACTTTTGTTATTCATAAACAATTGTAAATGAGTCACTAACTTGAAAGACGCATGAGGGTTTTGGTAGTGATTGTAATAAACATTTTGACAGTAGTGTATTGTCAAAAACGCAATTCATTAAAATATAGTGTATTTTATAAATATTGTTGTTTTTATCATGGCAAGTAGAATATTTATCACGGGTGACACTGCCCAATACATACAGATGACGACTACACCTTCAAAAGACGACTCTACTCCCAGGGGATGTAATTTTTAAATAGATTAATTTTTACAATAGGCAAATAATTTAATTACCTAATTAAAAGTAATAGGAAAATAGGCAAACAAATAAGAAAACTGCGAACACATCAAGAGCTACTGCAGTTGAAAAATAATTAGAAGTTATAATGAAGAGCTCAAAAAAAAAATATCAAATCTGGCCTCAAATCTCACTCACTGTTCACTCAGATTTGACAGATAATTAAATGGGCAATGAGTTACTTATATCCAACTTTTGTTTCTGAATTCCAAATGAGTGACACATTGCCATTTGATTTTGAGGAGAGGGTGAGGTGAGGATTAGGAACGTTTATGAATTCGGCCCTATGAGTACTACTCAGATTCTCGCTGCACTTTGCCATGATCACTCTTTCAAGTACCTTGGAGGAAGCAGTAGCGATGGCGATGGGCCTGTAGTTGTTGCTGTCGGTCAAAGAACTGCGTTTTCGTTTGGGGACAGGAACAATGTCGCTAGAAGGACATGTAGGCGAGTCGACGCATAGTTTAAGTGTTCGCCTCTCAAACCGTCCGGACCGGCGGCTGAACCTTTTTTCAGATGTTAGACGGCCTACCGATTTTCTCTGATGTTGTAAGACATTACTCTCGAGTCGGCTGGTAAGTTGTAGGTGGCAGACTGGTCTTATTGCTACTTACGGAGTCTGCGAGAAAAATATTTTTCCAGTGCTCTGCAATTTCAATGTCTGTAAGTTTGCTATCAATGTGTCGAGGTCTAGAGACTACTTCCTTGATGCCAGTGTTGCGCCAAAATTTAGCCAAGTCACGGGAGTAGTACATAGTCGCTAGCCTGTCAGTGTGGCTCTGCTCTAGACACTGTCTATGTCTCCTGAGGCACAATTTAAAGTGGGCTCTCGTTGACAGTCTCAAGAAATTTGCCTCTCCTTGTCTCGGCCTACCAGCTGCAATCCAGCGAGACAGGGCCTCCTTTGCAGCACGGTTTGCAGACGTAAGTTCTTCATTCGCACTCCAACCGCGAACACACTTCCTATTCCCCTTTCGAATGACAGCGTTCTTGAAGGAAGTTTTCGCAGAAATAGTAATGGCTTTTATTATGCTGTCGTAGAAGCTGTCAATTAGTCGAAAGTGAAATTGGTCAGCACATCTTGTGCTATCACAGAAAATGAGCTCACGCGGAATCACTATCGAACTCAACTCACACTGACTAGCTCTGCTATAGATTTCACGCACACATTCACAGTCACTCCACGGAACCTGCTGTTGACAACTGGTAGACGCTGGCGAAGAAAATGATGATGATGACGGTGGCAGCAGCATCGCGAAGTAAACTAACTAACTAACTAACGCATAGCGAAGTAGAGTGGCAGGTGGTCCGAGTAGTGGAACAAGTAGTCTACCCGAATATCATGTATCTCGCACTCAAAATCCGATGAGACAACACAGTGATCCAGCCACGAAGTAGTGCCGTGAGATTCGCTAATATAAGTATATGTGTCGGCGTCAAACCGATGCATATCGACAATGTTATAGTTAAAGTCGCGGCTGAAATCACTGAGCTCCTTACCGAAGATGCCATCCGGATCTGCATTAAAATCTCCAGCAATAAGAACGTTGGAGACGTCATTGCCTGTTGTGATAGCCTCTATTTTCCCTAGAATGTTGATAAAATCCGGTAGATTTTCTATGGAATTAATGGGCATATACACGCTGACAATCATGACGCGGCCGTCCGTAGTGTCGAGTGTTATTGCAGATAGTCGAGGTTCATCCTTTATTGGAACAATGTTGATCTGCGCAGACAGCTGTTTCTTTCAAAGAATTGCAACTCCACCATGTGGGCGTCCATGAAGGACCTCGTTGTCATCGCACACAGCCGAAGTACCCATTGAAGTGAAGCTGGGGTGAATTTGCTTCAGATAGCTGAGCTCGCTAGGTCGGAGCCACGTCTCTTGCAGCAAACAGATATCCACTGTATCGCACAGTTTTCGAATTAACCCAGAGATCCGTTTCAACGACCTGCAGTTGTATGTTGCTAGACTTAGATGATGAGCTATATTGATAATAATTCATGCGCTCTTTCTCTCTCCACTCGTACCCTCGAACATCAATTCCGCTTGGCCAGAAGTTGGGTGACATGATTTTGCTAACCTCAGATTTATGGACGCCCAGTCTGAAGCACGAATAATTCCGTGGGTTACGCATTTTTATTTTAATACAGCGCATGTCGGAAGTGGATATTTGCTGGTTAGTTAGCACGGCCAAGATGTCGGCTTCCAATGCTTCAGGGTTAACCCGGGATACAAATAACCAGCTACAGCGTGACACTGCACTTACTGAACCTTTTCTCAGCTGTCCCAACAATTATGCGATTATGAACTTTCGAACAGCTGTTTACTTACTTATCTTTACGTTTATTTTTACGTTTGTGACTGACAGTTGTAAAGCCTTCCTCGTTTGGTTTGGACGGATTAACCTCTGACGACACGATACACTGTCTAGACGGATTAACTAATGACGACATGTCACCTTGTCTAGACGGCGCCATATCAGCTGGAGCAACACTGCGGTCATTGACATCTGGCACATGCAGAACTACGGTTTCAACCTGCCTAATAAGGCTGTCGGAGGTAACACCAGCATAGGAGCTCCCCCTTTTCCCCTCAGTCTGTTTCATCGTCTTTTTAATCGGAGTTTCTTGGTTCTTGTTTTTGGAACTCTGCTCGATTTGCGTCTGAAGATCACCGACGGTCGCACGCAGTGTATCCAGTTCATTGCGTAGTAGCTCCTCAGCACGCAGGGTACACTTCTCGGTACACTTTAGCGAGTGTACCTCTTTTTTGAGGACCAAAATGTCTCGCATAATGGCCGTAACGTCCACGTAGTCAAACGTAACCGATAGTAATTTAACTAGGTCCTTTGCGACAAAGGAAGGGACTTTTTCCGGATCCGTGGTTCTGAACAAGCGGATATTGTCCTGGATGTTCCACGATTTACGGCCCTCATTCCGGCGTGTTATAACTTTTCCACCATCACTATGTTTAGCCAAGATATTCTTGGTCTCCTCACAATCCGGCTCACTGTAATGTGCCTCACAAACATTGCACAATGTTATTTCATCTAGAATACTGATCTTATTCTGGATGAAAGTCAAAAGTTCACACATTACTAACTCTTTGCTCATTCTCGGGATTGCCAGAGCGCTTGCACGACACGTCCGTACCCATAGAAAGTAAAATAATATTGATGATATAGTTACACAATACTGATTAGCTGACAGAATACTGTCAGCAAAAATAATATAATTTAAACAAAATTGTTTAGCAATAAAAAATTCCTAACATACTTTTAAATAGACAATACTTTAAATTAAGAATTTTGAAATATTAAATTTAAACTAAAAACTAATTCGGTGCGACTTTACCATAATATTTTCCGTGTTCTGTATCCTTAACATGTACCTCTTCTGACCTTGGCCGGGGCCCCTCGCGAGTTGGTGCCATAGGCAGCTGTATAGTTTGCTTAGGCAGAAGTCCGTTGTATGTATGTGCAGTGGAATTCAAGATTTTTTAAAAATATGATTCATGACAATACTTCGAAATACCTAACTTCTAGATTAAACCTTTTATTTAATGAAATAACTATGGATCACTGAAAGAAAAACCGCAATTTTGTTTTAATAATCATTATCCAAATCAAATGTAATTTTTTTAGTGCTAGTTTTTTATTAGAATTAACATCAAATACTAATTTGTTGCTAGGATTGTGAAAGCAAGCAAGCGCGAATCATGGCGCAAATACGTGTCCACCGTTACAGTTGCCACTCCAGTGGCCAAAGTTTGGGAGAAGATCCGGAAAATATCCGGTTTAAATACAGCTACAGCCATTGCTGGTCTATCGGTAAATGGTAACGTTGTTACCTCAGCGGTCGAAATTGCTAACACTTTGGCATCTAATTTAGCGTTCAATTGTAGCTCTGAACATTATTTATTCGAGTTTCTAACTCATAAAGCAGGCTTCGAATCTATACCTCTAAATTTCTTTTCTAGGAATGACGAGGTATACAACCTGCTTTTCTCTCGTGAAGAGCTAGATAGCGCGATGTCAAAGTGTAAGGATAGCTCTCCTGGTCCAGATGCGATACATTATCGTATGATCCGAAATCTTTCGGAATCATCTAAGTCTAGGCTTTTGAATGTCTATAATAGGATATGGACTGAGGGCAAGTGCCCGATCAAGTGGAAAGAATCTCATATAATTCCTATCCCCAAAGTCGGGAAAGATAAACACTTGCCCTCTAGCTATAGACCAATATCACTGACCAGTTGTCTCGGCAAGCTCATGGACGGAATGATCAGCAAGCGTCTGATTCGGTTTTTAGAATCAAACGACTTGCTGGTCAATACACAGAGCGGCTTTCGCCGTCACCGCTCAACAGCAGATCATCTGGTCAGACTAGAGACAGCTATCAGGAATGCTTTCGTTGAAAACAAACACCTGGTAGCTGTGTTTTTCGATATTGAGAAAGCCTATGACACTGCATGGATTTATGGTATTCTCCGTACTCTGCATTCCTGGGGTCTCCGGGGATGCTTGATGTTCTTTATAAAAGACTTCATGTCGAACCGGCGCTTCAGGGTGCGGATCGGAAATACCCTGTCACAAATGTTCGCACTGGACAATGGGGTCCCACAGGGCTCCATACTGAGCGTAACGATTATCTGTACAGAGTTCGATATTTGTCAACGACATTGGTATCTTTGTCGCCGGACAAAAGACTAGTACAATCGAACGTCAGCTTCAGCTGACTATCAATCGTCTCGATACATGGGCAACTGAAAATGGCTTTAAATTCTCGACCAGAAAAACTGTTTGTGTCCATTTTAGTAGGAAAAGGGGTGTACATCCCAATCCTACACTCACACTAAATGGAGCACAGTTACCCTTTACCGATACTGCGAGATTTCTGGGTCTCGTTTTTGACACTCGTCTTACTTGGCGGGCACATTTTTTGTCGGTCAAGAAAAAATGCCAGAAGTCGCTCAATTTGTTGCGGGTCCTCAGTCATAAGACAAGGGGTGCAGACCGCACTGTCATGTTGCGTTTATATCGTTCTCTAGTGCGCTCTAAGCTGGACTATGGATGTCTAGCTTAAGGGTCAGCTAAACACCAAGAGATAAGAATTCTTGACACTGTACATCACACTAGGGTTAGATTGGCCACAGGTGCATTTCGCACCAGTCCAATACTAAGTCTGCTGTGTGAAGCAGGCGAACCGTCACTGTACAATCGTCGTAAAATTATATCCTTGCGGTATATGGCTGCACTCAGTGCCAAGCCAGATCATCCCGCGTATGACCCTATTCTACAAAATAGGCATACAGAGATTTATGACAGAAAACCAAGAGCCAATAGGCCTTTTGGTCTGAGGACTTTCGACATTTTGGGCGATATTGATTTTAATATGCCTGAAATGGCAAGTTTCGTTTTTTGTGCTGTTCCACCATGGACGATACCGCGTCCACTTGTGAACCTCACATTAACTAGGTTTGATAAAGATACTACGTTGCCTATTGAATACCAACATGAGTTACAAAGAACACTGGTCCCTAGGTTCGAGGATACTGTCATTTTTACTGACGGATCAAAATCCGGAACCAGGGTTGGGTGTGCATTCGTTGTTTTGAATCCACGCCAACAGTTTCAGTACCGTCTGCACTCCATAACGAGTGTGTACACTGCTGAGCTGTACGCTATTTTCAAAGCCCTGTGTTTTGTTTCGTCAGAGCAAAGTCGGTCAAGTGTTATCTTGACGGACTCGCTGAGCGTTTTGAACAGTATCCAAGATCCAGATCCAGTGCATCCTCTTGTACTAAAGAACCGGTTGCTACTCTACAATCTGAATGCTCAGAATGTGAGGGTAGAGCTGTTTTGGATACCGGGACATGTTGGTATTAAAGGCAACGAAGCGGCTGATGTAGCTGCAAAAGCCGCTTCCCACAGACCTATGATTGATGTGACTTTCATATTTCCAGATGACGCAAAGAGTCATCTGAAACATATTGTTTTAGCCATGTGGCAACATGAGTGGAGCAGCATACAGAACGTTAAGTTGAGACAGATTAAGGGAGACGTTAAACCATGGGGTTCTTACTGCAGGATTAACCGCAGGGAGGAAACCGCCATCACACGCCTTCATATAGGTCACTGTTGGTGGACCCATGGGCACCTGCTTCGAGGTGAAGAGTCCCCTATCTGTGAGACGTGTAACACAGATTTGTCTATCTTACACTTTTTAACCGAATGTGCGCAGTTCGAGGATATCTAGGAGAGGCTAGGCCTGTGCTATGACCTGTCAGTTGCTTTAGGTGACGACAGAGTACTTATGGACAGGCTGATACTCTTCCTGAGAGAATCGAACTTATTGTTTTATGTGTGAAGTCTTGCACCTGATTTTAATGTGTTTCTAGTTATTGACTGTGATATTCGATGGTAATTGACCTCTTTACAGCCTCTTACCATCACCCTGAGTCAAATTTTCGAACAGACTTTTTATATTATTTATTTGTGTTTGTCAGTGCAAGATTTCTTTTATTAAGTATGCGTTTTTTTAATGATTTGATTTATTTATTTATTGTCTAATATATTGTTTTTAATATATAGTCTAGTCATTTAATTGGGCTGCGTTAGGCGCAAATAGCCTTTGTTGCTGTGCGCCAAAAATTTTAACTAACTAACTAACTAATTTGTTGCTATTTGTTATTATTAGGGTCAAGAAAAGGGGCATGGCATTTTTTCAATTTTATGGGTGAATTTTATGGTGTCATATATGCAATTAATTTCATTCAAAAGGTCATTAATATTTTTTAACTAAAAATATCAAAAATGGCGAAAATAATTTACAAAAATATTTAAAGTACAACATATATAACAGTAACATATCATCATTCAGATATTGAACATATTGATCTCTTTTAGTATCAATTCTTAATTTTCTTATTTTGATTTCTAAGCGTCTCAGTTCCTACGTTGCTCAGTTGGCCTTTTAACTATTTCTACTTTTATTTTTACATTTTTAACTTATTTATTTTTTATTCTTTTTATTTTATTATTATTATTTTTATGTATCTTTTTTTTTAATTTACATTATTGTTTCATTACCTTTATGTTATTGCCATATTATTTATGTTTTACATTTTACTGTATTATATTTTATTTTATATTTATGAACTTTTTTTTGTATTATATGTATTAGACTTAGGAAACTACTTAAACTCATATATTACACTGTAACTTTAAATATGATATTACCATGTACCTGTCCGTATTTGGATTCTTTCCGTAGGACAGATGTAAATTAAATAAATAAATAAATAAATAAATTAAATAAATAAAGTTATTGTTTAAAAGGTAAAAATAAGAATCTTAAAAAATTAATTAAAAAAGATTTAAAAAAATCAGTTTAACAAAATGCAGCTATAATATATAAAAAGATAGGGCGTATCCGTTCAAAAATTCACCGCACGTCACTGGCTGCAAATAATAAAAGTATTGCAAATTAAAGCACTACTCAAGTAAAATATTTGCCAAATTAAAACTAGCTACTTTTACACTAACAAAGATGCGAGTATTATAAATTTGTATAGACAACTGCTGATAAGAAAGAAAATTTATAAACAGTACCTGAAGATATGTGTTTATTTTATTAAACGTACTTAAATAATAATGGCCGACGTTAACGGATTAAAGATGATAAAAAATAAATAAATAAAAACGCAGTAAAATTTGAAAAAAAACCAAATGGTAGTTATGGCGCAAATTATTTGAATAATAAACATTTGTTGTGTAAAATTGTTGATTGAACTAAATAAACGAAAACTATTTTTATTACCGTTTATCCTAATATTCATTTAAAAAAAACGGTACGGAAGTATTTAAATACCTTAACAAAGGATACGTGCACGATTACCGGTGCGTACCAGTTGAATATCAGCCCTGAGTTAACGAGTTTAAAAGCATTATTTCTAGTTAAATAATGTTTGTAAGTCAATAAAAAAAGAATATCCTCTCACATTTATTTTTAAGTTATCACAATAATTATTTAAAATATCTTTTTTCAAATTGTATTTTAGTTTCAGATTTATTATTATGGCACATTTTTTATGTATTTTATTTTAATGATATATAATATTGTGTAAACCAGGGGTGAGCAACCTTTTTCAGAGGCGAGCCAACTCATTTTGTCTCATATAAATGTGGGCTATAATTTTTAAGGATTCAAAATAAAATAAGGTAAAAATTAATGTGAAGTGTGGATTTCACTCTTTTGAGGGTTTCGCAGATATCTAGTAAGTGAGAGCGGCGAAGACAAGCGAGCCATGTAGAGCTTTTGGGCCTGATGATCCCACGTACCCTGAATTGCACATAATTTGGGAGGAGACAGTTCAGAGAAGCCGATTGTGGGAATAGGCTTATCTCTTGTCTCTTTTATCTCCCACTTAAATTCCTACCCACGTGTTTGCCGTGCGTGGAGACCCGTAACGCCGGAGAAGAGGATCCTGGTCGGTTGAGGGAGACTGCTGCCCGCGGACAGTACGATCCCAACACGCCTTCTTTGGCCTCGGATTCGGTAAAACGGGAGGCTGAGTCTGGTCAGCTCAGTCAATCGGCTGGTGTCACGGTTCATGAATAGAGTGGCTCCACTACTGGATCGTGGATGCCGGGGTAATGCCGTGCCACTAGACAAGTATTCGGTGGTCTGGGGGAGCGGATGCAGCTCGCAAGGTTCCAGAGTTGGCGACTACTGGTTCTCGAGCGGGTCGAGCAGCCCGTGACTACTTCCTCCGATGCTATACCATCCTGACATGTCTGGCGCAATGAGCCGGTTTGCGGCCAACGTCCCCGGTGTGAGGCTGCCTGGTGGGTGGGCATGGCAGGGTGATGAAACTTAATATACGGGTATGACGTCTACCCGGAGAGATAAAAATTTCTTAAATTCCGCCAATAGTGAGAGTAAACACCGTAAAAAATCAAACAAGAGACCTCGTCGTGATGCTCAGTCATCCGATGAGGGATGTGTAAGGCCTTCTCCCAAGAAGGTAGACAGATCAGTTGAGTTTTGTGCGCCAGTGCCTCGTTTTCTTGTCGTGAAGGTGCAAGAAGAGGGTAAATCTTTTAAAGATATGTCCCCCTTCTTTGCTGCCCGAACGCTGGGAGAAACGTGTCCAACTGGTATCAGGTCGGTAAGAAAACTGTCGGATGGCACATTATTGATTGAAGCAGAAACTGAGGCATCTTCAACGCTTCAGAAATGCGAAGGATTTGGCGAGTATCGTATCTCGGTACAGCCACATAAGGCACTGAATACTTCTCGAGGCGTCGTTACAGACCGTGACCTTGCGTATGTTACGGAGGAAGAGTTTGTGCAGGAAATAGCATCGCAAGGTGTCATTGAATGTAGGAAACTTAACACCCGAAACGGTAAGCCTTCTATATCTATGGTGGTATCTTTCGCTGGTACTAGGTGTCCAGCATCGGTTAAGGTGGGGTACAACGTTTGTAACGTTCGCCTCTACTATCCCAACCCGATGCGATGCTACAAGTGCCAGCGTTATGGTCACACCTCTAGTCGTTGTGGCAAACAGTCCATCTGTGCCAACTGCGGGCAGGACCAACATGAAGTTGAAACCTGTCCAAACGCGGCACACTGCGTGAACTGTAAAGGTGCGCATGCATCGACTTCACGCCACTGCCCAACGTACTTAAAAGAGAAGGCTATCTAGGTCAAGACGCAAGATAGGATCCCGTATTTCGACGCCAAGAAGAAGTATAAAGAAAATGCGCTGGTCACTTTTGCGAAATTCTTCGCACAAGTAGCTGCAAAGAAGACAGCAAGCGTCCAGACTCAGACGGAGTCAGTGTGTCGTCCGACAGTAAAAGCGTCAGTGACAGCTGCGCAAAAAAAGTCCGACACGGAAAAGGTGGCGGAATCGGTCCAAGAGACTAATGTTCAGACCCCACAACCAGGGGGATCGGGTCTGAATAAATCCCCCTCCCATATAGAAGAACGCACTCAACCTCAGTTCTCCCCACCACCTACGGAGAAGACCCCACAGTCTTCTCCACAAACGAGAAGCGACCAGAGAATGGTCGTTTCTACAAAGCCCTTATCAGCCACTCCTGAAAAGGAGACTGATAAGGGATCCGTTGGTTCTCACTGGATACCAGTGAGAACCAAACAATCAAAAAAGGAGTCCAGTGTGTCCATCAAAACACCTGGACTACTACAAGCGCGGCTAAAAACAGCATACCACTCAGCCCCGTAAAGTTCCCGTTCCCTGGTGGAACGAGAAATGGTAAGTTAGTTAGTTAGTTAAAATTTTTGGCGCACATCAACAAAGACTATTTGCGCCTAACGCAGCCCATTTAAATGACTAGACTATATATTAAAAACAATAAATTAGACAGTAAATAAATAGATAAAATCATTAAAAATACGCATACTGAATAAAAGAAATCTTGCACTGACAAACACAAATAAATAATATAAAAAGTCTGTCCGAAAATTTGAACAGACTCAGGGTGATGGTAAGAGGCTGTAAAGGGGCCAATTACCATCGAATATCACAGTCAATAACTAGAAACACATTAAAATAAGGTGCAAGACTTCACACATAAAACAATAAGTTCGATTCTTTCAGGAAGAGTTTCAGCCTATTCATGAGTACCCTGTCATCACCTAAAGCAACTGACAGGTCATAGCACAGGCCTAACCTCTCCCTGATATCCTCGAACTGTATACACTCAGTTAAAAAGTGGAACACAGACAAATCTGTGTTACACGTCTCACAGATAGGGGACTCTTCTCCTCGAAGGAGGTGTCCATGGTTCCACCAACAGTGACCTATACGGAGGCGTGTGATGGCGGTTTCCTTCCTGCGGTTAATCCTGCAGGAAGAACCCCATGGTTAACGTCTCCCTTAATCTGTCGTAACTTAACGTTCTGTATGCGGCTCCACTCATGTTGCCACATATCTAAAACCAGATGTTTCAGATGACTCTTTGCGTCATCTGGAAAAACCAAACTCACATCAATCATAGGTCTGTGAGAGGCGGCTTTTGCAGCTGCATCTGCCGCTTCATTGCCTTTAATACCAACATGTCCCGGTATCCAAAACAGCTCTACCCTCACATTCTGAGCATTCAGATTGTAGAGTAGCAACCGAATCTTTAGTACAAGAGGATGCACTGGATCTGGATCTTGGATACTGTTCAGAGCGCTCAGCGGGTCCGTCAAGATAACACTTGACCGACTTTGCTCTGACGAAACAAAACACAGGGCCTTGAAAATAGCGTACAGCTCAGCACTGTACACACTCGTTATGGAGTGGAGACGGTACTGAAACTGTTGGCGTGGATTCAAAACAACGAACGCACACCCAACCCTGGTTCCGGATTTTGATCCGTCAGTAAAAATGACAGTATCCTCGAACGAAGAGACCAGTGTTCTTTGTAACTCATGTTGGTATTCGATAGGCAACGTAGTATCTTTATCAAACCTAGTTAATGTGAGGTTCACAAGTGGACGCGGTAGCGTCCATGGTGGAACAGTACACAAAACGAAACTTGCCATTTCAGGCATATTAAAATCAATATCGCCCAAAATGTCGAGTGTCCTTAGACCAAAAGGCCTACTGGCTCTTGGTTTTCTGTCATAGGTCTCTGTATGCCAATTTTGTAGAATACGATCATACGCTGGATGATTTGGCTTGGCACTGAGTGCAGCCATATATCGCAGGGATAGAATTTTACGACGAATGTACAGTGACGGTTCGCCTGCTTCACACAGCAGGTATGGTATTGGGCTGGTGCGAAATGCACCAGTGGCCAATCTAACCCCAGTGTGATGTACAGTGTCAAGAATTCGTATCTCTTGGTGTTTAGCTGACCCATAAGCTAGACATCCATAGTCCAACTTAGAGCGCACTAAAGAACGATATAAACGCAACATGACATTGCGGTCTGCACCCTATGTCTTGTGACTGAGGACCCGCAACAAATTGAGCGACTTTTGGCATTTTTTCTTGACGGACAAAAAATGTGCCCGCCAAGTTAGACGACTGTCAAAAACGAGACCCAGAAATCTGGCAGTATCGGTAAATGGTAACTGTGCTCCATTTAGCGTGAGTGTAGGCTTGGGATGGACACCCCTTTTCCTACAAAAATGGACACACACAGTTTTCCTGGTCGAGATTTTGAAGCCATTTTCGGTTGCCCATGTATCGAGACGATTGATGGTCAGCTGGAGCTGACGTTCGATTGTACTAGTCTTTTGTCCGGCGACAAAGATATCAATGTCGTCGACAAATATCGAACTCTGTACAGGCAATCGAATACAAGAAGCTGCACCGTTAATGGCAATCAAAAATAGCGTAACGCTCAGTATGGAGCCCTGTGGGACCACATTGTCCAGTGTGAACATTTGTGACAGGGTATTTCCGATCCGCACCCTGAAGCGCCGGTTCGACATGAAGTCTTTTATAAAGAACATCAAGCGTCCCCGGAGACCCCAGGAATGCAGAGTACGGAGAATACCATAAATCCATGCAGTGTCATAGGCTTTCGCAATATCGAAAAACACAGCTACCAGGTGTTTGTTTTCAACGAAAGCATTCCTGATAGCTGTCTCTAGTCTGACCAGATGATCTGCTGTTGATCGGTGACGGCGAAAGCCGCACTGTGTGTTGGCCAGCAAGTCGTTTGATTCTAAAAACCAAATCAGACGCTTGCTGATCATTCGCTCCATGAGCTTGCAGAGACAACTGGTTAGTGATATTGGTCTATGGCTAGAGGGCAAGTGTTTATCTTTCCCTACTTTGGGGATAGGAATTATATGAGATTCCTTCCACTTGGTCGGGCACTTGCCCTCAGTCCATATCCTATTATAGACATTCAAAAGCCTAGACTTAGATGATTCTGGAAGATTTCGGATCATACGATAATGTATCGCATCTGGACAAGGGGAGCTATCCTTACACTTTCACATCGCGCTATCTAGCTCTTCACGAGAGAAAAGCAGGTTGTATACCTCGTCATTCCTAGAAAAGAAACTTAGAGGTATAGATTCGAGGCCTGCTTTACGAGTTAGAAACTCGGGTGGATAATGTTTAGGGCTAGAATTGAACGCAAAATTAGATGCCAAAGTGTTAGCAATTTCGACCGCTGAGGTAACTACGTTACCATTTACCGATAGACCAGCAATGGCTGTAGCTGTATTTAGACCGGAGATTTTCCGGACCTTCTCCCAAACTTTGGCCACTAGAGTGGCAACTGTAACGATGCATACGTATTTGCGCCATGATTCGCGCCTGCTTTCTTTCACAATCTTCTTAGCACGAGCTTTCACTCATTGGAAGGCCATCATGTTTGCCTCTGTTGGACAACGACGGAAAGTATTGGAGAGGTGTCGCCTTTCACGTAGCGCCAAGTCGCATTCCTCGTTCCACCAGGGAACGGGAACTCGACGGGGCTGAGTGGATGACAGCGGTATGCTGCTTTCAGCCGCGCTCGTGATGGAATCCGTGAAATGATTCACCTCTTCGTCTACGCTCAAGTTCGGAATATCCTCGTGAGAGAATGATTCTGCGAACTTGGTCCAATCTGCTTTCCGAAGAACCAACTGTGGCCAGCGGGATTCGGTAACTGTATTGAACAGAGGCCTTAAGAAGATTGGAAAGTGATCACTACCGCACAGGTCGTGATGCACGTCCCATTTGAACAACGGAGCGATGGCTCCTGAAACGACGCTAAGATCTATGGCACTGAATATACCCGTTGCTGCACAGAAGTGCGTGGGTCTACCGTCGTTCAAGAAGCATCATGTATCTGTCTACAGGAAACAAATTTCAAGGATACTGGCACATTCTCTCCTAGAGGATACTCCGTGTTTCGCACGGATTTCCTTACGGGGGCAAGAGCATGTGACGGCGTGGCAATTCTCGTTAGAGACACATTGTACCACGACCCTGTAGACATTGACACTGAGTTGCAGGTCGTAGCAGTTCGTGTTGCACTTCCCCTCCAGGTGACGATTGGTTCTATCTACCTTCCCCCTGGTGTTCGAACTGACATCCGAGATGTCGTGAACATCATCGATCAACTCCCACCGCCCTTCATACTGCTAGGCGATTTTAACGCCTACAATGTGTGTTGGGGATCGGTGCGGAACGATCGACGGGGACGTCACCTGGAGAATATGTTGAACGACTTGAATCTGAGCTTTTTGAACGACGGCAGACCCACGCACTTCTGTGCAGCAACGGGTACATTTAGTGCTATAGATCTTAGCGTCGTTTCAGGAGCAATCGCTCCATGGTTCAGTTGGGATGTGCATCACGACCTTTGCGGTAGTGTATATATAATCCTTTATTTCCCTTGGACCTTTCGGTGTTTTGGGTATTACTACAATTATAATTACAAAACATATATCTCCTATTAACATCCCAACATCCTATTAAACATACATCACATTTCATTACTTTACATTATAATTTATTTTATTCCATTCTCTTCCCTTCCAACCATTTCTTCACCCCTCCTCATATCTCCTTTCCTTCCTCCCCATTTCCAGGTAACCTCAGCCCCCTTCCTTCCTTCCATTTCCCCCATTCTGCTTCCCACCGGGCCTCTTTCTTCCTTCCTTTACCCCTTCCTGTTATCCGTCCCCAATCTCAATCCTTCTTGCCTCTAATTCCCTCGCCCAGCTCTCCCCCCTTCCATCTTCGTGCAACAGGTCTAATGTGCTCCCCGACCACTCTGTCTCCCTACACCTCTTCGCGAGGTGCTCTACATCTTCCTCCTCCTCCCCGCACATCCTGCACATCTTATCCTCCTGTCTCCTCCAATATCTATTTCCTCTCTCTTCATTCCCGCACCTTAGCCTCGCAATCCTCCTAACTCTCCCTCCGGACCTTCCTCTTTCTCCCCTCAAGTAGCTTAGTACCCCTAAGTTCTGACCTCCTTATATCTCCCTGCGCTCCTTGAATTGTTCCACCCCATTCTCCTCCCAGTCCCTCCCCATCCCGTCTCTCCTATCCTTGCGTTAAAATCCCTCCCACTACAATCCAGTCTCCTTCCATCTCTTCTCCTAGAATTTCGTCCAATTCCCTCAGTTTCTCTTTACTTCCTCTTCTGTTGTACATTGTTACTACTCACCACCCCTCCTTCCCTATCTTCACCCTTCTCTCAACTATCTCCTCCGCTTTCTAAGCCTCTTCTTCATCCATACACAACTCACACCTTACTCCGTGATGATACCCCCATCGCCCTTCCTTTCTTCTTTTCCTTCTTCGCCCCTTGACTTTTCCATACCCACCCTTTCGGTACTTTTTCTTCCCATACTTCCCGTTCCTTATCCTCCATCCATGTCTCCGTCAACCCTATTATCTCAAATTTCTTCAAAAATTCCCAAAATTCTTCATCCTTTCCTTTAATCCCTTCTACATTCCAGAAGATTGCCTTCACTTCTTTCTCGTCCTCCTTCCCACCCCTTCCCTTACCGCTATGCATCTCTTCTACCTCTTCCCCTCTTGCCGAAAATCCCGCGTTTCCTCCACCTCACCCCTTAACTCGTTCCACCTCTTCCATCTCCCATCTATTTGTATTTTCATATATCCCAGCTTCGCTTGTCTGCCTTTTTCCTTTTCTTCTCTCACCATACCCCATAGCTTTTTCTGTATCTCTCTCTCCTTCTTTGTTAGATCATCATCCACGTACAGATTCTTTCCTGTCAACCTACTTTTCTGCCTCATCAAGTCCCTTTTATCTTCCCACTTTTTCAATTTTACCAACCACATTTTCCCATCTCCTCTTCCTATCTCCTGCATTCTCCCTACTTCCATTTCTTTCCCTGTTAGCTCCTTTATCATCCTTTTAATTCCTACCTCCTTATTCTCCATATTACTCAACTCTGCCCCTCTGACTACTATATTGTTTCTCCTCGCTTCCCTTTCTCGCCTTTCATGTCCTATCTCTACCTCTTCCATCCTTTTTTCCAATTGTTTTAATTCTTCACCCTCCTGTTCCCCCGACCTCGGCTTACACTCCTTCTTTTCCATTATTTCTAGCCTTCTTCTTGTGTCCTCCAATTCTAACTTCAGCCCCTTGATCTCTTCCGCCTGCTCTGCCTGCCTCCTACCATATTCTTCACCCATCATCCTTATTTCTTCCTTTATCTCGTCTTTATCCTTTTGCATTCTCCCCAGGATCTCCTTCAACATTCCTTCAATATGGTTCTCCTTTCTTCCCTCTCCTTCC
Organism: Liopterus haemorrhoidalis; assembly: GCA_963971575.1. NCBI lineage: Eukaryota > Metazoa > Arthropoda > Insecta > Coleoptera > Dytiscidae > Liopterus > Liopterus haemorrhoidalis. The sequence continues at coordinate 25,998,389 of OZ020614.1, read as the reverse complement.
CCCCCGCATTCTTTCTCTTCACTGATCGCTCTACTCCCAACTTTCCTCTTCATCGTCACTGGCGATCTAACTACCTTCCTTGACTTTCTAAACTCTTCCTTTTTCTCCTTCTCCATCGCTTTCCTCATCCTGTCCGTTAGTGATCCTATACTGTCCGCTCGTGACCGCGCCTGACTCTCGTCCATTTTCCTTACTTCGGAGTCTTGCAGGTTGTCTACTTTCCCGTTGCTAGCCTCCGGTGTGTTTCCTGCTCCGATATCAATATCTATAGTATGTCTTTTGGTCACTAGGTGTCACCAAAGACTAAAACGTCTACTTGCTATTTTTTGACACACTTAACCTCTAAATATTTTACTTTATATTAGATAGAATTATAAAGGATACATTCGGCTTTCCTCCTGGATAGCAATTCTCCACTTTCTCCACTGCTAGTCGCTTCTTCCTATCGCCTCCTCTTGTTCTTTCACTTCACTAATCTTCCAAAATTAACTTTTTCTTCACACCTGTTTTGTCACACAACTTTCGTTACTCCAACTTTTTCTCCCTCCCCGACCTTTGCGGTAGTGATCACTTTCCAATCCTCTTAAGGCCTCTGTTTAATACTGTTACCGAATCCCGCTGGCCACAGTGGGTTCTTCGGAAAGCAGATTGGACCAAGTTTGCGGAATTATTCTCTTATAAGGATAATCTGAACTTGACCGTAGACGAGTAGGTGAATCATTTCACGGATTCCATAACGAGCGCGGCTAAAAGCAGCATACCGCTGTCATCTACTCAGCCCCGTCGAGTTCCCGTTCCCTGGTGGAACGACGAATGCGACTTTGCGCTACGTGAAAGGAGACACCTCTTCAATACATTCCGTCGTTGTCCAACAGAGGAATATATGATAGCCTTTCAGCGAGCGAAAGCTCGTGCTAAGAGGATTGTGAAAGAAAGCAAGCGCGAATCATGGCGCAAATATGTATGCACAGCTACAGTTGCCACTCCAGTGGCCAAAGTTTGGGAGAAAGTCCGGAAAATCTCCGGTCGAAATACAGCTACAGCCATTGCTGGCCCATCGGTAAATGGTAACGTAGTCACATCAGTGGTCGAAATTGCTAACACTTTGGCATCTAATTTTGCGTTTAATTCTAGCTCTGAACATTATCCACCTGAGTTTCTAACTCGTAAAGTGGGTCTAGAATCTATACCTCTTAATTTCTTCTCCAGAAATGACGAGGAATACAACCTGCTTTTCTCTCGTGAAGAGTTAGATAGCGCGATGTCAAAGTGTAAGGATAGCTCTCCTGGTCCAGATGCGATACATTATCGTATGATCCGAAATCTTCCGGAATCATTTAAGTCTAGGCTTTTGAATGTCAATAACAGGATATGGACTGAGGGTAAGTGCCCGACCAAGTGGAAGGAATCGCATATAATTCCTATCCCCAAAGTCGGGAAAGATAAACACTTGCCCTCTAGCTATAGACCTATATCGCTGACCAGTTGTGTCTGCAAACTCTTGGAGAGTATTATCAGCAAGTGTCTGATTTGGTTTTTACAATCAAACGACTTGCTGGCCAACACACAGTGCGGCTTTCGCCGTCACCGTTCAACAGCAGATCATCTGGTCGGACTAGAGACTGCTATCAGGAATGCTTTCGTTGAAAACAAACACCTGGTAGCTGTGTTTTTCGATATTGAGAAAGCCTATGACACTGCATGGATTTTTATTTATTTATTTATTTATTTGGAATACATACATGGACGGCCAACAGAAGGATCCAATTACAGGCTGCCACTACATTAAATAATCGTTTTTACAATACATATAGGTACATTAGTTTCATAATATATAAAATACAGACCAGATAACAGGTACTACGTAATTCAACGAATCATTTTAAAATAATTCGATAACAGATTATTGAACTCATAAAAGTTATTATTGAAGATATCAATGACAATTTTATTTTCAATTTTACAGAAAGAGACTAGCATTCGGTTAATTGGGGAGTTTGATAGATAATTGGTATTGAAGTGTGATGGTTTAAAGGTTTGCGTATTTCTAGTTTGATATGAAGGAATATGAAATTTAATATGGGATATTAGATCGCAATTGTCATAAAAAGAGTGAGTAATTTTATAAAGAATCTTCATATCCAGCATGTCTCGGCGAGCCTTTTAACTTAACATATTTAAACATTCTAGTCTATTTTCATATGACATTGTGTTCGGCCCGAAAGCACGGTATACAACTATCTTGCAAAACTTTTTTTGCAGAGATTCAATACGATTAGTATGATTTTGATAATAAGGATTCCAAATAGAAGGACAGTATTCTAAGTTAGAACGTGCAAATGAGAAAAATAATGATTTATATGTGTTGATATTTTTGAAATTTTTAGAGATTCTTAAAACAAAACCGAGCATGCGATAAGATTTGCGAGTTATGTAATCAATGTGCGTGTTAAAAGCAAATTTATCGTCGTATATTATTCCAAGATCCTTTATTGATGATACGGTCTCAAGAATTTTATTGTCAATGCTATAATTGTATATGAATTTATTTTTGTTTCTAGAAAATCTAATAATTTTGCATTTGTTAATATTAAGATATAAGTTATTATTTTTACACCATTGATTGATTTTATTAAGATCAGATTGAAGTTCTAAAGTATCGTTAATATTGCAAATTTGACGGAATATCTTGAGATCATCAGCATATAATAGATAATGTGAGTTTATGTTATAGGTTAGATCATTAATAAAAATTATAAATAAAGTTGCAGCGATGTGCGAGCCTTGCGGTACACCTAACGTAACAAAAATAGGGTGTGATTTAGCGCCATTTAGGCAAACAAATTGTATTCTGTTGGTTAGATAGGAATTGATAAGTTTTAACAAAATACCTTCGATACCAAAACTTTTAGTTTGTACATAAGTAGGGAATGATTTACTTTATCAAAGGCCTTACTGAAATCTGTATAAGCAGAATCGACTTGAATTCTGCCAGATAAAGATTCAGTGAGGTATTCGGAATAATTTAACAAGTTTGTAAGTGTCGAGCGGCCGGGAATAAACCCATGTTGATAATGAGAAAGAAGTGGTTTGACATATTTGAGTAGGTGGGTATTTATAATGGATTCAAACATTTTACCAAAAATCGGTTGTTTAGAAATAGGCCTATAATTAGTAATTAGGGACTTGTCGCCGGTTTTATGAATTGGTGTTACAAAGGTTTGTTTCCAAGTTTGCGGGAAAATTCCTTCATCGATAGATTTTAGGTAGATGAGAAACAAAGGATAAGTTATCGTATCTTTAATTTTTTTTATAAAAAACGCGCTTAGGTCAGACTATTTGGAGTCAGACATTTGTGGTCAGACTAAGGGAGAATATTTATGGTATTCTCCGTACTCTGCATTCCTGGGGTCTCCGGGGACGCTTGATGTTCTTTATAAAAGACTTCATGTCGAACCGGCGTTTCAGGGTGCGGATCGGAAATACCCTGTCACAAATGTTCGCACTGGACAATGGGGTCCCACAGGGCTCCATACTGAGCGTTACGCTATTTTTAATTGCCATTAACGGTGCAGCTTCATATATTCGATTACCTGTACAGAGTTCGATATTTGTCGACGACATTGGTATCTTTGTCGCCGGACAAAAGACTAATACAATCGAACGTCAGCTCCAGCTGACCATCAATCGTCTCGATATATGGGCAATCGAAAATGGTTTAAAATTCTCGACCAGCCAAACTGTATGTGTCCATTTTAGTAGGAAAAGGGGTGTACATACCAATCCTACACTCACACTAAATGGAGCACAGTTACCATTTGCCGATACTGCTAGATTTCTGGGTCTCTTGTTCGATAGTCGTCTAACTTGGCGGGCACATTTTTTGTCCTTCAGGAAAAAATGCCAAAAGACGCTCAATTTGTTGCGGGTCCTCAGTCACAAAACATGGGGTGCAGACCGCACTGTCATGTTGCGTTTATATCGTTCTCTAGTGCGCTCTAAGCTGGACTATGGATGTCTAGCTTATGGGTCAGCTAAACACCAAGAGATAAGAATTCTTGACACTGTACATCACACTGGGGTTGAATTGGCCACAGGTGCATTTCGCACCAGTCCAATACTAAGCCTGCTGTGTGAAGCAGGCGAACCGTCACTGTACAATCGTCGTAAAATTCTATCCTTGCGGTATATGGCTGCACTCAGTGCCAAGCCAGATCATCCCGCGTATGACCCTATTCTACAAAATAGGCATACAGAGATTTATGACAGAAAACCAAGAGCCAATAGACCTTTTGGTCTGAGGACTTTCGACATTTTGGGCGATATTGATTTTAATATGCCTGAAATGGCAAGTTTCGTTTTGTGTGCTGTTCCACCATGGACGCTACCGCGTCCACTTGTGAACCTCACATTAACTAGGTTTGATAAAGATACTACGTTGCCTATCAAATACCAAAGGAGTTACAAAGAACACTGGTCCCTAGGTTCGAGGATACTGTCATTTTTACTGATGGATCAAAATCCGGAACCAGGGTTGGGTGTGCGTTCGTTGTTTTGAATCCACGCCAACAGTTTCAGTACCGTCTGCACTCCATAACGAGTGTGTACACTGCTGCGCTGTACGCTATTTTCAAGGCCCTGTGTTTTGTTTCGTCAGAGCAAAGTCGGTCAAGTGTTATCTTGACGGACTCGCTGAGCGCTCTGAACAGTATCCAAGATCCAGATCCAGTGCATCCTCTTGTACTAAAGATCCGGTTGCTACTCTACAATCTGAATGCTCAGAATGTGAGAGTAGAGCTGTTTTGGATACCGGGACATGTTGGTATTAAAGGCAATGAAGCGGCAGATGCAGCTGCAAAAGCCGCCTCTCACAGACCTATGATTGATATGAGTTTCGTTTTCCAGATGACGCAAAAAGTCATCTGAAACATCTGGTTTTAGACATGTCGCAACATGAGTGGAGCCGCACACAGAACGTTAAGTTACGACAGATTAAGGGAGACGTTAAACTATGGGGTTCTTCCTGCAGGATTAACCTCGAAGGAAACCGCCATCACACGCCTCCGTATAGGTCACTGTTGGTGGACCCATGGACACCTCCTTCGAGGAGAAGAGTCCCCTATCTGCGAGACGTGTAACACAGATTTGTCTGTGTTACACTTTTTAACTGAGTGTATACAGTTCGATGATGTCAGGGAGAGGTTAGGCTTGTGCTATGACCTGTCAGTTGCTTTAGGTGACGACAGGGTACTCATGGACAGGCTGATACTCTTCCTGAGAGAATCGAACTTATTGTTTTATGTGTGAAGTCTTGCACCTTATTTTAATGTGTTTCTAGTTATTGACTGTGATATTCGATGGTAATTGGCCCCTTTACAGCCTCTTACCATCACCCTGAGTCTGTTCAAATTTTCGAACAGACTTTTTATATTTTTTATTTGTGTTTGTCAGTGCAAGATTTTCGGCGATTAGCCTCGTTGCAGAAATAAAGGCCGATGTAAAATAAATAATATAATAATAATCAGTTCAAGATTTCTTTTATTGAGTATGTGTATTTTTAATGATTTTATCCATTTATTTATTGTCTAATATATTGTTTTTAATATATAGTCTGGTCATTTAAATGGGCTGCGTTAGGCGCAAATAGCCTTTGTTGCTGTGCGTCAAAAATTTTAACTAACGTAACGCATGTTCCAAATTACATAAAAAGTTCAATATTTCTTTAGTTGGTTGCTCTTATTTTAGATTTTAAAGCTTCATTGTGCTCATCATGATGAATAACATCATTCAAACCTCTTTTACAAAAAACAGAGAGTTAAACACACATAGAACTGTGACAATCCCAACTCCGATAATAATTATCTTCCCAATTCAACAACGACTTGATCATTAAATGAGGTAGGCGTTCTAGATTCATCATGAGTGATAAACTTATGATTACAACACATCCTCATCACTACTAAAAGTTTCCAGATCGGATATTGATGTTGTTCCCGTAAGTTTAAAAATATCATGAACAGAACAATGGCTCTCAAATTTATTTCCTTGAAGAATATTCTTGGTAATTTTCATCATGGCGAATAATAATTTCATCATTACCCCTTTTAACAAAAGACCAAAACGATTTTAAAATGATATAAATTTCGAATTTTATTTACATTAGGAGCGTTAACCATTAATAATATAAAATTTGTTAAAAACAATGAATTTTTGTGTACGTGACAGGTACGTGTTCCTGACACCGTCACGAGATATAAGCGTGTGATTATAACATATCCGCATCACTACTAAAAGTTTCCACATCGGATAATGAGGATGGTCCCGGTCGTATAAAAATATCACGCATCGAACAGTTAATACCAAAATGATCGCGTAAATACCAAATGTAATTTAAACGATAATCAATTGCAAGCTGATGAATTTCAAACCTTGACCCCTGCAAAATACCACCAGCAATTAAGCGATGAAAATACTCTTCACAATGTTCATCATGATAAAGATTAATTTCATCAGTTCCCCTTTTTACAAAAGACAAAAACGATTTAGGAGTTATGAAATGATATAAATTTCGAACCTGATTTACATTGGGAGCGTAACCATTACTTATATAAAATTTATTATAAGCAATTAATTTCTTGGGATGGAACGTTTCATGTAATGAAACTCCTTTACTGCTGTGGCAATCACATGATCTAAAACAACAATTATTTTCCCATTCAACAATGACTTGACCACTAGCAATATCCTGAAGATTACAACCACAACAATGACAAACGTTCTTCATCCATGATGCGCAATGAACACACATTACTGAAACAAATACATTCATCAGATGCTACAGTTTCTTAACATATATATATATATACTGATCCACCGATTACCAGCTCATGGGTTTGACAGAATTCGGTGAATAATTCACCATTGCTGTTCATGGTGCCTAGACCGCGCCTTCTATATATATATATATATATATATATATATATATATGTTATATGATCAATCTGATTCTTGGTTCTACCGTCTGGAGATACCCATGTGTGTTTGTGGACGTCTCTATGCGGGAAAACTGATCCACCGATTACCAGCTCATGGGTTTGACAGAATTCGGTGAATAATTCACCATTGCTGTTCATGGTGCCTAGACCGCGCCTTCCCATAGTATGTTTCATGCCTTCATTTCTGGTACCTATTTTGGCATTGAAGTCACCAATTACCATTTTTATATCTCCAGACCTGACTTTGCTCATGGTGTTATTGAGACTATCATAAAACTGTTTTTTTTTTCTTCTTGTAGTGAAGTATCAGTGGGAGCATAACATTGAATGATGGTGATATTACGGAATCGGGAATGGAAACGAGCCAAAATTATTCGATCGGTAATAGCTTCCCAGTGTAACAGGCTCTTTTTAGCGTTTTTTGAAAGCAAAAATTCGACTCCACTGGCTCTATCTTCGGATTCAGGTTTACCAGAGTATAGCCTTGAGAGTTTTTCCATTCACCTTGTCCAGGCCACCTGACCTCACTCACCCCTAATATTTCAATTTTATAAAATTCCATTTCTTTTATAAGTTGGGCTACACGGGTTGGTTCAAGCAGTGTCCTTATATTCCATATGCCTATGCGTGTCCGTTTCTTAGCGCCAAAGGTCGTCAACGAGTTATCCGTCCGGTTTAAGTTTTTGTAGGTTTCGTTCATAAATAAAGGTTTCAGATGAGTGGGCTATGAACCCTCTGCATCCTAGACTGGTGGTGGGGCTGCCACCTTATGGCCACCAGACTGGCCATATTGAAGAATAAGAGATGAAATATTGAATAAAAGATGTCCTGCTTTGCATATTGCTAGGCGAATCAGGAGCTGAAGTTCAAGAGGTGGGTTCCCAATAGAAAAGTTGTGAGAAAGGAGGGTGACACAAGCAAGTTGAAGTACTGTCACGCTCTGTTAGTACCTCGCTACAAGATGCTGTGGCACGATTTTTGTATCGAGGTTCTCTCCTCTAGATCCGATGGTTTTGGTCACCTGGCCACAAGCAACACGGGGTGGAAGGTGGGCGGGCTAACGGGTACATCACGCGAATTTAATGTCTTAGATTGTATTTACCTCTTATAAATAACACATATCGATAAGTCTTTATATAGCTAAATTTTAACATTTTTATTTCAATTAAAAGTGTTTAATTAATTAAAAATTTGAAAAATATTTATCATTTTGCTGATTCATATACACATGTGCATTTAATGAATTTTAATCAATTAAAAATATGGAAAATGATAAGAAACTGAATAATAAATACAGGCATTTTGCTGACTTGTGTAAACTTGATACTTTGATCAATATACATAGCTAAATTTTAACATTTATTTTTATTTCAATTAAAAATGGTTTACCCAAAAATGAAAAATGTTTATCATTTTGCTAATTCATATAAACATATGCATTTAATGAATTTTAATCAACTGAATAATATTAACAAAAATGATATTTTTTTGATCATTAAATATTCTTTAAATGATTAATTTCAAAAACTAATGTTATGTAATATATTGAATGATGATTTGTATAAAAAACGCTAATTTGAAATTAGAACTCAGTTCGATTTACAATTGCTTTCGTATTTAGAATGTCACAAAATAATTCAGCACATTTTTTTGCTACCATTTGATTCGGCACATAGGGTGTTAAAAACTCGATTGAGTATACACATGATAAAAGTACACCCAGAAGCTGTGCGAAAATATTTAAACAGCGGTGAAAGTCAAAGGACTATAGGGTCTATGTTAACATCAGGGTATCTACGAGACCATACTTCAACAAAAAGAAGGTGATTTGAAGGTAGGTTAGTATTCGAACTCAGTTCGGTTTACGGTTGCTTTCATATTTAGAATGTTATAAAATATTTTATCACATTTTTTCTTTTACATGTCCGTTTGATTCGACACACAGGGTGTTAAGTATACAGGAAGTAAGTTACATACAAATCTAAGATGTCTTTGTACGAACGATCAAAATTTAAAGTACGAGAAACGTACCAGCGCCATTAGGAGATAGCAAAACAAGAACTTCCTAAACCGATATACAAAAAACTAACTTTAGATTGGCTAACATCTGAAGAACGAATAAAACCAATAGAAAATTCAGAAGAATTTGATCTTTCAACTGACCATTTTGTTAATGGTTTCTATAGAGTACCCCCCAAATGATTATATTAAAATTATGCAACTAAATTTAGAAGAATTACCTAGATCTCTCGCTACAGGACCGTTTCACATAAAATATTGTCGTTATGAAAAACAAAAATGGTTATACCCTCGTGGGATAGTCGATATATGTCCTCGATGTTTTCAAACCGATGCTATGGCGGTTGGTGCTAGTTACATCTACCGCACTCAACATGATATTATCAGAGAACCTTATTGTTTTGTGCAAAATGTATTATGGCGAAAAGAAAACTGGTGTTCATTTTGTTTAACTACACCATTGTTCGATGTTATGTCGCAGGATTCATGTCACACCGAATGGGAAGACCATTTTACCGCAGGACTATGTAATAAAACTCACCGATCTATTTTAAAAGAACTGTATAAATTAAAATTAAATATATTAAATCAGATGTAACTTTTTACAAATAAATATTCTAGTATTAATTTTGTATTTCGTTCTAGACTACAAGTTTCAATAAGTTCAAAATTGCATAATTTTCTATAGTGTCCAACAGACACATCTGGTTGGTTAAGTTTTTTTTTTCTGATAATTGTTTAAGTAAACGAAATTAGTCTTTTCTTAGAAAAAATGTAGTCAGATAATTTGATAACTGAAAATACGAAGAAAGATTAGACAAACGGATTTCACTATATAATAAACACATCAGAATTTATATGTAAATCAATTTTAAAATGTGTCCGTCCAACAATACCGGAACATAGAAAATAAAATATCATTCACAGCTCATGTTTTAATAGATCGTACGTAATTCATAGTGTTAATGTTAACGCGTAAGAATGTTTGTTCTACACAAATCCGTATAACCATTTATGCTCTAATTTAGTGCATAAACGTAAGAAACTATTTAACGCATAATGTTAAAAGCTTGTATACTTCAAACTTCTAACATAAACAGTAACATTAAAACACTGACAACTGTCGGAATGAAGGAATATATTATACTTGAATATAATTATTAGTAAAAAAATGTTGAAAGTAATATTGAAAAGGAGATGTGAAGTGAGAATTTTTACACTTTTCAGGGTTTCGCAGATATACAGTGATACATTTCAAAATAGACGAATATATTATGCAGAAAATTCTATAATGACTTGGGGCTATAGTTTATGATGCACTAATTAGTTAATGTGTTGAAACTAATAAAAAATTGATGTGAAGTGTGAATTTTCACATATTTCAGTGTTTCTCAGATATCTAGTACCCAAGTTAAAGCAGTATGCTATAAACTCCATTCACAATAAATGTGAGATGACGTCACACTTGGTTTATTTAAGTACCAACGTTATGATATGTTTTAATCAACATCAATCCATAACTCAGTTAGTACATTTATTTATTTCATGTTGGTAATTTTATACAGTGTTGACGGTTTTAAATTGTATTGTACAATCGTTATTTTGACGTCAGGTTGACGTTTAGGTACAAATTAAGTGAGGTTATATTTTATTCTTTTTAAATTTATTTGTAATTTAAAAGTAAAAATACCCAAAGCTCTTAGTAGCCGTGCTCAAAGGATGGTTTTGTCTCTTATTAATTATTTTGAAAGAGAGCGAGACAATGGTGGACCTTTAATGGATGTGAAATGTGTCAGAGATGTGAGTAAATATAAAATTTAGTTTATATCTATGGTCTTTTCACTTGAATATATTTCTACAAATAATTGTTAATTAACCTTTTAGAGTTGCAGCTGCTTTAGATGTCAGTATTTCTAAAGTAAATAAAATAGCACAACAAACGTGAGGTGAAACTGTCAGTAGCCCGAAAAAGAAACGAACACGTACTAAATCTGTTGTCGAATTAGACAATTTTACAACAGTTGGGATACGTAATGTAATTTATGAGATGTACCGTAATAGTAAGGACACAACATCTCTACGTGAGGCCTCTTAATAAATTAATTTGATTTTAGGAGAGCATGTTACTGTCGACACTATTAATATAAAATACCTCCCTTGAAAATACCTCCAAAGACTTCCCTTTGGAAGATTTTAAGAAATATAGGTTTTAAATATAAAAAGGACGATCCAAGACGTGGTCTAATGGAACTTCCCCAAATCGTTCTGAAAAGAATAAAATTTCTTAAGGAATATGTGAAATTAAAACAAGAAGGACTCTACAAATTTATATTTATTGATGAAACCTGGATTTTCAAAGGTGGGACTGTACGTCGTTCTTGGCAAGATGAAGATCTGCGTAGTATGAAAACATCCAAAGTAGGTGGAGCAAGGTGTGTACAGATTTGGAATTTTTTAATAACTTATTCTACCAGTATAATATTTATCTAAATAGAGAATGCATAAAAAAAAAACTATATATACATATATATTTTTATTTATTTATTTTTATTATTTTTTTTTTTCTTTTCTTTAATTATAGATATATCGTTCTTCATGCGGGAGGTGAAGGAGGGTTTGTGGAAGGAGCAGCATAAGTGTTTGTCTCCAAAACAAAGGATGTGACTTTCATGGGGAGATGAACCATAATAGTTTTATTAATTGGTTCCAACACCAATTGATCGCAAATTTAGAGGAACCGTCCGTTATTGTTATGCATAATGCCAGCTATCACAGTGTAACTGAGAACAAGTCACCAACTTCTTCAAGTAAAAAGGCCGATATTCAGCAGTGGCTGCGGGATAATAAAATACTAAATACTATTACTAAATTTAGTGAAAATGTAAGAAATTTTTCTATATTTAGTAGAAAATTTGTTTTTGTGTAATGTACTTTTGCTATATGTCACTTATTTTTTAAGGTACAAACCTCCGCCTATATATATTGTTGACAAAATGGCGGAGGAAAATGGGCACCAAGTTTTAAGATTCCCTCCATATCATTGCAATTTTAACGCAATTGAAAATATATGGAGTATGTGCAAGCGGTATTATGATGACAACGTAGGAAAGCAAGGCAGTTCGATGCAGGCTTCTTTGACAACGTGGCGAGAGGCGCTATCCTCAGTTACAAAAGAAAAGTGACAAAACACCGTCCGCCATACTGAAGAAGAAATAAAAAATGGTACAACAGGGAAGTCTTTTTCGATTCAGAAAATATTACCACATGCATTATAAATCCTGATGAAGATTCAAGTAACGATTCTGATTGGTTCGGTGAAGAAGATCTTAATGATAATCAGTAATTACCATCAAAGTCAAGAAACAAGATAAGGCTCCTTGTAGAGGCAGAAACCCCAACCGTGGTAAAACAATCAAGATCTGTGAAAAAGAAAATTATTGCTGCCATTTTAAGAGCGAAGATGAGTTTCTAGTAGCCTGGGACCAAACCTGTGCAGAAGTACCAACTGAAAAGTGGGAAGACATTTTTAACACGTGGTTTATACGTATGAGGAAGTGTATTGAACGTGATGGAAAGTACTTTGAAAAAGTTTAAAAAGTAAGTTGTGGCAAAATGTTCGTATCCAGAATTGGCCTGTTCACTCATGAATAGGCATCTCGTCAAAGTTTGTGAAATATTTGTCTTTTAGTAGCGAAGGGCTGTCGTTGATTGGACGTAGCCGTTATATATATTTATTTTTTGAACTGTTTGTATATTTAAGTATTTTCCATGTTGGGTGATATTTCTATAACGTACTTTAATCTGTATATTGTGTTTGTATATTTTAAAAGGTTTTATAATTTGTAATGTAAGTGAACAAAAGCAATATTTAATTTTGTATCTTGGTCAATAAACAAATATTATACAAGGTGTCTCAAAAGAAATTTTATATTTATTTAGCTTACTGCGTGAACGCAACGTATCCGAGGGGCGCGGGGGTTATGTCAATCGGTAGCCTGGCTCTTGGGAATTCCGTCGCTATGGAGCATTTCTCGGGAGCAGACCGCGCGTTATGCGTGCGAGAGTTTTACAAAAACGGTGATTCGGCGACTGTAGCGCGTAGAAAATTCTGCAGTATTCGAGGTTTTCGCCACTTAAATGATGCGCCAAGCATTCCTCTCATTTGACATTGGGTTAAAATGTTTGAAGAGACTGGTACAACGCTGGATAAATCAAAATCCGGGCGACCTAGGTCATCAAGAACGGTAGAAAACGTGGAGAATGTTAATCAGTCTGTTCGTGACGACCCGAACCTTTCAATTTGGAAGCGCGCAAGTGCTTTAAATGTGCATAGATCATCATTACATCGCATTATGCACAAAGACCTAAAGCTGCACCCCTACAAAATTCAATTGGTGCAAGAATTAAAGCCCCAAGATGCCAGTCAGAGGCTTAATTTCGTAAATCAGTTGATTGAGCGATTTTCAACGTTTACCAACATTTTGTTTTCGGATGAAGCTCATTTTCATCTTAATGGCCACGTAAATAAGCAGAACTGCCGCTACTGGAGTGCAACGAATCCGAAACGGAAACATCAGAAACCCCTACATTCGCCTAAAGTGACCGTATGGGCTGCGATGTCGGCGCGAGGAATTATCGGCCCTTACTTTTTTGAAGACGAAAGGGGACGTGCAGTTACAGTGAATTCAGAGCGTTATGTGGAGATGTTAGACAACTTCTTGGTACCTGAACTGCAAAACTTTCCTGGCTATAACCAAAGAACATGGTTTCAACAGGACGGAGCAACTTCACACACGTCCAATATGTCTCTGCCACGTGTTCGTGAAATTTTCTCAGGCAAATTGATCTCCCAGAGAGGTGACATAAATTGGCCTCCACGCAGTCCAGATTTAACCCCTATGGACTTTTTCCTATGGGGTTATCTTAAATCTAAAGTTTACGCCAATAAACCGACTTCACTGGCGCATTTGAAAGAAAATATCCGTCACGAAATGGCAGCCATCCCTGAGTCCACCTGCCGAGACGTCATAAGTAATTTTACTGTTCGATTAAATGAGTGCCGAGAACGCGAGGGTCTACATTTAGACGATATTATTTTTAAGAAAAAATCCCCAAAAAGTGTATTTTAATAATTAATAAACATTTTTTCTATATACGGCTTACTTTTTTTTTAATCGATCCACTAAATATAAAATTTCTTTTGAGACACCTTGTATATGATTAATAAAATATGTTCTATTTACATTTGTTACGTTCTTTATTTTTTTTGTAATTTTAACCTACAGGTCTGTTACGTAGAACGGTTTATTATCATCAAATGCAAAGGAAAAGAAATTTTAGCATACTCATTACATTTTACACTTGCAGCTAGTGGCAATAAACTGTTCGGCTGGATATAATATTTGAATATTCATTATTCGAAACAAAATTGTATCTAACATCTGAAATTCAAAAATTTCTATTCGAATAATAAAAAATTTGACTCTTTATCATTGCTTTCCGATATCATTTAGTGAGTTCATGAAGCAAGCTCGGAGCGTTCGAGAAAAGGTTTAACGCGTTTATACGAGCGGTCTGGAGTTAAACAGTGTGACTCGGAACACTCCGTGTTTGTTTCCCGAACCCGCTGTGTCAATGTGACACCAAGCGAAAAATGAAAGTAAATTTTATAAAAAGTATTAAAAGAACACGACACATTTCTAAAAACAAATATTTCTGATGATTCTTATACACTGAAATTTATAATTTTTTTTTTAATACTACATTACACACTTAATATAATATAAACCATAAATTTCGCGACAAATCGGTTAGAAAAAACTGCTGTGCATCATAATTTACATTAATTCCTTTCCTCCATAGGAAATATAGGTTTTCAATATATTTTTAGAAGTTGTTCGATATAACCTAACTTTTTTTGACAGATTACGAATTTGCAACAAGGTGAGTTTTTCAACTGTGACGTCATTTCATAGTTACGGTAAATGGACTTTATGTGTGGAAGATTAAGGAACATTTTTTTTTTGCGGTAATGAAGTCAAAATGAACAATATTTTGAAAATAATTTATCGTTTGTTATTCTATGTACTAAGAGCTTTTATTTAAAATACTACATGAACTTTTAAAATAAAATATGTATTTTTCAACAGTAAAAAAATAAATCTGACAAAAATTACATCTGAACTATTATGATTTTTGGAAAATACCGTGGAAACAAAAGATAACTTTTTTTTGCCAAATCTAAAAGTTAGGTTAGAGCGAGTAGTTTTAGGAACATTATAGCTATTATATTTAATAATTAACTTAATAAATATTATTTTGGTTCTTTTTACAAGCACATTTAATTAAAAAAAAAAAAAAAAATACATATATTTAATTCAACAGTCCACCAACGGTGCCCTATACGGAGGCGTGTGATGGCGGTTTCCTCCCTGAGGTTAATCCTGCAGGAAGAACCCCATGGTTTAACGTCTTCCATAATCTGCATAACTTAACGTTCTGTGTGCGGCTCCACTCATTTTGCCACATGTCTAAAACCAGGTGTTTCAGATGACTCTTTGCGTCATCTGGAAAAATGAAACTCACATCAATCATAGGTCTGTGGGAGGCGGCTCTTGCAGCTGCATCTGCCGCTTCGTTGCCTTTAATACCAACATGTCCCGGTATACAAAACAGCTCTACCCTCACATTCTGAGCATTCAGATTGTGGAGTTGCAACCGCATCTTTCGTACAAGAGGATGCACTGGATCTGGATCTTGGATACTCTTCAGAGCGCTCAGCGAGTCCGTCAAGATAACACTTGACCGACTTTGCTCTGACGAAACAAAACACAGGGCCTTGAAAATAGCGTACAGCTCAGCAGTGTACACACTCGTAATGGAGTGCAGACGGTACTGAAACTCTTGACGTGGGTTCAGGACAACGAACGCACACACTTAAGAATAAGTAGTTAGTTAGTTAAAGTTTGTGGCGCACAGCAACAAAGGCTATTTGCGCCTAACGCAGCCATCTAAATGACTACACTACATATTAAAAACAATAAATTAAACAATTAATAAATAGATAAAATCAATAAAATTACACATACTCAATAAAAGAAATCTTGCACAAAAAAACACATATAAATAAGATAAAAAGTCTGTTCGAAAATTTGAACAGACTCAGGATGATGGTAAGAGTCTGTAAAGGGGCCAATTACAATCGAATATCACAGTATAGAAATAGAACACGTTAAAATAAGGTGCAAGACTTCACACATAAAACCGTAAGTTCGATTCTCTCAGGAAGAGTATCAGCCTGTCCATGAGTACTCTGTCGTCACCTAAAGCAACTGACAGTTCATAGCACAGGCCTAGCCTCTCCCTGATATCCTAGAACTGCGCACATTCGTTTAAAAAGTGTAAGACAGACAAATCTGTGTTACACGTCCCACAGATAGGGGACTCTTCACCTCGAAGGACCCCGCAGGGGAAGTTCATAATGGCCATAACACCTGGCCATGGGTCGAGCTTTCGGGCCTGATGATCCCGCGTACCCTCAATCACGCAAGGGAAGTTCATAATGGTCCCTGCACCTGACCATATAGAACTTTTGGGCCTGATGATCCCCCGTACCCTGAATCACATATCATTTGGGAGGAGACAGTTCAGAGAAGCCGATTATGGGAATAGGCTTATCTGTTGTCTCTTTTATCTCCCACTTAAATTCCTACCCACGTGTTTGCCGTGTGTGGAGACCCGTAACGCCGGAGAAGAGGATCCTGGTGGGTTGAGGAAGACTGCTGCCCGCGGACAGTACGATCCCAAAACGCCTTCTTTGGCCTCGGATTCTGTAAAACGGGAGGCTTTGTATGGTCAGCTCAGTCAATCGGCTGGTGTCACGGTTCATGAATAGAGTGGCTCCACTACTATATCGTGGATGCCGGGGTAATGCCGTGCCACTAGACAAGTAATCGGGGGTCTGTGGGAGCGGATGCAGCTCGCAAGGTTCCAGAGTTAGCTACTTTTGGTTCTCGAGCGGGTCGAGCAGCCCGTGACTACTTCCTCCGATGCTATATCATCCTGACATGTCTGGCGCAATGAGCCGGTTTGCGGCCAACGTCCCCGGTGTGGGGCTCCCTGGTGGGTGGGCATGGCAGGGTGATGAAATTTTTTATACGGGTATGGCGACTACCCGGAGGGATTCAATTTCTTTAATTTCCGCCAAAGTTGAGAATCAAACAAGAGACCTCGTCGTGATGCTCAGTCATCCGATGAGGGATGTGTAAGGCCTTCTGCAAAGAAGGTTGACAGAACTGTGGAGTTTTGTGCGCCAGTGCCTCGTTTTTTTGTTGTGAAAGTGTTGAAAAACGTGTGCAACTGGTATAAGATCGGTGCGAAAACTGTCGGATGGCACATTGCTTATTGAATGCGAAACTGAGGCTTCTTCCACGCTTCAGAAATGTGAAAAGTTTTGTGAGTTTTGTATTTCAGTACAACCACATACGGCACTGAATACTTCCAAAGGCGTCGTAACGGTCCGTGACCTTGTGTATGTTACGGAGGAAGAGTTTGTGCAGGAAATGGCATCGCAAGGTGTCGTGGAATGCAAGAAGCTCAACCCCCGGAACGGGAAGCCTTCGATCTCTATGGTGGTGTCCTTCGCTGGCACCAGGTGTCCAACATCGTTAAGGGTGGGGTACAACGTTTGTAACGTTTTCCCCTTCTACCCCAACCCGATGCGATGCTATAAAGGCCAGCGTTACGGTCACGCCTCTATTCGTTGTGGCAAATCTTCTATCTGTGTTAACTGCGGACAGGACCAACATGATTTTGAAACCTGTCCAAACGCGGCACACTGCATAAATTGCAAAGGGCCTCTACTTCACGCCACTGCCGAACGTACTTAGAAGAGAAGGCTATCCAGGTCATCAAGACGCACGATAGGATACCGTATTTTGACGCCAAGAGGAAGTACAAAGAAAGACTGCGCCGGTCAATTTTGCGAAATCATTCGCACAAGTAGCAGCAAAGAATGCAGCAAGCGTCCAGACACAGACAGAATCAGTGCTTCGTCCGACAGTTAAAGCGGTAGCATTAGCCGCGAAGAATTTCGAAAACCTGGGGGATCGGGTTTGAATAAATCCCCCTCCACTAAAGGAGAAAGCAATCAACCTCAGTTCTCCCAACCACCTAAGGAGTAGACTTCACCTGGAGAATATGTTGAACGATTTGAATTTGAGCTTTTTGATCGGCAGAAGACCCACGCACTTCTGTGCAGACACGGGTACAATTAGTGCTATAGATCTTAGCGTCGTTTCAGGAGCCATAGCTCCGTTGTTCAAATGGGATGTGCATCACGACCTTTGCGGTAGTGATCACTTTCCAATCCTCTTAAGGCCTCTGTTTAATACTGTTACCGAATCCCGCTGGCTACAGTGGGTTCTTCGATGAATCATTTCACGGATTCCATCACGGGCGCGGCTAAAAGCAGCATACCGCTGTCATCCACTCAGCCCCGTTGAGTTCCCATTCCCTGGTGGAACGAGGAATGCGACTTGGCGCTACGTGAAAGGAGACACCTCTTCAATACATTCCGTCATTGTCCAACAGAGGAAAACATGATAGCCTTCCAACGAGCGAAAGCTCGTGCTAATAGGATTGTGAAAGAAAGCAAGCGCGAATCATGGCGCAAATACGTATGCACCGTTACAGTTGCCACTCCAGTGACCAAAGTTTGGGAGAAGGTCCGGAAAATACTCGGCCTAAATACAGCTACAATCATTGCTGGCTTATCGGTAAATGATTTGGTTTTTAGAATCAAACGACTTGCTGGCCAACACACAGTGCGGCTTTTGCCGTCACCGCTCAACAGCAGATCATCTGGTCGGACTAGAGACAGCTATCAGGAATTCTTTCGTTGAAAACAAACACCTGGTGGCTGTGTTTTTCGATATTGAGAAAGCCTATGACACTGCATGGATTTATGTTATTCTCCGTACTCTGCATTCCTGGGGTCTCCGGGGACGCTTGATGTTCTTTATAAAAGACTTCATGTCGAACCGGCACTTCAGGGTGCGGATCGGAAATACTCTGTCACAAATGTTCGCACTGGACAATGGGGTCCCACAGGGCTCCACACTGAGCGTTACGCTATTTTTGATTGCCATTAACGGTGCAGCTTCATGTATTCGATTACCTGTACAGAGTTCGATATTTGTCGACGACATTGGTATCTTTGTCGCCGGACAAAAGACTAATACAATCGAACGTCAGCTCCAGCTGACCATCAATCGTCTCGATATATGGGCAATCGAAAATGGTTTAAAATTCTCGACCAGCAAAACTGTGTGTGTCCATTTTTGTAGGAAAAGGGGTGTCCATCCCAACCCTACACTCACGCTAAATGGAGCACAGTTACCATTTACCGATACTGCCAGATTTCTGGGTCTCGTTTTTGACAGTCATCTAACTTGGCGGCCACATTTTTTGTCCGTCAAGAAAAAGTGCCAAAAGTCGCTCAAGTTGTTGCGGGTCCTCAGTCATAAGTCATGGGATGCAGACCGCACTGTCATGCTGCGTTTATATCGTTCTCTAGTGCGCTCTAAGCTGGACTATGGATGTCTAGCTTATGGTTCAGCTAAATACCAAGAGATAAGAATTCTTGACACTGTACATCACACTGGAGTTAGATTGGCCACAGGTGCATTTCTCACCAGCACAATACTAAGCCTGCTGTGTGAAGCAGGTGAACCGTCACTGTACAATCGTCGTAAAATTCTGTCCCTGCGGTATATGGCTGCACTCAGTGCCAAGCCAGATTTTCCCGCGTATGACCCTATTCGACAAAATAGGCATACAGAGATTTAGAACAGAAAACCAAGAGCCAATAGGCCTTTTGGTCTGAGGAATTTCAACATTTTGAGTGAGATTGATTTTAATATGCCCAAAATGGCAAGTTTCGTTTGTGTGCTGTTCCACTTTCCTTTTGTGTGTTATCTTGACGGACTCGCTGAGCGCTCTGTGCATCCTCTTGTACTAAAGATCCGGTTGCTACTCCACAACCTGAATGCTCAGAATGTGAGGGTAGAGCTGTTTTGGATACCGGTACATGTTGGTATTAAAGGCAACCAAGCGACAGATGCAGCTGTAAAAGTCGCCTCACTCAGACCTATGATTGATGTGAGTTTCATTTTTCCAAATGACGCAAAGAGTCGTCTGAAACACTTGGTTTTAGACATGTGACAACATGAGTGGAGCCGCACGCAGAACGTTATGTTACGACAGATTAAGGGAGACGTTAAACCATGGGGTTCTTCCTGCAGGATTAACCTCAGGGAGGAAACCGCCATCACACGCCTCCGTATAGGTCACTGTTGGTGGACCCATGGACACCTCCTTCGAGGAGAAGAGTCCCCTATCTGTGAGACGTGTAACACAGATTTGTCTGTGTTACACTTCTTTAAGAAGCGAAGCCGTCGTTGATCTAGCGCCGCCAAGAAGCGAAGCCGTCGTTGATCTAGCGCCGCCAAGAAGCGAAGCCGTCGTTGATCTAGCGCCGCCAAGAAGCAAAGCCTTCGTTGATCAAGCGCCAACAAGAAGCGAAGCTGTCGTTGATCTAGCGCCCGCCAGCAAGCAAAGCCCTCGTTGATCTAGCGCTGCCAAGAAGCGAAGCCGTCGTTGATTTAGCGCCGCCAAGAAGCGAAGCCGCCGTTGATCTAGCGCCGCCAAGAAGCAAAGCTTTCGTTGATCTAGCGCCGCCAAGAAGCGAAGCTGTCGTTGATCTAGCGCCGCCAAGAAGCAAAGCTTTCGTTGATCTAACGCCGCCAAGAAGCGAAGCCGTCGTTGATCTAGCGCTGCCAAGAAGCAAAGCCGTCGTTGATCTAGCGCCGCCAAGAAGCGAAGCCGTCGTTGATCTAGCGCCGCCAAGAAGCGAAGCTGTCGTTGATCTAGCGCCGCCAAGAAGCAAAGCTTTCGTTGATCTAGCGCCGCCAAGAAGCGAAGCCGTCGTTGATCTAGCGCCGCCAAGAAGCAAAGCCTTCGTTGATCAAGCGCCAACAAGAAGCGAAGCTGTCGTTGATCTAGCGCCCGCCAGCAAGCAAAGCCCTCGTTGATCTAGCGCTGCCAAGAAGCGAAGCCGTCGTTGATTTAGCGCCGCCAAGAAGCGAAGCCGCCGTTGATCTAGCGCCGCCAAGAAGCGAAGCTGTCGTTGATCTAGCGCTGCCAAGAAGCAAAGCCGTCGATGATCTAGCGCCGCCAAGAAGCGAAGCCGTCGTTGATCTAGCGCTGCCAAGAAGCGAAGCCGTCGTTGATCTAGCGCTGCCAAGAAGCGAAGCCGTCGTTGATCTAGCGCCGCCAAGAAGCGAAGCCGTCGTTGATCTAGCGCCGCCAAGAAGCGAAGCTGTCGTTGATCTAGCGCCGCCAAGAAGCGAAGCCATCGTTGATCTAGCGCCGCCAAGAAGCAAAGCTTTCGTTGATCTAGCGCCGCCAAGAAGCGAAGCCGTCGTTGATCTAGCGCTGCCAAGAAGCGAAGCCGTCGTTGATCTAGCGCCGCCAAGAAGCGAAGCCGTCGTTGATCTAGCGTTGCCAAGAAGCGAAGCCGTCGTTGATCTAGCGCCGCCAAGAAGCGAAGCTGTCGTTGATCTAGCGCCGCAAAGAAGCGAAGCCGTCGTTGATCTAGCGCCGCCAAGAAGCGAAGCCGTCGTTGATCTAGCGCCGCCAAGAAGCGAAGCCGTCGTTGATCTAGCGTTGCCAAGAAGCGAAGCCGTCGTTGATCTAGCGCCGCCAAGAAGCGAAGCTGTCGTTGATCTAGCGCCGCAAAGAAGCGAAGCCGTCGTTGATCTAGCGCCGCCAAGAAGCGAAGCCGTCGTTGATCTAGCGCCGCCAAGAAGCGAAGCTGTCGTTGATCTAGCGCCGCCAAGAAGCGAAGCCATCGTTGATCTAGCGCCGCCAAGAAGCAAAGCTTTCGTTGATCTAGCGCCGCCAAGAAGCGAAGCCGTCGTTGATCTAGCGCTGCCAAGAAGCGAAGCCGTCGTTGATCTAGCGCTGCCAAGAAGCGAAGCCGTCGTTGATCTAGCGCCGCAAAGAAGCGAAGCCGTCGTTGATCTAGCGCCGCCAAGAAGCGAAGCTGTCGTTGATCTAGCGCCGCCAAGAAGCGAAGCTGTCGTTGATCTAGCGCCGCCAAGAAGCGAAGCCGCCGTTGATCTAGCGCCGCCAAGAAGCGAAGCCGCCGTTGATCTAGCGCCGCCAAGAAGCGAAGCTGTCGTTGATCTAGCGCTGCCAAGAAGCAAAGCCGTCATTGATCTAGCGCCGCCAAAAAGCGAAGCCGTCGTTGATCTAGCGCCGCCAAGAAGCAAAGCCTTCGTTGATCAAGCGCCAACAAGAAGCGAAGCTGTCGTTGATCTAGCGCCCGCCAGCAAGCAAAGCCCTCGTTGATCTAGCGCTGCCAAGAAGCGCAGCCGTCGTTGATTTAGCGCCGCCAAGAAGCGAAGCCATCGTTGATCTAGCGCCGCCAAGAAGCAAAGCCTTCGTTGATCTAGCGCCACCAAGAAGCGAAGCCGTCGTTGATCTAGCGCTGCCAAGAAGCGAAGCTGTCGTTGATCTAGCGCTGCCAAGAAGCAAAGCCCTCGTTGATCTAGCGCCGCAAAGAAGCGAAGCCGTCGTTGATCTAGCGCCGCCAAGAAGCAAAGCCTTCGTTGATCAAGCGCCAACAAGAAGCGAAGCTGTCGTTGATCTAGCGCCCGCCAGCAAGCAAAGCCCTCGTTGATCTAGCGCTGCCAAGAAGCAAAGCCTTCGTTGATCTAGCGCCACCAAGAAGCGAAGCCGTCGTTGATCTAGCGCTGCCAAGAAGCGAAGCTGTCGTTGATCTAGCGCTGCCAAGAAGCAAAGCCGTCGTTGATCTAGCGCCGCCAAGAAGCAAAGCCTTCGTTGATCTAGCGCCGCCAAGAAGCAAAGCCTTCGTTGATCTAGCGCCGCCAAGAAGCGAAGCTGTCGTTGATCTAGCGCCGCCAAGAAGCAAAGCCGTCGTTGATCTAGCGCCGCCAAGAAGCAAAGCCTTCGTTGATTTAGCGCCGCCAAGAAGCGAAGCCTTCGTTGATCTAGCGCCGCCAAGAAGCGAAGCTGTCGTTGATCTAGCGCCGCCAAGAAGCGAAGCTGTCGTTGATCTAGCGCCGCCAAGAAGCGAAGCTGTCGTTGATCTAGCGCCGTTAAGAAGCGAAGCCATCGTTGATCTAGCGCCGCCAAGAAGCGAAGCCGTCGTTGATCTAGCGCCGCCAAGAAGCAAAGCCTTTGTTGATCTAGCGCCGCCAAGAAGCGAAGCCGTCGTTGATCAAGCGCCGCCAAGAAGCGAAGCCGTCGTTGATCTAGCGCCGCCAAGAAGCAAAGCCTTCGTTGATCCAGCGCCGCCAAGAATCGAAGCCTTCGTTGATCTAGCGCCGCCAAGAAGCAAAGCCTTCGTTGATCTAGCGCCGCTAAGAAGCAAAGCCTACGTTGATCTAGCGCCGCCAAGAAGCGAAGCTGTCGTTGATCTAGCGCCGCCAAGAAGCAAAGCCTTCGTTGATCTAGCGCCGTTAAGAAGCAAAGCCTTCGTTGATCTAGCGCCGACAAGAAGCGAAGCTGTCGTTGATCTAGCGCCGCCAAGAAGCGAAGCTGTCGTTGATCTATCGCCGCCAAGAAGCAAAGCCTGCGTTGATCTAGCGCCTCCAAGAAGCGAAACCTTCGTTGATCTAGCGCCGCCAAGAAGCGAAGCTGTCGTTGATCTAGCGCCGCCAAGAAGCAAAGCCGTCGTTGATCTAGCGCCGCCAAGAAGCAAAGCCTTCGTTGATCTAGCGCCGCCACGAAGCAAAGCCGTCGTTGATCTAGCGCCGCCAAGAAGCAAAGCCTTCGTTGATCTACCGCCGCCAAGAAGCGAAGCTGTCGTTGATCTAGCGCCGCCAAGAAGCGAAGCTGTCGTTTATCTAGCGCCGCCAAGAAGCGAAGCTGTCGTTGATCTAGCGCCGTTAAGAAGCGAAGCCGTCGTTGATCTAGCGCCGCCAAGATGCGAAGCCGTCGTTGATCTAGCGCCGCCAAGAAGCAAAGCCTTTGTTGATCTAGCGCCGCCAAGAAGCGAAGCCGTCGTTGATCAAGCGCCGCCAAGAAGCGAAGCCGTCGTTGATCAAGCGCCGCCAAGAAGCGAAGCCGTCGTTGATCTAGCGCCGCCAAGAAGCAAAGCCTTCGTTGATCCAGCGCCGCCAAGAAGCGAAGCCTTCGTTGATCTAGCGCCGCCAAGAAGCGTAGCCGTCGTTGATCTAGCGCCGCCAAGAAGCGAAGCCGTCGTTGATCTAGCGCTGCCAAGAAGCGAAGCCGTCGTTTATCTAGCGCCGCCAAGAAGCGAAGCCGTCGTTGATCTAGCGCCGCCAAGAAGCGAAGCTGTCGTTGATCTAGCGCCGCCAAGAAGCGAAGCTGTCGTTGATCAAGCGCCGCCAAGAAGCGAAGCTGTCGTTGATCTAGCGCCGCCAAGAAGCGAAGCTGTCGTTGATCTAGCGCCGTTAAGAAGCGAAGCCGTCGTTGATCTAGCGCCGCCAAGAAGCGAAGCCTTCGTTGATCTAGCGCCGCCAAGAAGCGAAGCTGTCGTTGATCTAGCGCCGCCAAGAAGCGAAGCTGTCGTTGATCTAGCGCCGCCAAGAAGCGAAGCTGTCGTTGATCTAGCGCCGTTAAGAAGCGAAGCCGTCGTTGATCTAGCGCCGCCAAGAAGCGAAGCCGTCGTTGATCTAGCGCCGCCAAGAAGCAAAGCCTTTGTTGATCTAGCGCCGCCAAGAAGCGAAGCCGTCGTTGATCAAGCGCCGCCAAGAAGCGAAGCCGTCGTTGATCTAGCGCCGCCAAGAAGCAAAGCCTTCGTTGATCCAGCGCCGCCAAGAAGCGAAGCCTTCGTTGATCTAGCGCCGCCAAGAAGCAAAGCCTTCGTTGATCTAGCACCGCCAAGAAGCAAAGCCTTCGTTGATCTAGCGCCGCCAAGAAGCGAAGCTGTCGTTGATCTAGCGCCGCCAAGAAGCGAAGCTGTCGTTGATCTAGCGCCGCCAAGAAGCAAAGCCTTCGTTGATCTAGCGCCGCCAAGAAGCAAAGCCTTCGTTGATCTAGCGCCGCCAAGAAGCGAAGCTGTCGTTGATCTAGCGCCGCCAAGAAGCAAAGTCTTCGTTGATCTAGCGCCGCCAAGAAGCAAAGCCTTCGTTGATCTAGCGCCGCCAAGAAGCAAAGCTGTCGTTAATCTAGCGCCGCCAAGAAGCGAAGCTGTCGTTGATCTATTGCCGCCTAGAAGCAAAGCCTTCGTTGATCTAGCGCCGCCAAGAAGCGAAACCTTCGTTGATCTAGCGCCGCCAAGAAGCGAAACCTTCGTTGATCTAGCGCCGCCAAGAAGCAAAGCCTTCGTTGATCTACCGGCGCCAAGAAGCAAAGCCTTCGTTGATCTAGCGCCGCCAAGAAGCGAAGCTGTCGTTGATCTAGCGCCGCCAAGAAGCGAAGCTGTCGTTGATCTATCGCCGCCAAGAAGCAAAGCCTTCGTTGATCTAGCGCCGCCAAGAAGCGAAACCTTCGTTGATCTAGCGCCGCCAAGAAGCAAAGCCTTCGTTGATCTACTTCCGCCAAGAAGCGAAGCCGTTGTTGATCAAGCGCCGCCAAGAAGCGAAGCCGTCGTTGATCTAGCGCCGCCAAGAAGCAAAGCCTTCGTTGATCCAGCGCTGCCAAGAAGCGAAGCCTTCGTTGATCTAGCGCCGCCAAGAAGCAAAGCCTTCGTTGATCTAGCGCCGCTAAGAAGCAAAGCCTTCGTTGATCTAGCGCCGCCAAGAAGCAAAGCCTTCGTTGATCTAGCGCCGCCAAGAAGCGAAGCTGTCGTTGATCTAGCGCCGCCAAGAAGCGAAGCTGTCGTTGATCTATCGCCGCCCAGAAGCAAAGCCTTCGTTGATCTAGCGCCGCCAAGAAGCAAAGCCTTCGTTGATCTACCGCCGCCAAGAAGCGAAGCTGTCGTTGATCTAGCGCCGCCAAGAATCAAAGCCTTCGTTGATCTAGCGCCGCCAAGAAGCAAAGCCTTCGTTGATCTAGCGCCGCCAAGAAGCAAAGCCTTCGTTGATCTACCGCCGCCAAGAAGCAAAGCCTTCGTTGATCTAGCGCCGCCAAGAAGCAAAGCCTTCGTTGATCTACCGCCGCCAAGAAGCGAAGCTGTCGTTGATCTAGCGCCGCCAAGAAGTGAAGCCGTCGTTGATCTAGCGCCGCCAAGAAGCGAAGCCGTCGTTGATCTAGCGCTGCCAAGAAGCGAAGCCGTCGTTGATCTAGCGCCCACCAGGAAGCAAAGCCCTCGTTGATCTACCGCTGCTAAGAAGGTCGTTGATCTAGCGCCGCCAAGAAGCGAAGCTGTCGTTGATCTAGCGCCGCCAAGAAGCGAAGCCATCGTTGATCTAGCGTCGCCAAGAAGCAAAGCCTTCGTTGATCTAGCGCCGACAAGAAGCGAAGCTGTCGTTGATCTAGCGCCGCCAAGAAGCAAAGCCGTCGTTGATCTAGCGCCGCCAAGAAGCAAAGCCTTCGTTGATCTAGCGCCGCCAAGAAGCGAAGCTGTCGTTGATCTAGCGCCGCCAAGAAGCGAAGCTGTCGTTGATCTAGCGCCGCCAAGAAGCGAAGCCGTCGTTGATCTAGCGCCGCCAAGAAGCGAATCTGTCGTTGATCTAGCGCCGCCAAGAAGCGAAGCTGTCGTTGATCTAGCGCCGCCAAGAAGCGAAGCTGTCGTTGATCTAGCGCCGTTAAGAACCGAAGCCGTCGTTGATCTAGCGCCGCCAAGAAGCGAAGCCGTCGTTGATCTAGCGCCGCCAAGAAGCAAAGCCTTTGTTGATCTAGCGCCGCCAAGAAGCGAAGCCGTCGTTGATCAAGCGCCGCCAAGAAGCGAAGCCGTCGTTGATCTAGCGCCGCCAAGAAGCAAAGCCTTCGTTGATCTAGCGCCGCCAAGAAGCGAAGCCGTCGTTGATCTAGCGCCGCCAAGAAGCGAAGCCTTCGTTGATCTAGCGCCGCCAAGAAGCAAAGCCTTCGTGGATCTAGCGCCGCTAAGAAGCAAGGCCTTCGTTGATCTAGCGCCGCCAAGAAGCGAAGCTGTCGTTGATCTAGCGCTGCCAAGAAGCAAAGCCTTCGTTGATCTAGCGCCGCCAAGAAGCAAAGCCTTCGTTGATCTAGCGCCGCCAAGAAGCGAAGCTGTCGTTGATCTAGCGCCGCCAAGAAGCAAAGCTGTCGTTGATCTGTCGCCGCCAAGAAGCAAAGCCTGCGTTGATCTAGCGCCGCCAAGAAGCGAAACCTTCGTTGATCTAGCGCCGCCAAGAAGCAAAGCCTTCGTTGATCTACCGGCGCCAAGAAGCAAAGCCTTCGTTGATCTAGCGCCGCCAAGAAGCAAAGTCTTCGTTGATCTAGCGCCGCCAAGAAGCAAAGCCTTCGTTGATCTAGCGCCGCCAAGAAGCAAAGCTGTCGTTAATCTAGCGCCGCCAAGAAGCGAAGCTGTCGTTGATCTATTGCCGCCTAGAAGCAAAGCCTTCGTTGATCTAGCGCCGCCAAGAAGCGAAACCTTCGTTGATCTAGCGCCGCCAAGAAGCGAAACCTTCGTTGATCTAGCGCCGCCAAGAAGCAAAGCCTTCGTTGATCTACCGGCGCCAAGAAGCAAAGCCTTCGTTGATCTAGCGCCGCCAAGAAGCGAAGCTGTCGTTGATCTAGCGCCGCCAAGAAGCGAAGCTGTCGTTGATCTATCGCCGCCAAGAAGCAAAGCCTTCGTTGATCTAGCGCCGCCAAGAAGCGAAACCTTCGTTGATCTAGCGCCGCCAAGAAGCAAAGCCTTCGTTGATCTACTTCCGCCAAGAAGCGAAGCCGTTGTTGATCAAGCGCCGCCAAGAAGCGAAGCCGTCGTTGATCTAGCGCCGCCAAGAAGCAAAGCCTTCGTTGATCCAGCGCTGCCAAGAAGCGAAGCCTTCGTTGATCTAGCGCCGCCAAGAAGCAAAGCCTTCGTTGATCTAGCGCCGCTAAGAAGCAAAGCCTTCGTTGATCTAGCGCCGCCAAGAAGCAAAGCCTTCGTTGATCTAGCGCCGCCAAGAAGCGAAGCTGTCGTTGATCTAGCGCCGCCAAGAAGCGAAGCTGTCGTTGATCTATCGCCGCCCAGAAGCAAAGCCTTCGTTGATCTAGCGCCGCCAAGAAGCAAAGCCTTCGTTGATCTACCGCCGCCAAGAAGCGAAGCTGTCGTTGATCTAGCGCCGCCAAGAATCAAAGCCTTCGTTGATCTAGCGCCGCCAAGAAGCAAAGCCTTCGTTGATCTAGCGCCGCCAAGAAGCAAAGCCTTCGTTGATCTACCGCCGCCAAGAAGCAAAGCCTTCGTTGATCTAGCGCCGCCAAGAAGCAAAGCCTTCGTTGATCTACCGCCGCCAAGAAGCGAAGCTGTCGTTGATCTAGCGCCGCCAAGAAGTGAAGCCGTCGTTGATCTAGCGCCGCCAAGAAGCGAAGCCGTCGTTGATCTAGCGCTGCCAAGAAGCGAAGCCGTCGTTGATCTAGCGCCCACCAGGAAGCAAAGCCCTCGTTGATCTACCGCTGCTAAGAAGGTCGTTGATCTAGCGCCGCCAAGAAGCGAAGCTGTCGTTGATCTAGCGCCGCCAAGAAGCGAAGCCATCGTTGATCTAGCGTCGCCAAGAAGCAAAGCCTTCGTTGATCTAGCGCCGACAAGAAGCGAAGCTGTCGTTGATCTAGCGCCGCCAAGAAGCAAAGCCGTCGTTGATCTAGCGCCGCCAAGAAGCAAAGCCTTCGTTGATCTAGCGCCGCCAAGAAGCGAAGCTGTCGTTGATCTAGCGCCGCCAAGAAGCGAAGCTGTCGTTGATCTAGCGCCGCCAAGAAGCGAAGCCGTCGTTGATCTAGCGCCGCCAAGAAGCGAATCTGTCGTTGATCTAGCGCCGCCAAGAAGCGAAGCTGTCGTTGATCTAGCGCCGCCAAGAAGCGAAGCTGTCGTTGATCTAGCGCCGTTAAGAACCGAAGCCGTCGTTGATCTAGCGCCGCCAAGAAGCGAAGCCGTCGTTGATCTAGCGCCGCCAAGAAGCAAAGCCTTTGTTGATCTAGCGCCGCCAAGAAGCGAAGCCGTCGTTGATCAAGCGCCGCCAAGAAGCGAAGCCGTCGTTGATCTAGCGCCGCCAAGAAGCAAAGCCTTCGTTGATCCAGCGCCGCCAAGAAGCGAAGCCTTCGTTGATCTAGCGCCGCCAAGAAGCAAAGCCTTCGTGGATCTAGCGCCGCTAAGAAGCAAGGCCTTCGTTGATCTAGCGCCGCCAAGAAGCGAAGCTGTCGTTGATCTAGCGCGGCCAAGAAGCAAAGCCTTCGTTGATCTAGCGCCGCCAAGAAGCAAAGCCTTCGTTGATCTAGCGCCGCCAAGAAGCGAAGCTGTCGTTGATCTAGCGCCGCCAAGAAGCAAAGCTGTCGTTGATCTGTCGCCGCCAAGAAGCAAAGCCTGCGTTGATCTAGCGCCGCCAAGAAGCGAAACCTTCGTTGATCTAGCGCCGCCAAGAAGCAAAGCCTTCGTTGATCTACCGGCGCCAAGAAGCAAAGCCTTCGTTGATCTAGCGCCGCCAAGAAGCGAAGCTGTCGTTGATCTAGCGCCGCCAAGAAGCGAAGCTGTCGTTGATCTATCGCCGCTAAGAAGCAAAGCCTTCGTTGATCTAGCGCCGCCAAGAAGCGAAACCTTCGTTGATCTAGCGCCGCCAAGAAGCAAAGCCTTCGTTGATCTACCGCCGCCAAGAAGCGAAGCCGTCGTTGATCAAGCGCCGCCAAGAAGCGAAGCCGTCGTTGATCTAGCGCCGCCAAGAAGCAAAGCCTTCGTTGATCCAGCGCCGCCAAGAAGCGAAGCCTTCGTTGATCTAGCGCCGCCAAGAAGCAAAGCCTTCGTTGATCTAGCGCCGCTAAGAAGCAAAGCCTTCGTTGATCTAGCGCCGCCAAGAAGCGAAGCTGTCGTTGATCTAGCGCCGCCAAGAAGCAAAGTCTTCGTTTATCTAGCGCCGCCAAGAAGCAAAGCCTTCGTTGATCTAGCGCCGCCAAGAAGCGAAGCTGTCGTTGATCTAGCGCCGCCAAGAAGCGAAGCTGTCGTTGATCTATCGCCGCCCAGAAGCAAAGCCTTCGTTGATCTAGCGCCGCCAAGAAGCAAAACCTTCGTTGATCTAGCGCCGCCAAGAAGCAAAGCCTTCGTTGATCTACCGCCGCCAAGAAGCGAAGCTGTCGTTGATCTAGCGCCGCCAAGAATCAAAGCCTTCGTTGATCTAGCGCCGCCAAGAAGCAAAGCCTTCGTTGATCTAGCGCCGCCAAGAAGCAAAGCCTTCGTTGATCTACCGCCGCCAAGAAGCAAAGCCTTCGTTGATCTAGCGCCGCCAAGAAGCAAAGCCTTCGTTGATCTACTGCCGCCAAGAAGCGAAGCTGTCGTTGATCTGGCGCCGCCAAGAAGCGAAGCCGTCGTTGATCTAGCGCTGCCAAGAAGCGAAGCCGTCGTTGATCTAGCGCCCGCCAGGAAGCAAAGCCCTCGTTGATCTACCGCTGCTAAGAAAGTCGTTGATCTAGCGCCGCCAAGAAGCGAAGCTGTCGTTGATCTAGCGCCGCCAAGAAGCGAAGCCATCGTTGATCTAGCGCCGCCAAGAAGCAAAGCCTTCGTTGATCTAGCGCCGCCAAGAAGCGAAACCTTCGTTGATCTAGCGCCGCCAAGAAGCAACGCCTTCGTTGATCTACCGGCGCCAAGAAGCAAAGCCTTCGTTGATCTACCGGCGCCAAGAAGCAAAGCCTTCGTTGATCTAGCGCCGCCAAGAAGCGAAGCTGTCGTTGATCTAGCGCCGCCAAGAAGCGAAGCTGTCGTTGATCTATCGCCGCTAAGAAGCAAAGCCTTCGTTGATCTAGCGCCGCCAAGAAGCGAAACCTTCGTTGATCTAGCGCCGCCAAGAAGCAAAGCCTTCGTTGATCTACCGCCGCCAAGAAGCGAAGCCGTCGTTGATCTATCGCCGCCAAGAAGCAAAGCTTTCGTTGATCTAGCGCCGCCAAGAAGCGAAGCTGTCGTTGATCTAGCGCCGCCAAGAAGCGAAGCTGTCGTTGATCTATCGCCGCCCAGAAGCAAAGCCTTCGTTGATCTAGCGCCGCCAAGAAGCAAAACCTTCGTTGATCTAGCGCCGCCAAGAAGCAAAGCCTTCGTTGATCTACCGCCGCCAAGAAGCGAAGCTGTCGTTGATCTAGCGCCGCCAAGAATCAAAGCCTTCGTTGATCTAGCGCCGCCAAGAAGCAAAGCCTTCGTTGATCTAGCGCCGCCAAGAAGCAAAGCCTTCGTTGATCTACCGCCGCCAAGAAGCAAAGCCTTCGTTGATCTAGCGCCGCCAAGAAGCAAAGCCTTCGTTGATCTACTGCCGCCAAGAAGCGAAGCTGTCGTTGATCTGGCGCCGCCAAGAAGCGAAGCCGTCGTTGATCTAGCGCTGCCAAGAAGCGAAGCCGTCGTTGATCTAGCGCCCGCCAGGAAGCAAAGCCCTCGTTGATCTACCGCTGCTAAGAAAGTCGTTGATCTAGCGCCGCCAAGAAGCGAAGCTGTCGTTGATCTATCGCCGCCCAGAAGCAAAGCCTTCGTTGATCTAGCGCCGCCAAGAAGCAAAACCTTCGTTGATCTACCGCCGCCAAGAAGCGAAGCCGTCGTTGATCTATCGCCGCCAAGAAGCAAAGCTTTCGTTGATCTAGCGCCGCCAAGAAGCGAAGCTGTCGTTGATCTAGCGCCGCCAAGAAGCGAAGCTGTCGTTGATCTATCGCCGCCCAGAAGCAAAGCCTTCGTTGATCTAGCGCCGCCAAGAAGCAAAACCTTCGTTGATCTAGCGCCGCCAAGAAGCAAAGCCTTCGTTGATCTACCGCCGCCAAGAAGCGAAGCTGTCGTTGATCTAGCGCCGCCAAGAATCAAAGCCTTCGTTGATCTAGCGCCGCCAAGAAGCAAAGCCTTCGTTGATCTAGCGCCGCCAAGAAGCAAAGCCTTCGTTGATCTACCGCCGCCAAGAAGCAAAGCCTTCGTTGATCTAGCGCCGCCAAGAAGCAAAGCCTTCGTTGATCTACTGCCGCCAAGAAGCGAAGCTGTCGTTGATCTGGCGCCGCCAAGAAGCGAAGCCGTCGTTGATCTAGCGCTGCCAAGAAGCGAAGCCGTCGTTGATCTAGCGCCCGCCAGGAAGCAAAGCCCTCGTTGATCTACCGCTGCTAAGAAAGTCGTTGATCTAGCGCCGCCAAGAAGCGAAGCTGTCGTTGATCTAGCGCCGCCAAGAAGCGAAGCCATCGTTG
This sequence comes from Liopterus haemorrhoidalis, assembly GCA_963971575.1. Lineage (NCBI taxonomy): Eukaryota > Metazoa > Arthropoda > Insecta > Coleoptera > Dytiscidae > Liopterus > Liopterus haemorrhoidalis. The sequence continues at coordinate 25,966,092 of OZ020614.1, read as the reverse complement.
ATCTAGCGCCGCCAAGAAGCAAAGCCTTCGTTGATCTAGCGCCGCCAAGAAGCGAAACCTTCGTTGATCTAGCGCCGCCAAGAAGCAAAGCCTTCGTTGATCTACCGGCGCCAAGAAGCAAAGCCTTCGTTGATCTACCGGCGCCAAGAAGCAAAGCCTTCGTTGATCTAGCGCCGCCAAGAAGCGAAGCTGTCGTTGATCTAGCGCCGCCAAGAAGCGAAGCTGTCGTTGATCTATCGCCGCTAAGAAGCAAAGCCTTCGTTGATCTAGCGCCGCCAAGAAGCGAAACCTTCGTTGATCTAGCGCCGCCAAGAAGCAAAGCCTTCGTTGATCTACCGCCGCCAAGAAGCGAAGCCGTCGTTGATCTATCGCCGCCAAGAAGCAAAGCCTTCGTTGATCTAGCGCCGCCAAGAAGCGAAACCTTCGTTGATCTACCGCCGCCAAGAAGCGAAGCTGTCGTTGATCTAGCGCCGCCAAGAAGCGAAGCCTGCGTTGATCTAGCGCCGCCAAGAAGCGAAGCCTTCGTTGATCTAGCGCCGCCAAGAAGCGAAGCCGTCGTTGATCTAGCGTCGCCAAGAAGCGAAGCCGTCGTTGATCTAGCGCCCGCCAGGAAGCGAGAGCCGTGGTTGCCGAGAAGCGACCAATTTGTCGGATAATATTTCGCAGTTTTTACTGTTTACTTTTACTACTGAAGATTCTTCTACTAAGCCAGACAGCGAAGTGAAGTGTTCGGCTGCCGAGAAGCGACCGTGTCTCTCCGTTGAATGCTCGCTTCTTTTAAACCATCCGTTCAGTGGAGGGGGAAAGGATTTTGAGTAGTAGTGGAGTAAGGCCACGCCCAGTTATTGGAAACTGAGCATTATTATTTTAAAAGACTCTAAATTGGAGCTTTTTAGCTGTTTTACGGGTCGCGATAGATGGAAAATGACTCGGTGAATCTAATGGTGTAAGATATGACGCGGTGCGACCCTTAGTTCGCGAGAACTAAGTGTAACAAATGTTCTGTTACGACGTGCTACATATAATTGTATATTTATTTAATGTTACTGACCTCTGCTTTGTTTCAAGATTATTCTTAAACATATGTTCAATTAGATTTATTTTGAAAAAAATATATTTAATTAAATAATTATATTTCTTTTATAATAAACTTAATTTATCTCATTCCGTGCGAAGAACGGGTATTCTGCTAGTTTAGTATAAGGCTTCAGAAGAAAGTTTAAGACGTAAATTAAGGAATGAAAAGAAATTTTTTAGGAGTTATTTATTTTAACACGATTTTTGCAAAAGTTTGCTAGTAAGTATTTGTTCCATACCCTGTAACCTATAGGGGCCAATCCAAAATTCTGAAAAAAAACTTGGTTTGCGGAATGATGTGAACTGAAATAGAACAACGTGAATTTTTTATCGGATTATATTTTTGGAAGACATCGCTTTTTTTGTGTTTTTTACAAAATTGTTTATTTTTTTAATTCGTGTTCTAAATAATGGCTAATAACGTTATGTTATGGCTTTTTGTGTAGGTATTCATTTGAAATTAAAGAAATATAATTATAATTGTTAACAGCTCAGGCTTGATTGCAAGTTGCGTAGGGCGAGGACGTAGTAGCAAGGTTAACGGCTGGTATACATATTCTAACCTATTATTTGATTTATTATTATTATTATTTTAATGTATCGAACAGGAGTAAATCATTTGTAGTAGTAAATTACTTACATATAAAACAAACAATATGTTGTTGATAGTGTTAAATACGTTTCTGAAATTGAAAAAATGAAGCCATTTATTAATATATTTTTTATTAATTTAATGAAAACTTAGATAGGAAGCAAACAGTAGAAAAAATAAATGAAAGCTCTTAGTATTGAAATTAATGACTTTTTTTTGTAAAGTGATTATCAAAAAACTTTTGATTTTGATGTGATTATACATACCTATACAGTTCATTTTAAATTGCTCCCCATTGCTATCTCGAGAATTATCTAGGAAAACACATTTTATTTTAGTTTATTTTATTCTGATTTCAACGATATAAACAAGTCTTAGCCTTACATTACAAATAATCGAGAAAAACGCAAGTTTATTTGAATTTTATTGAAATGAACTATTATGAGCTTAAAAATATTGTTTAAAATTACACCCATTCTCATTTATGCATACTTTCATTTTTTAAATAAATATTTCCTACCTTTTTTTAATATACTTCCATTGTCATTAGCAATACTGTATTGGATACTATTTTTTAAATGTTGTACATCTGGATGCAGAATGTTGTACACTTTGTCTTTGACAAAACCCCTAAAAATCTAATAGGGTACCATTCTCAGTAAATATTTACCGCAGCACGAGAATTCTTGTGACACAAAATGTGTCAAACATATCAATTTTGTCGTCATGAGTAAAATTATTCATATTATTTTCGAAATACTAACACAACAAACAGTATTGACAAATTACAACAAATAATGAAACAAAACAAGAACGTTCAACTGTTATCAGTCATAGCACTCGTTTTTCAACCAGGGATGGGGAGTCGGAGTCGGGAGTCGGGAGTCGAGAAATCGAAACTTTTTGTAGGAGTCGGAGTCGGGAGTCGGAAAAAATTATCGACTCACGACTTTTTGATTACATTTTTATCAAGGAAGAGAACAATCCGAAAACTAAAGCAAAATACCATACAACCAGAAGCACGGAAACAAGAACGACATTTTGTTCTCTGTACATGAACGAAAATTATATTAAAAATATTCAATACCGGTTTGACACGGTTTCCTTCATGCTTTCCAGTTGAATCTTTAATTAATATTATTAGTATTAACAGATTAATGATGTAAGATAAAAATTTTTGTTTTTAGTCTTATCTAATTTTTCTTTTTCTGTATACTTTGTTTATTATGTTTAAGCGGAACTAAACTAGATTTTTATTTTCTCAAGTTGTAAGGAGTTCTGTGATTATTTCATGTTTTATATTGGCAGCTAAAAGCTAAATGTCAAAAGAAAAAAGTAGCATGTTATGAAAAATAAAGTATATCTAATACAAAACATTTTTTTTTTAATTAATATATTATATATAACAAGGGAAGTTCATAGTGGTCGCGTCACCTGACCATATAGAGCTTTTGGGCCTGATGATCCCACGTACCCTGAATCACATATCATTTGGGAGGAGACAGTTCAGAGAAGCCGATTGTAGGAATAGGCTTATCTGTTGTCTCTTTTATCTCCCACTTAAATTCCTACCTACGTGTTTGCCGTGCGTGGAGACCCGTAACGCCGGAGAAGAGGATCCTGGTCGGTTGAGGGAGACTGCTGCCCGCGGACAGTACGATCCCAACACGCCTTCTTTGGCCTCGGATTCGGTAAAACGGGAGGCTGAGTCTGGTCAGCTCAGTCAATCGGCTGGTGTCGCAGTTCATGAATAGAGTGGCTCCACTACTGGATCGTGGATGCCGGGGTAATGCCGTGCCACTAGACAAGTATTTGGGGGTCTGTGGGAGCGGATGCAGCTCGCAAGGTTCCAGCGTTGGCGACTACTGGTTCTCGAACGGGTCGAGCAGCCCGTGACTACTTCCTCCGATGCTATATCATCCTGACATGTCTGGCGCAATGAGCCGGTTTGCGGCCAACGTTCTCGGTGTGGGGCTCCCTGGTGGGTGGGCATGGCAGGTTGATGAAACATTTTATACGGGTATGGCGACTACCCGGAAGGATAAACCCATCAGACGAGGGATGTGTAAGACCTTCTCCTAAGAAGGTAGATAGGTTGGTTGAGTATTGTGCGCCAGTACCATGATTTCTCGTCGTGAAGGTGCAAGAAGAGAGTATATCTTTTAAGGAGATGTCCCCCTTCTTTGTTGCCCGAACGTTAAAGAATACGTGCCCAACTGGTGTTAAGTCAGTACGCAAATTGTCGGACGGTACGTTGTTAGTCGAAGCAGAGACTGAGTCTTCGTCGACGCTGCAGAAATGCGAGGTATTTGGTAAATACCGTATTTCTGTTCTGCCACACAAGGCTCTTAATACAACTCGTGGCGTCATAACAGATCGCGATCTTGCTTACGTCACGGAGGAAGAGTTCGTGCAGGAAATGGCATCGCAAGGTGTCATTGAATGCAGAAAACTCAAACCACGAAATGGAAAGCCCTCGATCTCAATGGTGGTGTCCTTCGCCGGCATCAACATGAAGTTGAAACCTGTCCAAACGCGGCACACTGCGTGAATTGCAAAGGTGCGCATGCATCCACCTCACGCCACTGCCCAACGTACTTGGAGGAAAAGGCCATTCAGACGATCAAGACGCAGGACAAGATACCATATTATGACGCCAAGAGGAAATATAAAGAAAGTGCACCTGTTACTTTCGCGAAATCCTTCGCGCAGCTAGCAGCAAAAAGAACAGCAAGCGTCCAGACTCAGACGGAGACAGTGCCCCGTCCGACTTTAGCGACAAATATAGTTGCGCCCAAACAATCCGGCAATGAAAAGGTGTTGGAATCGATCCCCGAGACCAAAATTCAGACCCCACAATCCGGGAGGTCGGGTCTGAATAAACCCCCCCAATCAAAAAGAGAACGCACACCATCTCAGTTCTCCCCACTACCTAAGGAAAAGTCTCCACAAACTTCTCCAAAAACAAGAAGCGACCAGAGAGAGTGTGGTCGCTTCTGCCAAACCCTCATCAGCTACTCCAGTATCGGAGACTGATAAGGGAACTGTTGGCTCTCAATGGATACCAGTGAGAGCCAAACCATCCAAAAGAGAGTCCAGTGTATCCACGAAAGTAGCTGGACAAACAAGTTAAACCGTCGCCGAGAAAATGGCTGTTGACCCGCAACCTAAGGGTAAACCAAAGATCATTAGGTTGCGGGGTAACTCCCCTAAACAAAAATGAATGGTCCACTAATGCAGTGGAACTGTAACGGTGTATATCAGCGCTATGAAGAGCTAAGAAAATAAATGTACAAGTTTGCACCATCATGTGTATGTCTACAGGACACAAATTTCAAGGATACCGACACATTCTCTCCTAGAGGATACTCCGTGTTTCGCACGGATTTCCTTACGGGGGCAAGAGCATGTGACGGCGTGGCAATTCTCATTAGAGACACATTGTACCACGACCCTGTAGACATTGACACTGAGTTGCAGGTCGTAGCAGTTCGTGTTGCACTTCCCCTCCAGGTGACGATTTGTTCTATCTACCTTCCCCCTGGTGTTCGAACTGACATCCGAGATGTCGTGAACATCATCGATCAACTCCCACCGCCCTTCATACTGCTAGGCGATTTTAACGCCTACAATGTGTGTTGGGGACCGGTGCGGAACGATCGACGGGGACGTCACCTGGAGAATATGTTGAACGATTTGAGTTTGAGCTTTTTGAACGACGGCAGACCCACGCACTTCTGTGCAGCAACGGGTACATTTAGTGCTATAGATCTTAGCGTCGTTTCAGGAGCAATCGCTCCATTGTTCAATTGGGATGTGCATCACGACCTGTGCGGTAGTGCAATCCTCTTAAGGCCTCTGTTTAATACTGTTACCGAATCCCGCTGGCCACAGTGGGTTCTTCGGAAAGCAGATTGGACCAAGTTTGCGGAATCATTCTCTCATGAGGATATTCCGAACTTGACCGTAGACGAGGAGGTGAATCATTTCACGGATTCCATCACGAGCGCGGCTAAAAGCAGCATACCGCTGTCATCCACTCAGCCCCGTTGAGTTCCCTGGTGGAACGACGAATGCGACTTTGCGCTACTTGAAAGGAGACACCTCTTCAATACATTCCATCGTTGTCCAACAGAGGAAAACATGATAGCCTTTCAGCGAGCGAAAGCTCATGCTAAGAGGATTGTGAAAGAAAGCAAGCGCGAATCATGGCGCAAATACGTATGCACCGTTACAGTTGCCACATTATCCATCTGAGTTTCTAACTCGTAAAGCAGGTCTAGAATCTATACCTCTTAATTTCTTCTCCAGAAATGACGAGGTATACAACCTGCTTTTCTCTCGTGAAGAGCTAGATAGCGCGATGTCAAAGTGTAAGGTTAGCTCTCCTGGTCCAGATGCGATACATTATCGTATGATCCGAAATCTTCCGGAATCATCTAAGTCTAGGCTTTTGAATGTCTATAATAGGATATGGACTGAGGGCAAGTGCCCGACCAAGTGGAAGGAATCTCATATAATTCCTATCCCCAAAGTCAGGAAAGATAAACACTTGCCCTCTAGCTATAGACCAATATCACTGACCAGTTGTCTCTGCAAGCTCATGGAGCGAATGATCAGCAAGCGTCTGATTTGGTTTTTAGGATCAAACGACTTGCTGGCCAACACACAGTGCGGCTTTCGCCGTCACCGCTCAACAGCAGATCATCTGGTCAGACTAGAGACAGCTATCAGGAATGCTTTCGTTGAAAACAAACACCTGGTAGCTGTGTTTTTCAATATTGAGAAAGCCTATGACACTGCATGGATTTATGGTATTCTCCGTACTTTGCATTCCTGGGGTCTCCGGGGACGCTTGATGTTCTTTATAAAAGATTTCATGTCGAACCGGCGCTTCAGGGTGCGGATCGGAAATACCCTGTCACAAATGTTCGCACTGGACAATGGGGTCCCACAGGGCTCCATACTGAGCGTTACGCTATTTTTAATTGCCATTAACGGTGCAGCTTCATGTATTCGATTACCTGTACAGAGTTCGATATTTGTCGACGACATTGGTATCTTTGTCGCCGGACAAAAGACTAGTATAATCGAACGTCAGCTTCAGTTGACTATCAATCGTCTCGATACATGGGCAACCGAAAATGGCTTTAAATTATCGACCAGCAAAACTGTATGTGTCCATTTTAGTAGGAAAAGGGGTGTACATCCCAATCCTACACTCACACTAAATGGAGCACAGTTACCATTTGCCGATACTGCCAGATTTCTGGGTTTCGTGTTCGATAGTCGTCTAACTTGGCCGGTAAATTTTTTGTCCGCCAAGAAAAAATGCCAAAAGTCGCTCAGTTTGTTGCGGGTCCTCAGTCACAAAACATGGGGTGCAGACCGCACTGTCATGTTACGTTTATATCGTTCTCTAGTGCGCTCTAAGCTGGACTATGGATGTCTAGCTTATGGGTCAGATAAACACCAAGAGATAAGAATTCTTGACACTGTACATATCACACTGGGGTAAGATTGGCCACAGGTGCATTTCGCACCAGTCCAATACTAAGCCTGCTGTGTGAAGCAGGCGAACCGTCACTGTACAATCGTCGTAAAATTCTATCCTTGTGGTATATGGCTGCACTCAGTGCCAAGCCAGATCATCCCGCGTATGACCCTATTCTACAAAATAGGCATACAGAGATTTGTGACAGAAAACCAAGAGCCAATAGGCCTTTTGGTCTGAGGACCTTCGACATTTTGGGCGATATTGATTTTAATATGCCTGAAATGGCAAGTTTCGTTTTGTGTGCTGTTCCACCATGGACGATACCGCGTCCACTTGTGAACCTCACATTAACTAGGTTTGATAAAGATACTACGTTGCCTATCGAATACCAACATGAGTTACAAAGAACACTGGTCCCTAGGTTCGAGGATACTGTCATTTTTACTGACGGATCAAAATCCGAAACCAGAGTTGGGTGTGCGTTCGTTGTTTTGAATCCACGCCAACAGTTTCAGTACCGTCTGCACTCCATAACGAGTGTGTACAGTGATGAGCTGTACTTTCAAGGCCCTGTGTTTTGTTTCGTCAGAGCAAAGTCGGTCAAGTGTTATCTTGACGGACTCGCTGAGGGCTCTGAACAGTATCCAAGATCCAGAACCAGTGCATCCTCTTGTACTAAAGATCCGGTTGCTACTCTACAATCTGAATGCTCAGAATGTGAGGGTAGAGCTGTTTTGGATACCGGGACATGTTGGTATTAAAGGCAACGAAGCGGCAGATGCAGCTGCAAAAGCCGCCTCTCACAGACCTATGATTGATGTGAGTTTCGTTTTTCCAGATGACGCAAAGAGACATCTGAAACATCTGATTTTAGCCAGGTGGCAACATGAGTGGAGCCGCACACAGAACGTTAAGTTGCGACAGATTAAGGGAAACGTTAAACCATGGGGTTCTTCCTGCAGAATTAACCGCAGGGAGGAAACCGCCATCACACGCCTCCGTATAGGTCACTCTTGGTGGACCCATGGACACCACCTTCGAGGTGAAGAGTCCCCTACCTGTGAGACGTGTAACACAGATTTGTCTGTGTTACACTTTTTAACTGAGTGTATACAGTTCGAGGATGTCAGGGAGAGGTTAGGTCTGTGCTATGACCTGTCAGTTGCTTTAGGTGACGACAGGGTACTCATGGACAGGCTGATACTCTTCCTGAGAGAATCGAACTTATTGTTTTATGTGTGAAGTCTTGCACCATATTTTAATGTGTTTCTAGTTATTGACTGTGATATTCGATGGTAATTGGCCCCTTTACAGCCTCTTGCCATCACCCTGAGTCTGTTCAAATTTTCGAACAGACTTTTTATATTATTTATTTGTGTTTGTCAGTGCAAGATTTCTTTTATTGAGTATGCGTATTTTTAATGATTTTATTTATTTATTTATTATCTATTTATTGATTGTTTAATTTATTGTTTTTAATATGTAGTGTAGTCATTTCAATGGGCTGCGTTAGGCGCAAATAGCCTTTGTTGCTGTGCGCCAAAATTTTTAACTAACTAACTAACTGGATAGCGGGCTGCGGTACACGGAGCACATGACCAGAACTGCGGACAAAGCAGCGACAACAGCAGTTGCGCTGGCACGGCTGATGCCGAACATCAGAGGACCCGGCGAGTTGAGGAAAAACCTGCTGAGCAGTGTAGTCCACTCAAAGATTCTTTAAAGGCTGATAGCGCAGCCTGTGCGTACTGCAGACATAGTCCCGACGATGCGAGGCATACCATCTTTGAATGCCCAGCATCGGAGGAGAACAGGACGAACCTACAGGAAACTCTCGGAGGTACAAGCATTGCCGAAATTAATCTTATATCGGTAATGCTAAGCAGTGAAGATAAATGGGCAGCCGTGTCAGTCTATATTACAAAGACTATGAAGAAGAAAAGAGAAATGGAGGAGGCCGAAAGGGCCCAGAGGACGCAAACCATTGCATTGGCGGAAGAAATAATCCCTGAACCCTAAACGCATTACTCTTAATTTTAAATAATTTTAACTTATCCCTAATTTCAATTATCAAATTTCAATTCTCATGACTTGTTATCGTTCGCCTCGTTCGTTGTTTTTCAGTAAGCATTGACTATTACGTGCTACATAATCAAACTAATAAAACTTCTCTTACCATTTTACCACTTTACCATGTTCTAACCATTACCTTCATACAATTTGTCCATAAACAGAACACCGCTCGTTCCTTCTGACAATTTTTTTGTATTTCTACTTCATTACTGGAACCATTTTATTCATCATCTAGATTTTCCTGCATGTAAGTTGTCTGTCCCTAAATAAAACAACGCTTGTCCATTTTGATAATTTTCTTCAATACATTTGCTACTTCGTCTTAAATGCACCTCAATCTGTTGTCAATCGCTAAGTATAAATTCTATTAGGAAATAGTTTTACCAAACGTAACTTGTTTGAAAGCACGAATAATACCTGAAAAATTATAGCCTGCAAAAGTGTTTCATCTGAAAACGTCGGAAAACGTTTTCAAACGTTTCGTTTTCCTTCCACGGTGGAAGTTCCACCAATGTGTTCCACCATAATCACTTATTATTTGCAATAATTGAAACGTATCACTTGCGTTTTTCACTTTCAAACTACTATCTTAGACAAACAATATTTTCATACCCATTTGTTCCATTTTTCCCATTCACAACCAGAAACGTTTTCTAACGTTCGCCTTCGCAAATTGATTAAATAAGTTTTTCATGAACAAAGTTGCATAATTAATTTTTGTAACTGTTCAAGCACACAAACTTAAATTCAATAATATCCGAAACAACGCAGACAGGTAATAATTTGTCACATCACTATTTGTCACTTTCATCAAATTCATAATTTAAAAAAACACTGTAAAAATGCAACAAAGCAAGATCCCCAATAAAATAACAAAATATTATTAAGACGTACATGAATCCCATTCACAAGCAGAAACGTCGACTCGATCCCACTTCTGATGTAAACAAATAAGGGATTTATTGTTTAAATAAAACTCAAGTTGTTCACAGACTATTTTATTCTAAGTATTCACTCTTACAACGTATGAAAACATCTGATCTCTCTATCAAATTCTACGTGTGTTTTATAAAAACCAATTAGTGTAATGAGCCGTCATCGTTATCGTTAATGAGTCGTCATCATTAGTGGGTCCCGATTACGGATGGCATCTAGATAACATTTTATGGTGACGTAACAGGGCTTCGTGGAAGGCTAGATGCTAACATATATATATATATATATATATATATATATATATATATATACATTTTAGGCGCATTTTTATATAAATATATATATATATATATATATATATATATATATATATATATATATATATATATATATATATATATATATATATATATATATATATAAAAATGCGCCTAAAATGTATATATATATATATATATATATATGTTAGCATCTAGCCTTCCACGAAGCCCTGTTACGTCACCATAAAATGTTATCTAGATGCCATCCGTAATCGGGACCCACTAATGATGACGACTCATTAACGATAACGATGACGGCTCATTACACTAATTGGTTTTTATAAAACACACGTAGAATTTGATAGAGAGATCAGATGTTTTCATACGTTGTAAGAGTGAATACTTAGAATAAAATAGTCTGTGAACAACTTGAGTTTTATTTAAACAATAAATCCCTTATTTGTTTACATCAGAAGTGGGATCGAGTCGACGTTTCTGCTTGTGAATGGGATTCATGTACGTCTTAATAATATTTTGTTATTTTATTGGGGATCTTGCTTTGTTGCATTTTTACAGTGTTTTTTTAAATTATGAATTTGATGAAAGTGACAAATAGTGATGTGACAAATTATTACCTGTCTGCGTTGTTTCGGATATTATTGAATTTAAGTTTGTGTGCTTGAACAGTTACAAAAATTAATTATGCAACTTTGTTCATGAAAAACTTATTTAATCAATTTGCGAAGGCGAACGTTAGAAAACGTTTCTGGTTGTGAATGGGAAAAATGGAACAAATGGGTATGAAAATATTGTTTGTCTAAGATAGTAGTTTGAAAGTGAAAAACGCAAGTGATACGTTTCAATTATTGCAAATAATAAGTGATTATGGTGGAACACATTGGTGGAACTTCCACCGTGGAAGGAAAACGAAACGTTTGAAAACGTTTTCCGACGTTTTCAGATGAAACACTTTTGCAGGCTATAATTTTTCAGGTATTATTCGTGCTTTCAAACAAGTTACGTTTGGTAAAACTATTTCCTAATAGAATTTATACTTAGCGATTGACAACAGATTGAGGTGCATTTAAGACGAAGTAGCAAATGTATTGAAGAAAATTATCAAAATGGACAAGCGTTGTTTTATTTAGGGACAGACAACTTACATGCAGGAAAATCTAGATGATGAATAAAATGGTTCCAGTAATGAAGTAGAAATACAAAAAAATTGTCAGAAGGAACGAGCGGTGTTCTGTTTATGGACAAATTGTATGAAGGTAATGGTTAGAACATGGTAAAGTGGTAAAATGGTAAGAGAAGTTTTATTAGTTTGATTATGTAGCACGTAATAGTCAATGCTTACTGAAAAACAACGAACGAGGCGAACGATAACAAGTCATGAGAATTGAAATTTGATAATTGAAATTAGGGATAAGTTAAAATTATTTAAAATTAAGAGTAATGCGTTTTGAGTTTAAAGATCTAAGTTCTGATGATTAAGTTCAGACTTTGATAAGAATTAGAAATTTGCATTCGGGATGACAAACTGCAGATCACTGAATTAGAAATGCGAAATACGAGACTTACCTTTTACGTTTTTACATGCGACCAATAGATGGCAAGATTGAATTATGTCATTGCTATATTCGTAAAATTTGACATTTGTTATTGTGAAATCGGTAGCAGCTTATAAATTGACCGAGTAGTTTGTTGACAGGGATGTGTAGAAGTTCAAATGTTCTAGCATGAATTTGGATAAAGTACGTTAGTAATAGTAAGGGCTGAACTACACTACAAGATGCAGATAAATTTTCCGATATCATTGCAAGGCTAAAATAAAGGATAAATGAAAGATGGTACGGAAATTTGGCACCAAATAATAAGAGAATAATGAGGTATGCTATTTCTAATTCGTTCTTGGTAATTTAGAAATTTTGCATAAAGACTTAACCTTGTTCAAAGAGTGTTATTATAATTGTGAGTATGCTAAAAAGAAAAGATTTTGAAATTTCAGAGAACTAGCTATTACAGAGTTGCAAATTAATAAAATAATGTTTTAAATCTAATGAATGTAAAATTTTTAGTTCTTCCAGGTTCAATAATACGGGAGTACCAAGTTGAGTCTGTAATTGATGTGGTGGTTGTGGATACACAGACAAATATAGGCAAGCGAAAGGTGTCGAAGGTGTCTCGTAAGGTGTCAAATATGTCTTGGCCGTAAGTCTGTACTAATGATACACATTTGATGAAAATGCCAATATAAAGAGAGAGAGAGAGAGAATTTAAAATTAATGCACATTGCTTGCGCAGATTTTTTGATACAGTTATTGCAGGTATTAGTGCCAGGAGGTAAATTCATTAAATTTGTTCTTTGCTTCTTGGAGAACTCCAACAAGGACTAAAATAGTGGGAACCGTAGCATTCTACTTAATTTTACTTGTTTTGACAATGCGCTTGATAACAGATAAAGTCGCAGTTTACCTGAACTAGAAAACGAAATGATCTGAAGAGAAATTAAAAAAAATGTCAGTATGGTCGAGCGGTATATAGAAAATTCAGTTGGTCTTGAATATCATAATACAAAAAAACAAACACTGGTACGACACTTTTGCAACGGCTCTTGGGAGTAGATAATTCCAGCCCTTTGATTCAAGCTCTTTTGCGCGATTTGTTTTCCTTCCACGGTGGAAGTTCATCCAATGTGTTCCACCATAATCACTTATTATTTGCAATAATTGAAACGTATCACTTGCGTTTTTCACTTTCAAACTACTATCTTAGACAAACAATATTTTCATACCCATTTGTTCCATTTTTCCCATTCACAACCAGAAACGTTTTCTAACGTTCGCCTTCGCAAATTGATTAAATAAGTTTTTCATGAACAAAGTTGCATAATTAATTTTTGTAACTGTTCAAGCACACAAACTTAAATTCAATAATATCCGAAACAACGCAGACAGGTAATAATTTGTCACATCACTATTTGTCACTTTCATCAAATTCATAATTTAAAAAAACACTGTAAAAATGCAACAAAGCAAGATCCCCAATAAAATAACAAAATATTATTAAGACGTACATGAATCCCATTCACAAGCAGAAACGTCGACTCGATCCCACTTCTGATGTAAACAAATAAGGGATTTATTGTTTAAATAAAACTCAAGTTGTTCACAGACTATTTTATTCTAAGTATTCACTCTTACAACGTATGAAAACATCTGATCTCTCTATCAAATTCTACGTGTGTTTTATAAAAACCAATTAGTGTAATGAGCCGTCATCGTTATCGTTAATGAGTCGTCATCATTAGTGGGTCCCGATTACGGATGGCATCTAGATAACATTTTATGGTGACGTAATAGGGCTTCGTGGAAGGCTAGATGCTAACATATATATATATATACATTTTAGGCGCATTTTTATATATATATATATATATATATATTGTTCGCGCTACGTTCCGGTGCGAATCCTATATCTATAAGTGGGGGGTTTTTTAGCTTTAAATATTTTTTCTATATAGTATCGAACAAGCTAGCTCCGATAGCAGCTCGTTTATAGTATCGTTTGTGTCGACAATTCTAGCTATTACAGCCTTGTGTTACGGTAAAACCCCGTTTTCAGGCTCTACAGAAGACGACCCCGTCTTCTATTTTGCGATTGTGGACTTATTGTGTGTGTATCAACGTGGCTGTGTGTCCCATCTCTTCTCTCTCCAGAGTGGACCAGACTGCTGCAGTTCAAAGGGCCCTTTGATCCGACCACACATCAGTACGAGGTAAGTCCATTTAACCGCTATTTCTCCCATCCTATCTTCTACATTCTACAATCGCGTCGATTACGTATGATACAGTCCACCCGCTTATCTTTAGTGCTCCTCTGAGCAGGGTTCTGGTCAGTGTCCCCGTCCGGGAACACCACCAGATCACACACTTAACATTTTGGTCCTTCGAACCGGATGTTATTGTGCGTAGCGTCGCGACGGTAGAATCTTTAGAATCGTTGAAATTGCATTTTCTCGCGGTTTTTTCACTTATAAATTCATTCCTTTGTTAAAATTTGCTATTTTATTTCGTGGTTTTTGCAAGTTCGTTATTTTGTTAATCCTTCGCACTTGTATGTAAGTTAACGTACGGGTATTGTTTCGTTGTCTTTGCGATAACTTTCCTTCGAGGTCACCTGTTGTGATTTCTTCTGACAAAATCAGCTGGTAGTTAATTCAGGTCCGTATTTAGAAATTTTCTTTTTTCGCAATGGATACTTCGACATTAATTTTAGCACGCGATGCGATCAGGCGATCTATTAAATCCATGTTAAAAATCGCTAGAACCGCGAAAAAGGATATAAATCATCATGAATCTTTGAAAACTAGGTTTCAAGACCTAGACAGCCTTACGTCTGAATTTAAAACTTTGCAGCTTCAGATAGAAGCTGAAATTCAGAAGCTCAAAAAATCTGATGACTTAGAAGCTCAATTCCAAATCCGAGAACAGAATGAAGAATACGTATACGAGATAAAGGGTATTTTTCGCAGTTTGTTTCCCAGTGAAGATGCTACTTCACCCCCTTTGTCTCACCCTAAATCTTCTGACGGTCGTATGCCTAAGCTAGCCATCCCTCAGTTTTCGGGTGATTATACTTCATGGTGCAGTTTCGCGGATCTCTTTCGCAGTCTAGTCCATGATAATGACCAGCTCACCCCCGTTACTAAATTCTATTATCTGAAACTTAACGTGAGCGGTGAAGCCCTTAACGTAATCAAAAGTCTCACAGTCACTGCTGAAAATTATCCTTCGCCTGGGCGCTCTTGGAGGAGAAATATGAGCATAAACGCCTGATAGCAACGCAACATCTGGAAAACTTCTTTCAGTACCCAATATTTCCACCCAATCACCGACGGCACTCAGAACCTTTCTGAATGAAGTTTGGGTGAATGTTGAAGCGCTGAGGGCATTAAAGTTACCCGTATCTACATTTATTTATCCGGGACTTTATTCTGTCCGTCATTCTCCTCAAAAAACTAGATGCTAAATCGCGTGAGGCTTATGAGCTCTCGCTTGATGAGTGCAACCCCTTTCCGAAACTTACAAATCTCTTAGATTTTCTAGGAAAGAAATTGCGCTCAAAGGAGTCGTGATCACCATCGGACAGCGTCCCCAGCACAACTTCCAACCCCATTGTCTCACCACGTCGTAAACATTCGGCGTCAGTGTCATTTATGTCCAGCAAATACACTCCCCCTAACTGTGTTATCTGTCAGACACCTCATTTCGCTTATCAATGTCCAGTCTTTAAAAGTAAATCTCCTCGCGAACGGTTTACAATTGCTAAAGATAATCACTTGTGCATGAATTGTCTGAGCTCTTCTCACCAATTTAATTCATGTCCCTCGGTACGCTCTTGTTCCATCTGCAACAAGCGTCACCATTCGCTCCTACATTTTAACGGTAGCAGTCCTGCTACCAGTAGTTTGACTACACCCACTCAGCGCCCAGAACGCGACCATTTGGAGTCCGGCCCTGGGTCTGCTGGTATTTCTACCCTCGTTAATTCGAGTTCGCAACCAAACTTTGTGTTGCTAGCTACAGCTCTTATTAACATCACCGACGTACATGGCCGACCGCATGCTTTAAGGGCCTTGATAGACTGCGCTAGCCGGTCTAGCTACATAACTGAACCATGCGTTCAGCGGCTTAGATTAAAGCGTCGTCGCCTGCACGTCCCTATACATGGACTTGGAGGAATTAGCGTGTCCAACGCTCGTGGCATCGCTACCTATACTATCTCCCCTCTGGGTAAAACTACCCCTTCATTTGACACTTCAGCTGTAGTGGTTCCATGTATAACTGGAGTCATGCCCAACCGGGCACTGCCACACAGTTCTACCTTCTCGCATCTCACTGCGTTGAAGCTCGCTGATCCGCATTATAATTCGCCCTCACGCATTTATATGCTTATCGGTGCGGATCTCTTCCCTCACATCTTGCAAGGCGGGCGGCTGCCCAGTATTCTAGGGTCACCCGCAGCCTTAGAAACAGTATTCGGTTGGGTTCTGATGGGAGAATTATCTGCACCTCAGATAAACCCAATCAATACTTTTCATCTCGCTATTGACTCGTCTAATGAATCTACTTCATTAGACACTGCCCTCAAACGATTTTGGGAAATAGAAGAGGTCACATCTCCAGCACCTGATCTCAGTTCTGTGGATAGACGCGGCGAGACTATATTTCGGGACACTGTGCGTCGCGACGCCACTGGTCGCTACAGTGTCGCCCTACCATTTCGAGCCTACCCACCTACCTTAGGTAACTCTAGCGCTCAAACGGTGCGCTGTTATTCCGCATTACAGCGGAGGCTTACAAAAAACCCTCAGTTAAAAACTGATTATCTTGCCTTTATGCAAGACTACATCGAAACAGGCCATATGAGCCAATTCGCTAAGTCAAATATGGAAGAGAATAGCTATTTCATTCCACATCACTGTGTACTGAAACCAGACAGTACGACTACAAAACTTCGTGTCGTTTTTAATGCCTCCATGAAAACCTCCTCGGAGATGTCATTAAACGACGTCCTGACAGGTCCTCCGCTGCAACAGGATCTCTCAGCTATTCTGATACGGTTTCGGTTTTATAAATATGTTCTGACAACTGACGTCCGTCAAATGTACAGACAAATACTTGTTCATCCTGAACACAGACCATTTCAACGGATCTAATGGAATTCTGATTCTTTGCAACCCCCACATGTGAATGAGTTAAATACTGTCACTTATGGCTTGAGCTGCGCGCCGTATCTTGCTCTACGCACCCTCCAGCAACTAGCTCACGATGAACAGCATAAGTACCCTTCTGCAGCCTAAGTTATTTCCACATGTACCTACGTGGACGATATTATAACTGGAGGTGACACCCTCGACGGTGCCATTCAGTTACAGCAGGACTTGTCCGCGTTATTCGCGAGCGGAGGGTTTGAATTAAGAAAATGGAGCACCAATAATCCGCGAACTTTGATCCACGTCCCTCCTACGTTTAAACAGGTCGTGGATACTCCTCTTCAGCTAGACCGTGACCTCTCTATAAAGATACTTGGCCTACGCTGGAACCCTCTTCTGGATCAGTTCTCTTATGAGACAGAATCCCTTGACCCCGTTTGTACCAAGCGGAAGATTTTATCCGAGATAGCTAAGATTTTTGACCCGCTGGGGTGGCTCGCTCCCGTGACTATGTTTGCTAAACGTATCATCCAATTGTTATGGACTCTCTCTGTTGATTGGGATCACGAGCCCCCTCCAGACATAATCAGTCGTTGGAAGCAATTCCAGACTGAGCTCAGCGCTCTTTCCGCGATTAGCATCCCGCGATATATCGCGGTGGGAGAGTATTTAGATCTAGTCGGATTTTGCGACGCGTCCGAGGCTGGCTATGCAGCCGTTATATATAGTCGGTCCTCTTCGCTCCACTTATAACGTATATTACGGCCAGACTCCAGCGTTATATAGTTGGCATACGCCAGCGTCCGCTCAGCTCTCTGATCGGTCGCTATCTGATCGGATCAGCTCTCTGATCGGCTGAGGTTCTGCCCGATTGAAGTTAACGTTAGTACCCTCCCAATATTAATACAAACCCGATCCTTGATAACGTGAAAATGCAACTAACACGAATACTTGACCAGAAAGTATTCAAAGTAAGGAGTAAACCTGCGTGTTTGAGAGCTAATTCACAACCTCCAGTTATCAAGGGAAAATACTTTACAGACAGACTGAATTTACATTACGCGGCAACAATTGAATATGAGCGACTCGTGAACAAAAATTATTGTACCTCCAAAAATATTTACGGTGGCGACACACCCAACCGTACACGCAACAGCGTACTAAATAAATCCAAAACCATCTCAATAACTCAAAAATATTTCAAGATACAACCAAACTTGAGAAACCTCGATGCATTTCAGCTAATAATACAGTTCAAATAATAACACACACTTAATAATCATGGCCATAACTCATAAGGGTGTACCAGACGCAGCCCTACACTATTAACGTTAAGAATCACAAAAAAACATCCCCAAACGCGAATTCCAATACGTTAATAGGGCAGGATTGCCTCCGTTACAAAATCTCAAAACATTTCCAAAATATACTTAGCTGAAACACAGTAATTCTCGCAACACCCTGTAGAAACAGGTCTCAAATGATACAATAATTTTCACTTAGAGATCGCCTCTGACTTATCCGCGGACGTATTTCTTGCAGCCTTTCGACGCTTTTTTGCGCGTCGAGGCCGCTGTAGTCACATTTATAGTGATTGCGGCACCAACTTTGTAGGCGCTAAGCGCAAACTCTCAGAACTGTATCGCCTGACTCAAGCTCAGGAATACAATAACCATTTAGCCTCTGAACTGCTTACTGACGGTGTTCAGTGGCACTTTAACCCGCCTTCTGCTCTTCATTTTGGGGGCCTCTGGGAGGCAGGCATCAAATCGGTGAAGAAACACCTATCTCGAATTGTAGGCGACCGGATCCTCACTTATGAGGAACTGTAGACTGTTGTTGTTGAGATTGAAGCCGTTCTTAATTCTCGGCCCCTATGCCCGATAAGCTCCGATCCCAACGATCCATGCACGCTCACTCCTGGTCACTTCTTGATACAGGAACCTCTGGTCGGTCTGCCCGATCCTGATGTCACCCCCATTAACCCTAACACTCACGCGATGGCAACTCGTGCAACAAATTCAGCAACATTTTTGGAACCGCTGGCACCACGAGTATCTAAATACGCTGCAACAGCGCAGTAAATGGCTGTCTAATACCGCTCCGATCTCTGTTGATAAGCTGGTCATTATTAAGGACGAACTGTCACCACCTTTACGGTGGAAACTTGGCCGTTTCGTCGCCGCTACCCCTGGTCCTGATGGGATTATTCGAGTAGCAACCATTCGCACTCCCACGGGCACCTTTCTTCGACCCGTGGTGAAACTATGTCCATTGCCTAACGGGCATACATCCCCTTAACTTTCCTTTCGTTTTCTTCCCTCGTTGAAAGATTGTATCTTTCGGCGGGCGGAATGTTCGCGCTACGTTCCGGTGCGAATCCTATATCTATAAGTGGGAGGTTTTTTAGCTTTAAATATTTTTTCTATATAGTATCGAACAAGCTAGCTCCGATAGCAGCTCGTTTATAGTATCGTAAATGTCGACAATTCTGGCTATTACAGCCTTGTGTTACAGTAAAACCCCGTTTTCGGGCTCTACAGAAGACGACCCCGTCTTCTATTTTGCGATTGTGGACTTATTGTGTGTGTATCAACGTGGCTGTGTGTCCCATCTCTTCTCTCTCCAGAGTGGACCAGGCTGCTGCAGTTCAAAGGGCCCTTTGATCCGACCGCACATCGGTACGAGGTAAGTACATTCTACAATCGCGTGGATTACGTATGATACAGTCCACCCGCTTATCTTTAGTGCTCCTCTGAGCAGGGTTCTGGTCAGTGTCCCCGTCCGGGAACACCACCAGATCACGCACTTAATATATATATATATTGTTACGGTGTAAACAGGCCCTGTATATTGGAATACATGGATCTGTTTTCACCCTGGTTCACTGCCCCTGATGTGCGGATTCTCGGTGAATCGCAACGGCATAGCAGGAAGCCTACCTCAATCATCCTTGGGGGGGGGGGTTAGTTTCTATTGTCACCGATACGGTAGCGTATGCGATAGCTCAAACAGGACCTGCTTTCTTTCGTGGTCTGGACATGAGCCAGAAAGGTGTCTTATTGTACTGATTGTGATTACACACGTGATTGTGTTTGCGATACCATTTCTTAGAGGAAAGTCGTGCTGAAGGTGTGAAATGACAGGTATGTTTTCTCATCTGATTCTAATTAGAATGCATACTTGTAGAAGTTCTACAAGTTGGCATTTCAACTGGCCCCCAAGTGGGGGCCAGTTCTATGCCAAGTCAGAGCCTAGGTACGGCCAAGTATTAGCCACATTGGGGAGCTAAGTTGAGGCTGAGTCACGACTAAGTTGAAGCCCGTTAGGAGCGCCAAGCAACCCTGGTGCAAGGTACCACGCGGTTGGAGCGCTGCTAGACGCAACCAGGACCTTT
Organism: Liopterus haemorrhoidalis; assembly: GCA_963971575.1. NCBI lineage: Eukaryota > Metazoa > Arthropoda > Insecta > Coleoptera > Dytiscidae > Liopterus > Liopterus haemorrhoidalis. Next base: position 25,945,539 of record OZ020614.1, on the reverse strand, counting down.
TGGAGGCGATCCGTTGGACGAGCGCCACGAGGTGAACGAACCCTGGGTGTTCCTGTCGTGGACAGCGAGCCCAAATATCGAATAAAAAATGTTTAAAAAAAAAACAGTTGATTTTGATGTGATCATAGAAAAAATGTTGTCCTGAAATCCAACATTCTGTTGACTTCTTACACTTATTAAATACCTACAAAACCCTGAAATGTATGAAAAATCACATTGCACATTAATTTTTGTTAATAAAACCAGGTAATATAAATTAACGTCACGGGCCGCATGTGGCTCACGATCTATAGTTTGCTCATTCCTATACAATACTATATATCGGATTACGATTATTAGAACTACACTGCACAAATATTTGATAAAATTAATATATATGCGTAAATATGTTTTATAAATGGACGGTTTCTAAATTGTGTTTTTTTAATTCGACCGATAGCCAACAAAATACTAATTCATAGTTAGTTATAATATTTTATAAGACACTGTTTGGGCAAAATTTATGGAATATTTCTGGCTAAAACACATTTAACAAATTCGGATTTTTTGTGATTTATAATTATCACTTTATATACAACCATTTGATGTCTATTCTTTCTCTGGTACCACAGAAAAAAAAATATATATTTTTAATTGTTTAAAAAAATTAATTTTCTAAAAATTGTAATTTGAAATTTTTGACACAAAGATAAAAATGAATAAATAAATAGACAAGTAAATAGTGATCCTATTTTTATTAATAAGGACCTATATTTCCTGCATTCTACATTAATAACCATAATTAAATGGTTTATTGACAAGTGAAGACACATTTCCTCTGAAGTGAGATAGTTCTTTTTTAATTTTACTTGTATATTAGATTTTATTTACTCTTTGTCTTGTAACATACACAGATATTTTCACCTTTTTACCTTAATCCATTCAAATTTTAAATAGTAACCGTTTCGACTAGAATATTTTTGTACATTAGGTAATATAAAGCTTACTTTAGTCTAAAATAACAAAGATTGTGTAGGTGTCGTGAGTATATATAATATCTGATAGCCATATTACTTTTACAGACCCGGTATGTATCTTGACAGATCCAAACAGTGTTGCCAAGTTTCGGGTCTGTGAAGGTATATAGTGTATAGCGGGTCTGTATAAGTCGTATGGATTACAAATATTTTATACAAGCCCGACACGCGCACCATCTTCACAGAAATTTCGTGAACTAAATTTGTATAAAAAAACACGTTCTACCGCTTTCCCAGACCCACCTGAAACTCATTGCTAAAGATTGTTTGAGGCCTAATTCGTACTTCTAGCATAGAAAACGTTGTCAGGCCCGATGCCGGGTCTGAGCTTGTCACTTTTGGTCTGGTAACGCCTGCAGAGTATAGCGAGTTGGGTCTGTATAAGCGGTGAAACAAATATATATATATATATATATATATATATATATATATATATATATATATATATCTATATATATAACAAAATAACAAAATACAAACCTACAAAGTAACATTAATAATGAAAACAAACTACCAAATTGCTCATAGTTGTGAGTTCATAACTCATTGATATTTTCCTGGAAAATAGTATTTGCTGTCTAATTTGAGCAACCTCGTAGCTCTTATAGTTCTCGAGACAGCAATGGTGAGTAATTTAAAATGAACACCTGTATATTTATTTATTTATTCATTCTAGCGTTACATATATATATATATATATATATTGTACGTATTGTACATACATATTATACTACCGGAAATTTTGTACATATGAATATAATGTGTAATTGTGAGTATCAATATTATAATTATTACAATTACTAAGAATAAAAAGAATAATATACCCAATGAGGTAAGCTCACTGGTTCTAGCAACACGTTGACTGTTAAACAGTCAGTGTGTGACATGTAGTTTATTTGATGATTTAAGTTGATCAGTGTGACAATTATTTTATATAACATATAGCAGGGGTGGCCAAACTTTTAGACGTTGGGGGCGAATTTTTTGTTGAAGGTGTTCCCGCGGGCGACTTCGTTTTTTTAGAAGGTACTTACGAATTGGTGTTATTTTTAAGGATTATTTTGGTACTCACATATCGACGTTTTTTTTTTTTTTAGTGAAGATGAATTGGTGACATTTTTAGAAGATACTTACGAACTGATGTTGAAGACATTTCACTATGAATGCTATTAAATTACATATAATAACCATTTTCTAGAACTGGTCCTGAATTTAAAAAAAAAAAATAAGAAAATGTAGGGAAAAAAGAAAATTATTGTTTTACAATTTTATTCAAATAAATTAGGAGCTAATTTTACAAAAAAAAAAAAAAATACAATAAAAAAAATAAATGCAATGGATTTTTTTTAATTTGATGGCACTTGATACTGCATAGTTTTGACAAGTTTGTCAAAATTTGGCTCGTATGAACTTAACTAATTCTTAAACACGATTACAAATGTAGATCCAATAATTGTGATCTGTTTAGTTTTTGCGGCATTCATGCAGGAATATGCTGATTCGCATAAATATGTTGAACCAAAAAAGGCATTGAAATATGCTACAACTCTCCAAATATTTGGATATTTATCCCTATTTATTAATTTCCAGATGCACACATTTGAAGCCATTGATTTTAAATGTACATCGCATTTAATATTAACTGAAATAATTCTTTTTAGCTATGTTTTCTGCAGAAATAAGTAGCTATTGAAAATATATATATATTTTTTTTAATCTACTAATTGCAGAGAATAATTTTGAATTTTTACTTTTTTATTATTATTTTTTTTTATCTAAGTATGCTCTGAATTTATCACTATGATTTGTCAATGTTCAAGTCAGCTTCGCGGGCGACTTCCAGAGGCCTTGCGGTCGACCGGTCGACCGCGGTCGACGCTTTGGCCATCCCTGACATATAGCAAGAAAATTGTGTGAGTGAAAATATTAATTTTCAATTTATCAGCTGAAGAACAATCTATGTACAAATACTTATTTAATTCGTTTAAAAATACTGTAAATAAAAAGAACAAAATACAACAACCAGAACTCAGACATTTATTTGGAATATCTTCGTTAAATCCAAGTGTGATAACCATTTTTTAGCGTATTTTATGAAATTGGTTTTAATTATGTGTAGATGATTTTCTCTTACGTGATATGAGAATTCATTGTGAATTTTAGGCATATAGTAAGTGAATTGATGCCGTGCTATACATTTGTGTGTTTTAATAAGTTTTTTGTTATCTTTTTATCGTTATATATACATACTAGCTGAGCACCCGTGCTTCGCTACGGTATATTGACGATCTCATTAGTGTCATTAGTGTAAAATAGTCAGTTTGTTTTTAAAGTTTTTAGTCGATGTCTCATTTGTCCTAAGAGATATTGAGGAATCCGTGAAAAAACATTTTACTCTTTTTCACTACATAGAGGTCGAACTTCAAAAAATCCTTTCTTAGTGGGTTCTTACGTCAAATTGAGTAAAAAAACTGTAATACTTTTTAAATATTTTAAAAAGACATATATGCCAAAAAGGAATGTTAAAACTCAATAAATGAAGGAAATACGAAGGGTTCTAAACCCTGAATGCAGATCCACCCTTTTAGGGGTTGGTTAGGGTAAAATTTTAAAATAAGATTAAGTTTAACTAAGTATGGGTAACTTTTGTGAGCAAAAACCAAGTCAATATCTCAATAGTCCTAAGAGATATTGAGGAATCCGTGAAATCACATTTCAGCCCTTTTCACCCCCTTTGGGATCGAATTTTGAAAAGATCCATATTACTGGGTGCTTACGTCATGGGGGCATATATTTCCCGAATTTCATGTCTCTATGTCAAGGGACGTTCTATCGAATAAAAATACCAATTAACCCCGTTAGGGATGAAATTTAAAAAAACTGTCAAAACGCTTACTAAATATTTTAAATAGAAAGCCAAGTAGGTTTCTATTAAATAGAAACCTATGTAAGGTTTCTATAATTCACCCCGAATGTAGATTCATCCCTTTAGGGGTTGATTAGGGCAAAATCCTGAATTTCTGTTACAAACATTTGTATGGGTAACCTTTGTAAGCAAAAACCAAGTCAATATCTGATTGGTTCTTGAGGAATTCCTGAAATCATACTTCACCCCCTTAGAGGTCGACTTTCCAAAAATCTCTTCTTAGTAAATATATTTTGCGAATTTCAATTTTTCTATGTCAAAAAAACGTTCTATCGAAGAAAAAATACCCATTTACTCCCTTTTTTCCCCCTTTTTTCTTTATTGATAATATTTACAACTATCCAAAGAGGTTAACCAGTAAATTTAATAGCTGCTAATAACATGTGTGGAGTTGTCACTCAATAGTGAACCTCCAGTATATAATAATTATAATTTACCCCTCTAAGGGTGAAATTTAAAAAAACTGTCAAAATTATTTCGAGATATTTATGTGCCCAAAAGGAACGTTATGACTCAACAAACACAGGAAATACGACGGGATGTATAATTCACCCCGATTGTAGATTCACCCCTTTAGGGGTTGATTAGGACAAAATCCTGAAATAAGTTTTTCGTCATTTGTATGGGTAATCTTTATAAGCAAAAATCAAATCGATCATAACTTATTGGTTTTAAGAAATATTATAAAATCATTGAAATCACATTTCACCCTTTAGGGATGCAATTTTAAAAAATTGTCAAAACCATTTCCAGATTTTTTAAAAAGACAACCATCAGCCAAAAATAAATGATATGACTCAACAAATACAGGAATACGACGGGATGTATAGCTAAGTCCGAATGTAGTTTCACCCTTTTAGGGGTTGATTAGGTAAAATCCTGAAGTATATTTTTTGGCCTTTGTATGGGTAATTTTTGTAAGCTTTTTGCTTACAAAACACAGGAAATACGACGGGATGTAAAATTCACCCCGATTGTAGATTCACCCCTTTAAGGGTTGATTAGGACAAAATCCTGAAATAAGTTTTTCGTCATTTGTATGGGTAATCTTTGTAAGCAAAAATTAAGTCGATATCTTATTGGTCCTAAGAAATATCAAGGAATCGTTGAAATCACATGTCACCCCGTTTCACCCTTTGGGGCTGAAATTTTAAAAAACTGTCAAAACCATTTTGAAATATTTTAAAAATACACCTATATGCCAAAAAGTAATGTTACATATCAACAATCACAGGAAATACGACGGGATGTTTAATTCACCTCAATTGTAGATTCACCCCTTTAAGGGTTGATAAGGACAAAATCCTGAAATTAGTATTTCGGTATTTATATGGGTAATTTTTGTAAGCAAAAAGCAAGTCGATATCTTATTGTTCGTAAGAGATATTAAAGAATCCTTGAAATCACATGTCACCCCTTTTCACGCTTTTAGGGGTGAAATTTTAAAAAACTGTCAAAACCATTTCGAAATATTTTAAAAAGACACCTATGTGCCAAAAAGAAACCTTATAACTCAACAAACACGGGAAATACGACGGGATGTAAAATTCACCCCGATTGTAGATTCACCCCTTTAGGGGTTGATTAGGACAAAATCCTGAAATAAGTTTTTCGGCATTTGTATGGGTAATCTTTGTAAGCAAACACTAAGTCGATATCCCATCGACCCGAAGAGATTTTAAAGAATCCGTGAAATCACATTTCACCCCTTTTCGCCCCTTAGGGATTGAATTTCGAAAAATCCCTTCTTAGTGGGTGCTTACGTCATGGAGGGAATATACTCTCCAAATTTCAAGTTTCTAGGCCAAGGGGTTCGGGCTGGGCGGTGATGAGTGAGTCAGTCAGTCAGTCAGGACACTGCCTTTTATATACATATATAGACTAGCTGTAAACCCGTGCTTCGCTACGGTATATTGATGGTCTCATTGGCATAAAATCCGCAGTTTGTTTTTAAACTTGTGTATGGGTAACCTTTGTAACAAAAAATCGATATCTCATCTGTCCTAAGAGATATTGAGGAATCCGTGAAAAAACATTTTACTCCTTTTCACCAGATAGGGGTCGAACTTGAAAAAATCCTTTCGTAGTGGGTTCATACGTCATACTGAAAAATATACTCTCCAAGTTTTTTATTTCTAACAAAAAAATACTAATTTACCCTTTAGGAGTGAAAGAAAACTGTCAAAACACATATATGCCAAAATGGAATGTTATAACTCAACAACCGCTGGAAATACAAAGGGTTCTATAATTCACCCCGAATGTAAATTCACACCTTCAGGGGTTGATTAAGATAAAATCCTGAAATTCATTTTTCGGCATTTGTATGGGTAATCTTTATAAGCAAAAACCAAGTCTATATCTTATTGATCCTAGAAGATATTAAGGCGTCCTTGAAATCACAATTCCCTCTTTTCACCCTTTAGGGGTTATATTTGTTAAAGGTAAAAAACTGTTAAAGCCATTTCGAGACATTTTAAAAAGACACCTATGTGCCAAAAAGAAACGTTATAACGCAACAAACACAGGAGATACGACGCGATGTATAATCTACCCCGTTTGTAGAATCACCCCTTTAGGGGTTGATTAGGACGAAATTCTGCAATAAGTTTTTCGGCATTTGTATGGATAATTTTTGTAAGCAAACACCAAGTCGATATCTTATTGGTCCTAAAATAATTAAGGAATTACTGAAATCACATTTCACCCATTTTCACCCTTAAGGAGTGAAATTAAAAAAAAATGTCAAAATCATTTCGAGATATTAAAAAAAAAACACCTATGTGCCAAAAAGTAATGTTGCAACTAAACGAACACAGGAAATATGGCGGGATGTATAATTCACCCCGATTGTAGATCCACCCCTTAAGGGGTTGATTAGGACAAAATCCAAAAATTGCTTTTTCGGCATTTGCAAGGGTAGTTTTTGTAAGCAAAAACCAAGTCGATATCTTATTGGTGTTAAAAAATATTAAACAATCCTTGAAATCATATTTCACCCCTTTTCATCCTTTAGGGGTTAAATTTAAAAAAGTTGTCAAAACCATTTCGAGATATTTTAAAAAGACGCCTATATGCCAAAAAGAAACCTTATATCTCAATAAACACAGGGAATACGACGGGATGTATAATTCACCCCGATTGTAGATCCATCCTTTAGGGGTTGATTAGGACAAAATCCTGAAATATATTTTTCGGTATTTGTATGGGTAATCTTTGTCAGCAAAAAGCAAGGCAATATCTTATTGGCCCTAAGAGATTTAAGAAATCCTTGAAATCACAATTCACCCCTTTTCACCCTTTAGAGGTGAAATTTTAAAAAACTATTAAAATCTTTTCGAGATATTTTAAAAAGACACCTATGTGCTAAAAAGTAATGTTGCAACTAAATGTACACAGGAAATACGACGAAATGTATAACTCATCCCGATTGTAGATCCACCCCTTTAGGGGTTGATTAGGACAAATTCCTGAAATACGTTTTTCGGTAATTGTATGGATAATCTTTGCAAGCAAACAGTAAGTCTATATCTTATTGGTCCTAAGAGATATTAAGGAATTCTTGAAATCACAATTCACCCCTTTTCAACTCTTAGGGGTGAAATTTTAAAAAACTGTCAAACCCATTTCGGGATATTTTAAAAAGACACCTATGTGCCAAAAAGTAATGCTGCAACGAATGAACACAAGAAATACGACGGGATGTATAATTCACCCCGATTGTAGATGCACCCCTTTAGGAGTTGATTAGGATTTGTATGGGTAATCTTTGTAAGCAAAAAGCAAGTCGATATTTTATTGGTTCTAAGAGATATTAAGGAATACTTGAAATCATAATTCACCCCGTTTCACCCTATAGGGGTGAAATTTTAAAAAACTACCAAAACCGTTTCGAGATATTTTAAAAATACTCCTATGTGCTAAAAAGTAATGTTGCAACTAAACGAACACAGGAAATACGACGGAATGTATAACTCACCCCGATTGTAGATCCACCCCTTTAGGGGTTGATTAGGACAAATTCTTGAAATAAGTTTTTCGGTAATTGTATGGATAATCTTTGCAAACAAACAGTAAGTCGATATCTTATTGATCCTAAAAGATATTAAGGCATCCTTGAAATCACAATTCACCCCTTTTCAACCCTTAGGGATGGAATTTTAAAAAACTGTCAAACCCATTTCGAGATATTTCAAAAAGACACCTATGTGCCAAAAAGTAATGTTGCAACTAAACGAACACAGGAATTACGACGGGATGTATAATTCACCCCGATTGTAGATCCACCCCTTTAGGGGTTGATTAGGACAAAATCCTGAAATTGGTGATTCGGTATTTGTATGGGTAATCTTTGTAAGCAAAAAGCAAGTCGATATCTTATTGGTCCTAAGAGATATTAAAGAATCCTTAAAATCACAATTCACCCCTTTTCACCCTTTAGGGGTGAAATTTCAAAAAACTGTGAATACCATTTCGAGATATTTTAAAGAGACACCTATGTGCCAAAAAGTTATCTTGCAACTAAACGAACACAGGAAATACAACGGGATGTATAATCCACCCCGATTGTAGGTTCACCCCTTTAGGGGTTGATTAGGGCAAAATCCTGAAATTGGTTTTTTGGCATTTGTATGGGTAATACTTGTAAGCAAAAACTAAGTTGATATCCCATCGGCCCTAAGAGATATTAAGAAATTCGTGAAATCACATTTCACCCCTTTTCATCCCTTAGGAGTGGATTTTCGAAAAATCCCTTTTTTAGTGGGTGCTTACGTCATGGAGGGAATATACTCTCCAAATTTCAAGTTTCTAGGGCCAGGGGTTCGGGCTGGGCGGTGATGAGTGAGTCAGTCAGTCAGTCAGTCAGTCAGGACACTGCCTTTTATATATATAGACTAGCTGAAAACCCGTGCTTCGCTACGGTATATTTAAGGTCTCATTGGCATAAAATCCGCAGTTTGTTTTTAAACTTGTGTATGGGTAACCTTTGTAACAAAAAATCTAGTCGATATCTCATCTGTCCTAAGAGATATTGAGGAATCCGTGAAAAAACATTTTACTCCTTTTCACCAGATAGGGGTCGAACTTGAAAAAATCCTTTCTTAGTGGGTTCTTACGTCATACTGAAAAATGTACTCTCCGAATTTTTTATTTCTAACAAAAAAAATACTAATTTACCCTTTAGGAGTGAAAGAAAACTGTCAAAACACATATATGCCAAAATGGAATGTTATAACTCAACAACCACTGAAAATACAAAGGGTTCTATAATTCACCCCGAATGTAGATTCACCCCTTTAGGGGTTGATTAAGATAAAATCCTGAAATTCATTTTTCGGCATTTGTATGGGTAATCTTTATAAGCAAAAACCAAGTCTATATCTTATTGATCCTAGAAGATATTAAGGCGTCCTCGAAATCACAATTCCCTCTTTTCACCCTTTAGGGGTGATATTTGTTAAAGGTAAAAAACTTTTAAAACCATTTCGAGACATTTTAAAAAGACACCTATGTGCCAAAAAGAAACGTTATAACTCAACAAACACAGGAAATACGACGCGATGTATAATCTACCCCGTTTGTATCACCCCTTTAGGGGTTGATTAGGACGAAATCCTGAAATAAGTTTTTCGGCATTTGTATGGATAATTTTTGTAAGCAAACACCAAGTCGATATCTTATTGGTCCTAAAAGAATTAAGGAATTACTGAAATCACATTTCACCCCTTTTCACCCTTAAGAGGTGAAATTAAAAAAAAATGTCAAAATCATTTCGAGATATTAAAAAAAAAACACCTATGTGCCAAAAAGTAATGTTGCAACTAAACGAACACAGGAAATACGACGGGATGTTAATTCATCCCGATTGTTGATCCACCCCTTAAGGGGTTGATTAGGACAAAATCCAAAAATTGGTTTTTCGGTATTAGCATGGGTAGTTTTTGTAAGCAAAATCCAAGTCGATATCTTATTGGTCCTAAAAAATGTTAAACAATCGTTGTAATCACATTTTACCCCTTTTTACCCTTTAGGGGTTAAATTTAAAAAAATGTCAAAACCATTTCGAGATATTTTAAAAATACGCCTATGTGCTAAAAAGAAGCCTTATAACTCAACAAACACAGGGAATACGACGGGATGTATAATTCACACCAATTGTAGATCCAGTGTTTAGGGGTTGATTAGGACAAAATCCTGAAATATTTTTTTTCGTATTTGTATGGGTAATCTTTGTAAGCAAAAAGCAAGTCGATATCTTATAATCCTTGAAATCACAATTCACCCCTTTTCACCCTTTAGGGGTGAAATTTAAAAAACTGTCAATACCATTTCGAGATATTTTAAAAAGACACCTATGTGCCAAAAATTAATGTTGCAACTAAACGAACACAGAAAATACAACGGGATGTATAATCCACCCCGATTGTAGGTTCACCCCTTTAGAGGTTTATTAGGACAAAATCCTGAAATAAGTTTTTCGGTATTTATATGGGTAATCTTCGTAAGCAAAAAGCAAGTCGATATCTTATTGGTCCTAAGAGATATTAAGGAATCCTTGAAATCACAATTCACTCCTTTTCGCCCTTTAGGGGTGAAATTTAAAAAAAAACTGTCAATACTATTTCGAGATATTTTAAAAATACATCTATGTGCCAAAAATTAATGTTGCAACTAAACAAACAGAGGAAATACGACGGGATGTATAATTCACGTTGATTGTAGATCCATCCCTTTAGGGGTTGATTAGGACCAAATCCTGAAATAAGTTTTTCGGTATTTGCATGGGTAATCTTCGTAAGCAAAAAGCAAGTCGATATCTTATTGGTCCTAAGAGATATTAAGGAATCCTTGAAATCACAATTCATCCCTTTTCACCCTTTAGAAGGGAATTTTAAAAAAGTGTCAAAACTATTTCGAGATATTTTAAAAAGATACCTATGTGCCAAAAAGTAATGATGCAACTAAACGAACACAGGAAATACGGCGGGATGTATAATTCACCCCGATTGTCGATACACCCCTTAAGGGGTTGATTAGAACAAAATCCAAAAATTGGTTTTTCGGCATTTGCAAGGGTAGTTTTTGTAAGTAGAAACCAAGTCGATATCTTATTGGTGTTAAAAAATATTAAACAATCCTTGAAATCACATTTCACCCTTTAGGGGTTAAATTTAAAAAAGTTGTCAAAACCATTTCGAAATATTTTAAAAAGACGCCTATGTGCCAAAAAGAAACCTTATATCTCAATAAACACAGGGAATACGACGGGATGTATAATTCACCCCGATTGTAGATCCATCCTTTAGGGGTTGATTAGGACAAAATCCTGAAATATATTTTTCGGTATTTGTATAGAAAATCTTTGTCAGCAAAAAGCAAGGCAATATCTCATTGGCCCTAAGAGATTTATGGAATCCTTGAAATCACAATTCACCCCTTTTCACCCTTTAGGGGTGAAATTTTAAAAAACTATCAAAACCCTTTCGAGATATTTTAAAAATACACCTATGTGCTAAAAAGTAATGTTGCAACTAAACGTACACAGGAAATACGACGGAATGTATAACTCACCCCGATTGTAGATCCACCCCTTTAGGGGTTGATTAGGACAAATTCCTGAAATACGTTTTTCGGTAATTGTATGGATAATCTTTGCCAGCAAACAGTAAGTCCATATCTTATTGTTCCTAAGAGATATTAAGGAATCCTTGAAATCACAATTCACCCCTTTTCAACCCTTAGGGGTGAAATTTTAAAAAACTGTCAAACCCATTTCGAGATATTTTAAAAAGACACCTATGTGCCAAAAAGTAATGCTGCAACTAATGAACACAGGAAATACGACGGGATGTATAATTCACTCCGATTGTAGATCCACCCCTTTAGGGGTTGATTAGGAAAAAAACCTGATATATGTTTTTCGGTATTTGTATGGGTAATCTTTGTAAGCAAAAAGCAAGTCGATATCTTATTGGTTCTAAGAGATATTAAGGAATACTTGAAATCATAATTCACCCCTTTTCACCCTATAGGGGTGAAATTTTAAAAAACTACCAAAACCGTTTCGAGATATTTTAAAAAGACACCTATGTGCTAAAAAGTAATGTTGCAACTAAACGTACACAGGAAATACGACGGAATGTATAACTCACCCCGATTATAGATCCACCCCTTTAGGGGTTGATTAGGACAAATTCCTGAAACAAGTTTTTCGGTAATTGTATGGATAATCTTTGCAAGCAAACAGTAAGTCGATATCTTATTGATCCTAAAAGATATTAAGGAATCCTTGAAATCACAATTCACCCCTTTTCAACCCTTACGGATGGAATTTTAAAAAACTGTCAAACCCATTTCGAGATATTTTAAAAAGACACCTATGTGCCAAAAAGTAATGTTGCAACTAAACGAACACAGGAATTACGACGGGATGTTTAATTCACCCCGATTGTAGATCCACCCCTTTAGGGGTTGATTAGGTCAAAATCCTGAAATTGGTGATTCGGTATTTGTATGGGTAATCTTTGTAAGCAAAAAGCAAGTCGATATCTTATTGGTCCTAAGAGGTATTAAAGAATCCTTAAAATCACAATTCACCCCTTTTCACCCTTTAGGGGTGAAATTTCAAAAAACTGTCAATACCATTTCGAGATATTTTAAAAAGACACCTATGTACCAAAAAGTAATCTTGCAACTAAACGAACACAGGAAATACAACGGGATGTATAATCCACCCCGATTGTAGGTTCACCCCTTTAGGGGTTGATTAGGGCAAAATCCCGAAATTTGTTTTTCGGCATTTGTATGGGTAATACTTGTAAGCAAAAACTAAGTCGATATCCCATCGGCCCTAAGAGATATTAAGTAATTCGTGAATCACATTTCACCCCTTTTCATCCCTTAGGAGTGGAATTTCGAAAAATCCCTTCTTAGTGGGTGCTTACGTCATGAAGGGAATATACTCTCCGAATTTCAAGTTTCTAGGCCCAGGGGTTCGGGCTAGGCGGTGATGAGTGAGTCAGTCAGTCAGTCAGTCAGTCAGTCAGGACACTGCCTTTTATATATATAGATAGGTTATTGAATAAAAATTCTTCTTTAATACTCGTCATAAATTTATTGTAAAATAGTTAGAGAGACGTTTCGATTTGGTATCCAATCATCTTCAGTCTAATATTGAAGTCAATTTATAGAAAATAATGTCAAAAGTTTCTACATTAAAATGTATTATGGAATGGACAGGAATTGTTAATCTTAGTCTAGCCGAAAGCCTGCCAAACACTGTATATATATATACGCCTGACTGGTAGTGCCAACATAAATTTTGCTACAATCAGTACATGGAATCGAATAAACAATATTGGCTTTCGACATTTTTTTCTTTTTGCTACGCCGTGGTTTATTTATTTATTTATTTACTTATTTATTTCTTTATTCACTTATTTTATACGTTTTCCTGTTTTTTTTTTTTTATATTTTTGACATGATTTATGTTTTTATTTATTTATTCTGATCATTTTTATTTTTACATTATTTGTTTTTTTAATGTGCTTATGTATTCCATTTTATTGTAGACTGATGATGACCACATTTTCGTGGCCGAAACGTCTCCATTTTATTAATTCATAATAAATATTTTATAATTTGACGATCAACAGAGAAGTTTTATTTATACATACTCACGTCAAGATCCAATTAATATAATTCTCCAATATGGAAGCACGTTCATATAACGAACTACAACTACAACTCGGACCGGACTTCAGATTCATCAAACATTACGAAGCCACCAGGTTCAAGAACATCAAAGCTGTTAACCGACGAAATTTCCTTCTCCGATGCAGAACTGAAAAATTATTCCCCAATTTCATCAATAAATGGAATCATGGCGGGATACAACATTTATGGGGACATCCTTCATACGCAGCAACCCTCCAAAAATTCAAAGTAAGTGTACTAAATTTAGAAATCAAGAACAGTATACAACATGTTCATTTTTTAAATAATCAATGCGCGCGCATAACTAGACATATTCAACATATACCCAACTTTAATTTTCAAGCGTATTTTAATCACGCTAACAATAAATTTGATAAAATCTTTATAAATACCCGAGATAAACACATTAGAAAATTCCACAATATTCAACAGAAATCTAAACCGAATTTCAATAATACGAAAACTCAATGGGTAAAAAACTTGAGCAGTGTTGAATTGCCCAGTGATGTTAATCTATGTCTAAGCTAAGGCCCGAAGTTCAATTTCCATGATAAAGTCTCCAAAAATAATGTGTTTCAAATCATTAAAAATGTTGAAAATTCAATTGATGACAAAGATGCACACTCGGAAACGTTACGTACCGACGTCGTCTACTTCACTAAGAAGCTCATAACAACCAGAGCTGACAATGACACCGCACCACACAAATTTTTGGAAAAACTCAAAAAAGATACACAATCATTTCTGAGAAAACATCCAGAAATTATTGTCACTGACGCAGACAAAGGCAATGTCATTGTCGTTCAAAACATAACAGATTACACAAGTAAGACGTCTGAGGTACTAAACGATGAAAATGTGTACACGAAATTACGTACCGATCCCACGAACAAGTTGATCCGACAGAACAATGATATTATTAAAGATTGGTTCTCGAAAGGAATGATAGACTGCACCACTAAAACCAAACTCACCATCAACAATGCCTTACCACCGAGAATCTACTTCTTGCCTAAAATCCATAAGGTTGGTGTCCAAATTGGTGTTAAAATCCAATACCGTACCGTCCAATAGTGTCCAGTATTGATTCACCCACTTACAAATTATCCAGGTGGTGTTCCCAGATTGTATCCAAGATTATTGGAAAAAAAGAGAGTAACGTTAGCAACTCTTTTGAGTTCGTCAAAAATATAAGAGAAACCAAAGTTCCTCCAGGACACATCATCTTGTCCTTAGACGTTACCTCTTTATATACCAATATCCTGATTGATTTGGCACTCAATTTGGTTAGTGATAAGTGGGATGTAATCTCTGAGCACTGTCAGAATTTAGGTAAAGTAGAATTCTTAGCAGGGTTAGAGTTCTGTCTCAGGAATACTTACTTTAAGTTTGAAAATGACACATATAAACAAACACATGGATGTGCAATGGGAAGCCCGATTTCTAGCACTATAGCAAACCTAGTCATGGAAGACCTTGAATCCAAATGTCTAACCAAACTTGGTGTTAGTCCCGGCTTCTACTTCCGGTATGTGGACGATCTCATACTAAAATTTCCTGAGAATATGATCGATGAATTGTTAAGTACTTTTAACAGTTTTCATCCCAAGCTTAAGTTTACGTATGAATTGGAAAACACTGGTATCAAAAAGAAACTCACAGTTTCAGATACATAAACTTCCATTCTAATCACCCGATGAGCCAAAAAATTAATGTGATGAATAATGTTATTGATCATGCTATCAAGTTAGCCAATCCTGAGTTCAGACCGGAAAATTTACGCAAAGTAAAAGACGCCTTTGTCCGCAATGACTTCCCTGTTAGTTTGATCAATAAATGCATTAAGAATCGCGTTAATTTTATTTACAATGGCCCTCAACGACCTAAGAAAAACGAAAGTTTACATTATGTTTCCATTCCATACGTAAATAAGTCGTCAATTGGCTATAAGAAAATATTTGACAAGTATAATGTTAATGTTGCTGATACCACTTGCAACAATAACAGGCAAAATTACAGCCAACTTAAGTCAAGGGTCGAAAAAACGTCGAAAGCCAATTTTGTTTATTCGATTCCATGTACTGATTGTAGCAAAATTTATGTTGGCACTACCAGTCAGGCGCTTAAATGTAGGCTCACGCAGCATAAAAGCGACACCAGAATGAAACCTCTTGGCACTGGTTTAGCTATACACGCCAACGAAAACAACCATAAGTTTGACTATAATCAAGTACAGATTTTGGATATTTAAAAACACAACGGAAAAAGGTTTGTCTCTGAAATGTTACACATCCAAAGTACGTTCCAAAAAAACGTAAACAAACGCAGTGACACACAGAAACTCAGTGCATCTTATACGTCATTAACTGATTATTTTAAAAACTAAATCGTTGCATATGCGCATGTTCAATCTTTTTAATAAAAATTTCAAATTCTTTATATTTTTTCTCTACCGTTATTCACGGACTCATTCTGTTTCTAACTGGTGTAAACTATTCACACACCTCCTCAGGTAAGCCGTCTTGATTTCTTTTTTAGTGCATTTTACATTTGAGTACACTTGTATTTGCTACGCCGTGGTTTATTTATTTATTTATTTATTCACTTATTTTATACGTTTTCCTGTTTTTTTTTTTATATTTTTGACATGATTTATGTTTTTATTTATTTATTCTGATCATTTTTATTTTTACATTATTTGTTTTTTATATTTTTTAATATGCTTATGTATTCCATTTTATTAATTCATAATATATATTTTATAATTTGACGATCAACAGAGAAGTTTTATTTATATATATATATATTTATATATATATATATATATATATATATATATATATATATATATATATATATATATTTACATATATATATGTATATATATATATATATATATATATATATATATATATATATATATATATATATATATATATATATATATTGTCCTAGACATTCAGCATTCTATTGGCTTCTTACACATGTCAAATATCTCCAAAACCCTGAAATGTGTGAACACAGCCGCTTCACATCAATTTTTTCTATACAATATTACGGTTGGATTTCCAACTGATATATAACCCAGGTAAAAATAAAAAACGTCATAATGTATTAAATATTCTTTGAGATGGAATAAATTCTGTCACCTGATACCAGTTGAAACCTACTAAGTTGTCGCTAACGTAATGCTGTAGTCAGTTCTTTGTTAACTTGAAGGTGCCACATATTAACATATGACGTGAATAGGGCTAAAATATTATACAATTAGTGCTTCGCAAGTTTCCTTCAATATTAAGTGACTCATTATTAAATAGTTTTCATGTGAATTTAAAGTGGAAAATCATACTCATAATAGAAATTTGATTGAAATTAACTCAATTATTTTTGTTATATTTGTTTAAAGTTTTAGTGTATGTGTTCACAACTGGATTTCATTTTTGTTTGTAAGTTTCTGACTTATATTAAATGTTGATTTAATAATTAAACTGTTTAAACATAGTTTATATAAAATATACATTTACGCTTAATATAAACAATGAAAAGTGGCTGTAGAAATGTGAGGGCTGCAACCTGGTAACCAGTTATTATGGTTTATATAAGTTAATAGCTGCTAACTAACATGTTTTCTAGATAAATATTAATTTTTGTACGATATGAGTAGTTACAAGAAAATAAAAAGAGAACTAACCTACATACTCACAAAAATCTTATTCCCCTACTCCAAATAACAAACAAGGGAAACAAGAAAGTATATTTTTTACTTCGCAACCACAAATCCACGTATTTTTATTATAAATGTTTGGATCAAATGTTCGTTTTTTTACTGGAATCGGATTGCTGTATGTTTAAATTCGGTGTAGGTCTTCCAAGTCTTTAACACGGTAGCTGCCTAACTAAGTTTGCAATGGCTGTGTAACCTGCTGGCTTCTATAGGAAGAGTCTTAATTTATGTTGATGACTCGCCAATGCGCAGACGTTCAATGCAAGCAGTGTGTTTGCATTCTGAATGCAAACCAGAACCAGAGCCGTAGGAATTTAAGAGAAATCGCCCGGTGTTTTTTTTTTTTTTTAATTCTATATTATAAAGAAAGCATTATGTTGATTATTATTACAAAAAATTAAATACGTTTTTCGTTGCCAGTTTTGGAAATAGCGCAAATTTGCAAATCAAAGTAAAACCCGTCACTGACATGTGTAACAAAAATATTTGTTTAAAAAATGTGGTTTTCAAAATGTACTCCCAGATCAAGCTTTGCTCCATCAATTCGAAAAAATATGTTTCAAACATACTTAGTTAAATGTATTGGCGTACATCTAGGTTCAGAAGTATTAGTTTTTTTTTTCAGTTTTCTCCCCCAACACCCTGTGAAATTGAGATTAAATTAAATTAACAATTTTTAGGCTAGGTTTAACATATTATGCACATTCAATAGAATAGGTTTTGGTGTTGTTTGGGGTTGTTCTTGAGAGTGACAATAAAAAAAGACCCACAGCAGGGTATATACTTTCGCATATAACAATACACATTCATGTCTGTTTGATATTACTTTAATACATTAAATAATCCATGATAGTTTACATATTTTTTTATTTTATTTTAATTTTAATTTTATTCTATTCGGGGAATAAAACAGAGACAAGTCTCCTATAAATTCCCATACATTAGAAAATTGTACAAAATATAAAATACAATGTTTAAGATACAAAAGTTGGCTTCATGGAGTCATCAGAAAGCCATAATACAAATATATGAATGAAATGAAATACTTGAGCTGAAGAAAAAGCTTGACACCCAGAACAGCAATACTAATCAACCAGAAAACATAATTGAAGGTGTGATTGACGAATTAAATGACAGACAGCGTAGAGAGATGAACATAGTCATATCTGGAATACCGGAATTATCGTCCGAAAATACATTAAAAAAGGTCACCACCATTATATCTAAAGTGTCGCCTGATGTACAAACGGATACAGTGCAGGTATTTAGACTAGGATCACAATCTGAAGGCAACTCTACTCGCCCACGCCTGGTCAAAGTCCGATTTAACAATGTCAAAGTCACAAAATCGGTATTAAAAAGTGCGCGGAAAGTACGAGATTTTCCCGAATTCAATAATATATACATAAATCCGGACAGAACGCCTATGCAATTGATTTATTTCAAGAAAATAAGGGCGGAATTGAAATCACGGACTGAGGCAGGTGAAAACAATATTCGTATTTCGTACTATAACGGCACACCGCGTAGTGTCACTAAGAACAGCTAGGGACACGTCCTGCCCAATGGACCAGCCACACAACAGTCTTTATGCGTGTACTACCAAAATGTTCAAGGCCTACATTCAAAAATTACTCAGCTGTTTTCTACTATAGCATCGCTGAATTACGACATTATCGCTTTTTCAGAAACCTGGCTGAACGGCAGCATGTACGATGCTGAAATTAGTGACACATCGTACACAGTGTTTCGGAAAGATCGTAATTTCAAAGAATGTGGTGTAACTCGTGTACTGCTGCTAATATCCAGTCGACTGAATTCTTTTACTGTCCCGCTCGGCGATTATTACAATTATTTACCTGCAAATGTGGACATTTTTTGTGCTCGAATTGTTCTTAATTTTACCAATTATTATGTATTTTCTGTTTACATACCACCTGGTGTAACGAATAACAACTATGAGAATATTTATTCATTTTTTGAATCTTTACCTTTTCTTTATAATAATAATTTTACAATAGTTGGTGACCTTAACATTCCTGAGTTAATTTCTAATAACAATTCAAAGAATGTAAAATTATTCTCTGGTTTCTTACATTATTTTAATTTAAGTCAGTTTAACAATGTTGCAAATAGTGATAATAAAATTCTTGATCTAGTTCTGTCTAATGTACACTGTAATGTCTCACATGAATGTTCATTAATTTTTGAAAGAGAATACCGGCATCACCCTACCTTAAACATATTAATTTCTATAAATTCACATTCAAAAAATAAAAATGACACTAATTTTACTAAGCCTAGAGCATACAATTTCAAAAAAGCTAACTTTCTTAAACTTTATGAGCTAATTGGCAATTATGATTGGAACCAACTTGAATCATTTGACAATGTAAACACAGCAGTAGAATATTTGAACTCAATACTGTATAGCATGCTTGACGAATGCGTTCCTCCTGTCCCTATTAGACATTTAAAAAAACACAATTCTCATCCTTTCTGGTTTACTCCTCAAATTAAACGCAATTTACGAATGAAAAAGCATTTTTTCAAAATGAACAAGAAGTTTCCCAATAATATTTTCTATTTGAACACATACAGACACTTGCGTACTAAAATTAAACATGATATAAAATACGCCTATAATAACTACATTAAAAACTGTGAAGAATCAATCAATTCTGATTCTCGTAAGTTTTGGTCTTTCATAAATTCAAAAAAATCTAATGGGTCATATCCAAATATTATGTCACTTAACAACGATAGTTTTTCAACAGTTTCTGATATAGCCAACGCTTTTGCAAATTTATTTGAGAGTACATTTAGCCCTTCTAACTTTTCCATGTCAAATGATGACGTACTACCGAATTCTAATTCTAATAGCCTAATTTATCTTTCCTACATCTCGCGTGAGGACATAGAACGTGCAATTAAAAATACAATAAAAAACAATCTAACGTCTGGCCCTGACTTAATTCCTAATTTTTTAATTAAAGACTGCGCGAAACCACTAACAGAGGCACTTTTCCATATTTTCAATTTATCAATTAAAACCAACACATTCCCCACGGCATGGAAAATGGGTCATCTTACCCCAATTTACAAGTCCTGTACCTGTGGCTATTTTATGTAATTTCAGTAAGATATTTGAGAATATTATATATCGTACAATATATTTTGGGGTACAAGGATCGCTTTCATTTTCACAACACGGTTTCATGCAGCGTAGGTCTACTACATCTAACTTATGTTATTTCACACATTTCATCTCATCTGTTTTGGACAAAAAAGGCCAAGTAGACGTCATCTATACAGACTTTAGTAAAGCGTTCGATACAATCGATCACTCTATCGTACTTAACAAACTTCGCACTGTTCTTTCCCCTTCGTTGCTGTCTCTTAATAGTCTCTTCCTATCTATCACTTCGATATCTCTATGTAAGCTTTCGCGGTCTCAATACTTCTCCTTTTCATGTAACTTCCGGGGTATCACAGGGCTCAAACCTAGGACCACTACTTTTTTTGCTATTTATTAATGATATCAGTGAACTATTTGCTAGTGACCACCTACTTTTTGCTGACGACTTAAAGATTTTCAGATCAATTAAGTCGAGCTAGGATTGCGAACTTCTTCAATCGGACTTAAATATTCTCAGTAATTGGTGTATGACTAATAAACTTAATTTAAATTTAAATAAATGTAAAATTCTATCCTTTACTCGGAAACTCAATCCTACTTATTTTGTTTACTCCATTTCAAACCAAAACCTATCGCGTTGTAGTATAATTCGGGACCTCGGTGTTAGTTTTGACCAAAAATTAACATTCAACTTACACTTGGATAGTATCTGTTCTTCAGCACTAAAAATGATCGGTTTTATAATTCGCAATACTCACACTTTCACTAACTTAAATGCCATTTTCATATTGTACTACGCATTTGTACGATCTAAACTAGAGTATTGCTCTATTATTTGGAACCCTCTCTATGACTGTCACATTAAAGCAATAGAAAGAGTACAACGTCGTTTTCTTAAATATATTTATTATAAAGTTATGGGATATTATCCACCTAGGGAACTATCATACGAAACGCTCTTGAGCATATTTTCAACCGACTCCCTAACTAGTCGTCGCAAAACTTACTCAATGAATTATCTTAGTAAAATGTTGTGCAATTTAATTGATGATCCAGTGTCCCTTCGCCATTTAAACTTCCATGTTCCTTTTAGGTCCACTCGAAATCATTCACTGTTCTACATTCCTCATGGTCATACAAACATACATTTAAAATCGCCTTTAAACCGCCTGTGCTCATATTATGAAGTTGAAAGTACTGCTTTTGAATTTATATAACAAATAACCACATTGTTATAATTGTACTAATTGTTTATTTCGTTTTGAAATCTTGAATTTTTGTGTATTGTAAATTTTTGTATATTGCTATTCTTTAAAATTGTTATTTCATTAGTTATTGTAATTAATTATTATTATTTAATATTGTCATTGTAATTATTTTCGTTATATTGGTAATATATTTATATGTATATTTTTGGACCTGCCCGTTGTGGGTTAACTGTTGGGCAGCTGTAATAATTAATAAATATATAAATAAATAAATAAATAAATATAAAGAAAAAGAAAAAAATATACCAAAGTAATAGATAAGATAGACATACATATTCACAAAAATCAATAGCAAATGAAATGTACAAGTGACAATTACTGAGGGAGTAAGGATCTAATTTCAGATTTAGATTGTGAAAACGATAGGAAAAAAATATCACTACTATTAAAATATTTTTCAAAAAGAATCATAATTCTGTTCAGTGGTGAGTTTCTACCCGCGTTAGTATTTCTATTATTATAATAAAAAGTATTGTTTCGCCTAGTATTTACTAACGGTACGATAAAATTAATAAGTTCCAGAGATTCGTACTTGCAGTTCAGTACTGATACCATAAGCAGGAACAACTTGTACTGCCTACTAGAAATAAATAACGCCAATGAACTTGCTAGTTTGTATTCATATGTTACCTCCGCATTTAGACTTAAAAGCTTTTGTCTACACAAATAACGTACGTAAACTAGCTATAAGATGAACAAACTTAATATATGTACAAATATTTGTTTTTTTTTTCCTGTTTTCTCTTTCTAATTTTAAGTAATGATATATTGTATGGGAACAACCTCTACAATTTGTATAAGTTGTATAACTTTTTAACAAATAAATGGTTATTATTATTATTATTATGGAGTTTGTCAGGTCTTGACAAGCGTCCACTAATCTCAAACTTCAGCAACCTTTTGAGCCGCGTCATACTAGAGATAACGTTATTATTATTATTATTATGATGGGGTTTGTCAGGTCTTGACAAGCGTCCATTAATCTCAAACTTCAGCAACCTTTTGAGCCGCGTCGTACTAGAGACTAGTGGACCTAAATACACACGACTGCATCCCAAACCCTGGCGATATGCAGCCGCGGAAATTACGCTAGATCCAGTGCCAGATAGATTTATTATTATTATTATTATTATTATTATGGGGTTTGTCAGGTCTTGACAAGCGTCCACTAATCTCAAACTTCAGCAACCTTTTGAGCCGCGTCATACTAGAGACTAGTGGAGCTAAATACACACGACTGCAACCCAAACCCTGGCGATATGCAGCCGCGGAAATTACGCTAGATCCAGTGCCAGATAGATTTATTATTATTATTATTATTATTATTATGGGGTTTGTCAGGTCTTGACAAGCGTCCACTAATCTCAAACTTCAGCAACCTTTTGAGCCGCGTCATACTAGAGACTAGTGGAGCTAAATACACACGACTGCAACCCAAACCCTGGCGATATGCAGCCGCGGATATTACGCCAGATCCAGTGCCCGCACAATGCGGAGCGACCCGAGCAGCACTGCTTTCTGCATCCTGCAGATCAAAGAGTTGGCAGAAGATCTACAGGCGAGAATGGACTCGATTTCCCTTCGATAGGAGGCTTTCATGCCACCCAAAACACCAACTATCAGGACTACAAGCTTAACTTTATACCCGGGATACAGCTTTCTAAGCTCGGACAAGAGGTCCATATACTTGGACCTCTTTTCCTCCTGCTTGAGAGAGATATTCTTCTCAGCTGGACTTGAGAATTCGATCACAAACATCTGTTTGGTCTCGATATCCAAGAGGGTTATGTCCGGCTTAGTGGCTGTCAGTAACCTCGAGGTGGGGAAGGAGTAATTCCAATAAATTCGGCACTTGGAATTTTCCACCACCGATTCTATGTCAGAAGGGACGTACGATATAACTGGCATTTGGTCAATACCATAGGCATTACTAAGATGATAGTAGAGCACGCGGAGAGCAGCATTATGTCGAGACACGTAGCTCGACGCTGCAAGAGATGGACAAGCAGACAGAATGTGCATTATCGTTTCAGAATGGTGGTGGCACAACCTACAGAGTGTGAACTCCGCTATTTGGAATATGCGGGCCCTGTACGCCAAAGTATTAATAACACCATCCTGACACGCAAACACAAAACCTTCTGTTTCCGATCTCAAACCAGCAGACTTAAGAAACGAGAACGTGAGTTCGGTGGACAACTTTAGACTTTAAATATGTTTGAAGAACACAGAGTGCATACTTTTACTCATGTGTTCTTTTGTCAACATGTCTGTCTCGCCTCGTTTCACCGAACCGGTAACTCTGTTGTACTCCTCCCGAGAGAGTTGTACTCCAGCGTTTTCCCTGGCGGAACCCAAGTCTGCCAGGTTAAATCTCGTTGCTGCTCTTCGCGCTGCCTGGTAAAGAAACGCCCCTTTGCCACTAAATTCGTGCTCACTAACGAATTGTAATAGTGGGTCCTGACTTCTGAGGATACTGTTAGCTGTAACCAGGACGAGTCGATCGTGCAAACACTCCAGATTTAGTAATCCTCGACCCCCATTTTGACAAGGGAGGTAAATGCGCTGCACAGAAGATTTCGGGTGAAGACTTCGGTTGATGTTCATGATCTTTCTGGTTCTTCTGTCGAGATCCTTAAGATCATCAACATTCCATTTCATTACACCAAAAGTGTATGAAATTAATGGGACAGCAAGCATGTTTGTGGCAGCGATCTTGTTCTTGTCAGACAGACATGATCTCCATATCTGCCTAAGTCGTGCCATATACTTGCTGCGAAGGGCTTGCTTAATAAGAGTGACATCTTGGACACCTCTCTCACTGATGCCTAAAAATGTGTAAGACCCTTCGGCATTAAGATGTTTTATAATGCTCCCATCAACCAATTGAACGCCTTCACCGTTGTCTAAACCTTTTCCTCTGTAGATATGAAAAACAGCGCATTTTTCCAACCCGAATTGCATACCTATCGCGGCAGTGTACTCAGCAACAGTATCTAAGGCGGTCTGCAGATTCCTCTCGTTCGAGGCGTAGAGCTTCAAATCATCCATGTAAAAGAGATGGGTAATTTTGTGCTTACGCTTCGACGGAGGACCCGCCATGTAGCCACTGCCGCGCCTAAGCTCGATCGATAGAGGAAGAAGTGAGATGCAAAATAGTAGCGGGCTTAGGGAATCTCCCTGGAAAACGCCACGCTTAAAATGTATCCACTCTGTCGACACTGCGGTTGATCCACTTGGGACAACAAATTGTGTCTTCCAGAGGGACATGAGTTGCCCAATGCATCTCTCTACCTCCGGGTGGACTCGTAACATGCGCAATAATGTTAAAATGAGAGCATGTGACGTAGTGTCATATGCTTTTGCGTAGTCCACCCAAGCCATTGACAGGTTGCGTTTGAAATACGCCGCGTCATGACAGACTGACCGGTCGATAATAAGATTTTCTGTGCAACCTGCTTGGCCTCTCTTCGATCCCCTCTGTTCGTAGATGTCTGACCAAACAGAGGCGATGGAGCTCAGTACCCGCTCGTTTAATACGCTGGTAAAGATCTTATACAGCGTATTGAGACAAGTAATAGGTCTGTAGTTCTTCGGGTTGGTTAAATCACCTTTTTTGGGGATTAATACTGTACGCCCCTCTGCTAACCAAGATGGTATTGGTATTTCTCCACGGATAAAAGAAGTAAAATTTCGTGCAAGATGGCCGTGCACGCTAGTGAATGACTTCCACCAGAAAGCAATAATACCATCAACTCCTGGTGCAGCGAAATTGCGCGCTTTCGAAATAGCACGTGTAACTTCTTCCGTGGTAACAGGGGGGCATGCCTGAGGATCTGTCAGGTGTTGTGAACAGAATTCCTCAAATCTCTCCAAAACTGGAGTGTCCTGCACGATCGCCTCGCGTTCATAAAGTTCCCTCCAGAAAGTCTCTGTCCTGTCGACTGATAATGTCGGTTCAGAAACCTCTGGTTTGGCCATGAAAAGGCGTGACGGGCTCGTGAGGAACATAGTATTTTCCTCCATGGTCCTAACCCGGTTGACCAGTTTCTTTCTTGCCAGGGCTAGTGCTCTCAATTTGTCCACCGCTTTCTGCTTTAGCAGAGAGAGAGTGGACAAATTCAGTGTGTGATGCTTTATGCGCAATTGATATAATATGCCCTTAGTATTCGCACTTAGCGGCTTAATACTTCGTAAAGCATCAATACCACACTGAATATGAGAAGCTTCCTGACGTGAACGCGTCATTTTCTTCTCTAATTGCTGTATACGCAGTTTGCCGTTAAAAGCCTTAGAGGCAAAAGCCCGCTTTGGCGTCAGCACAGCTGCTGCAGCGTATACAGCACAGTCGATATCCCAGAGACTACTCTGAGGGGAAATTTGCTTGTCAATAAGTTCATTAAGTCGCGTGAGGTCATCAGCACGAACTTTGAACTTATTGTGTCCGAGTCGGATGCGTTCAGAGTGAGGCGAGAGAAGGGCTAGAAAATCATCGCGGAGATTTTTTTCTGGTGAAGAGGATGTTATTCCTGCATTAACTGGGGAAGACCCAGTGGCTATCTGCCCACCTGCCGTTGGTGGGCTTACAGGTGTCGATGGCTGTACCGGTATTTGGGACAACCTTCTCGACTCTCTTCGTCTCGATCGCCTCATCCTGCGTCGCAGGCGTGCTACTTGATCGCGCAGATTTTGTCGCGTCATGAAGTCCAGCTCGGGATGATTTTCACACCATTGTGAGTGGACTCTGACTATGTAGCCCCTGCGATGGGGTGACGCTGCCTCGTAAACCTGAAGCAGGTCTTCCTGCTCCTCGGGTGTCCACCTGTGGCGGGCCCGGTTAGCGGGATTGTAACTTCACCCAACTGTTTGTGGGTCCCCATCTGAGAACGACCCGTTGTGGGAAGCTCTATGGTTTCTTGTCGTATCTTGAACCATTTATACGTTTCATGGGAAGGTTGGCCCCATGAGACGGTGGCAGGATTCATCGACTAGATGGTAGGGTCGACGTTACCCCCAATTGGTTCCTGCCGTGGTAACCCTGTGACAGCGATACGGAGGGAAAGGGCGCTAAGCCTTTTCGGTCAAAAGACCGCCGTACCCCGATTATTATTATTATTATTCTGGGTACGTGGGATCAACAGGCCCAAAAGCTCGATATGGTCAGATGTTGCGACCATTGCGAACTTCCCTTGCGTGATTGAGGGTTCGCGGGATCATCAGGCCCGAAAGATCAGCAAATAGCCAGGTGTTATGGCCATTAAGAACTTCCCCTGCGGTTTATTATTATTATTATTATTTTGGGGTTTGTCAGGTCTTGACAAGCGTCCACTAATCTCAAACTTCAGCAACCTTTTGAGCCGCGTCATACTAGAGACTAGTGGAGCTAAATACACACGACTGCATCCCAAGTTAGTTAGTTAGTTGAAATTTTTGGCGCACAGCAACAAAGGCTATTTGCGCCTAACGCAGCCCATCTAAATAACTAGACTATATATTAAAAATAAAAATTTAGACAATAAATAAATAAATAAATAAATAAATAAATAAAATCATTAAAAATACGCATACTCAATAAAAGAAGTCTTGCACTGACAAACACAAATAAATAATATAAAAAGTCTGTTCGAAAATTTGAACAGACTCAGGGTGATGGTAAGAGGCTGTAAAGGGGCCAATTACCATCGAATATCACAGTCAATAAATAGAAACACATTAAAAAAAAAAGGTGCAAGACTTCACACATAAAATAGTAAGTTCGATTCTCTCAGGAAGAGTATCAGCCTGTCCATGAGTACTCTGTCGTCACCTAAGGCAACTGACAGGTCATAGCACAGGCCTAACCTCTCCCTGACATCCTCGAACTGTACACATTCGGTTAAAATGTGTAACACAGACAAATCTGTGTTACACGTCTCACAGACAGGGGACTCTTCACCTCGAAGGAGGTGTCCATGGGTCCACCAACAGTGACCTATACGGAGGCGTGTGATGGCGGTTTCCTCCCTGCGGTTAATCCTGCAGGAAGAACCCCATGGTTTAACGTCTCCCTTAATCTGTCGTAACTTAACGTTCTGTGTGCGGCTCCACTCATGTTGCCACATGTCTAAAACCAGATGTGTCAGATGACTCTTTGCGTCATCTGGAAAAACGAAACTCACATCAATCATAGGTCTGTGAGAGGCGGCTTTTGCAGCTGCATCTGCCGCTTCGTTGCCTTTAATACCAACATGTCCCGGTATCCAAAACAGCTCTACCCTCACATTCTGAGCATTCAGGTTGTGGAGTAGCAACCGGATCTTTAGTACAAGAGGATGCACTGGATCTGGATCTTGGATACTGTTCAGAGCGCTCAGCGAGTCCGTCAAGATAACACTTGACCGACTTTGCTCTGACGAAACAAAACACAGGGCCTTGAAAATAGCGTACAGCTCAGCAGTGTACACACTCGTTATGGAGTGCAGACGGTACTGAAACTGTTGGCGTGGATTCAAAACAACGAACGCACACCCAACCCTGGTTCCGGATTTTGATCCGTCAGTAAAAATGACAGTATCCTCGAACCTAGGGACCAGTGTTCTTTGTAACTCATGTTGGTATTCGATAGGCAACGTAGTATCTTTATCAAACCTAGTTAATGTGAGGTTCACAAGTGGACGCGGCAGCGTCCATGGTGGAACAGCACACAAAACGAAACTTGCCATTTCAGGCATATTAAAATCAATATCGCCCAAAATGTCGAAAGTCCTCAGACCAAAAGGCCTATTGGCTCTTGGTTTTCTGTCATAAATCTCTGTATGCCTATTTTGTAGAATAGGGTCATACGCGGGATGATCTGGCTTGGCACTAAGTGCAGCCATATATCGCAGAGATAGAATTTTACGACGATTGTACAGTGACGGTTCGCCTGCTTCACACAGCAGGCTTAGTATTGGGCTGGTGCGAAATGCACCAGTGGCCAATCTAACCCCAGTGTGATGTACAGTGTCAAGAATTCGTATCTCTTGGTGTTTAGCTGACCCATAAGCTAGACATCCATAGTCCAGCTTAGAGCGCACTAAAGAACGATATAAACGCAACATGACAGTGCGGTCTGCACCCCATGTCTTGTGACTGAGGACCCGCAACAAATTGAGAGACTTTTGGCATTTTTTCTTGACGGACAAAAAATGTGCCCGCCAAGTTAGACGACTGTCAAAAACGAGACCCAGAAATCTGGCAGTATCGGCAAATGGTAACTGTGCTCCATTTAGTGTGAGTGTAGGATTGGGATGTACACCCCTTTTCCTACTAAAATGGACACATACAGTTTTGCTGGTCGAGAATTTAAAGCCATTTTCGGTTGCCCATGTATCGAGACGATTGATAGTCAGCTGAAGCTGACGTTCGATTGTACTAGTCTTTTGTCCGGCGACAAAGATACCAATGTCGTCGACAAATATCGAACTCTGTACAGGTAATCGAATACATGAAGCTGCACCGTTAATGGCAATTAAAAATAGCGTAACGCTCAGTATGGAGCCCTGTGGGACCCCATTGTCCAGTGCGAACATTTGTGACAAGGTATTTCCGATCCGCACCCTGAAGCGCCGGTTCGACATGAAGTCTTTTATAAAGAACATCAAGCGTCCCCGGAGACCCCAGGAATGCAGAGTACGGAGAATCCCATAAATCCATGCAGTGTCATAGGCTTTCTCAATATCGAAAAACACAGCTACCAGGTGTTTGTTTTCAACGAAAGCATTCCTGATAGCTGTCTCTAGTCTGACCAGATGATCTGCTGTTGAGCGGTGACGGCGAAAGCCGCACTGTGTGTTGGCCAGCAAGTCGTTTGATTCTAAAAACCAAATCAGACGCTTGCTGATCATTCGCTCCATAAGCTTGCAGAGACAACTGGTCAGTGATATTGGTCTATAGCTAGAGGGCAAGTGTTTATCTTTCCCGACTTTGGGGATAGGAATTATATGAGATTCCTTCCACTTGGTCGGGCACTTGCCCTCAGTCCATATCCTATTATAGACATTCAAAAGCCTAGACTTTGATGATTCCGGAAGATTTCGAATCATACGATAATGTATCGCATCTGGACCAGGAGAGCTATCCTTACACTTTGACATCGCGCTATCTAGCTCTTCACGAGAGAAAAGCAGATTGTATACCTCGTCATTCCTAGAAAAGAAATTTAGAGGTATAGATTCGAGGCCTGCTTTACGAGTTAAAAACTCGGGTGAATAATGTTCAGAGCTAGAATTGAACGCAAGATTAGATGCCAAAGTGTTAGCAATTTCGACCGCTGAGGTAACTACGTTACCATTTACCGATAGACCAGCAATGGTTGTAGCTGTATTTAGACCGGAGATTTTCCGGACCTTCTCCCAAACTTTGGCCACTGGAGTGGCAACTGTAACGGTGCATACGTATTTGCGCCATGATTCGCGCTTGCTTTCTTTCACAATCCTCTTAGCATGAGCTTTCGCTCGTTGGAAGGCTATCATGTTTTCCTCTGTTGGACAACGACGGAATGTATTGAAGAGGTGTCTCCTTTCACGTAACGCCAAGTCGCATTCCTCGTTCCACCAAGGAACGGGAACTCGACGGGGCTGAGTGGATGACAGCGGTATGCTGCTTTCAGCCGCGCTCGTGATGGAATCCGTGAAATGATTCACCTCCTCGTCTACGCTCAAGTTCGGAATATCCTCGTGAGAGAATGATTCTGCGAACTTGGTCCAATCTGCTTTCCGAAGAACCCACTGTGGCCAGCGGGATTCGGTAACAGTATTGAACAGAGGCCTTAAGAGGATTGGAAAGTGATCACTTCCGCACAGGTCGTGATGCACGTCCCATTTGAACAACGGAGCGATGGCTCCTGAAACGACGCTAAGATCTATGGCACTAAATGTACCCGTTGCTGCACAAAAGTGCGTGGGTCTGCCGTCGTTCAGAAAGCTCAAATTCAATTCGTTCAACATATTTTCCAGGTGACGTCCCCGTCGATCGCTCCGCACCGATCCCCAACACACATTGTAGGCGTTAAAATCGCCTAGTAGTATGAAGGGTGGCGGGAGCTGATCGATGATGTTCACGACATCTCGGATGTCAGTTCGAACACCAGGCGGAAGGTAGATAGAACAAATCGTCACCTGGAGGGGAAGTGCAACACGAACTGCTACGACCTGCAACTCAGTGTCAATGTCTACAGGATCGTGGTACAATGTGTCTCTAACGAGAATTGCCACGCCGTCACATGCTCTTAACCCCGTAAGGAAATCCGTGCGAAACACGGAGTATCCCCGAGGAGAGAATGTGTCGGTTTCGTTGAAGTTTGTTTCCTGCAGACAAACACACGAAGGCGCAAAATCTGACAATAAAAGTCGCAGTTCTTCGTAGCGCTGATATACACCGTTACAGTTCCACTGGATTAGTGGACCATTCATTTCTGCTTAGGGGAGTTACCCCGCAACCTAATGATCTTTGGTTTACCCTTAGGTTGCGGGTCTACAGCCATTTTCTCGGCTACACCTTCATTTGGTAGTCCAGGTGTTTTGATGGACACACTGGACTCCTTTTTTGATTGTTTGGTTCTCACAGGTATCCAGTGAGAACCAACGGATCCCTTATCAGTCTCCTTTTCAGGAGTGACTGATGAGGGCTTTGTAGAAGCGACCATTCTCTGATCGCTTCTCGTTTGTGGAGAAGACTGTGGGGTCTTCTCCTTAGGTGGTTGGGAGAACTGAGGTTGAGTGCGTTCTCCTTTAGGGGAGGGGGATTTATTCAGACCCGATCCCCCAGGTTGTGGGGTCTGAATTTTGGTCTCTGGGACCAATACCACCTTTTCTCTACTAGTATTTGTTGCAACTGTCACAGGTGTTGCAGTTGTCGAACGAGGCACTATCTCTGTCTGAGTTTGCACACTTGCAGTTCGCTTGGCAGCTACTTGCGCGAAAGATCTCGCAAAAGTAACCGGCGCGCTTTCTTTGTATTTCCTCTTGGCGTCGAAATACGGTATCCTGTCCTGCGTTCTAATGACCTGTATTGCCTTCTCCTCCAAGTACGTTGGGCAGTGGCGTGAAGTAGAGGCATGCGCCCCTTTGCAGTTCACGCAGTGTGCCGCGTTTGGACAGGGTTCAACTTCATGTTGATCCTGTCCGCAGTTGGCACAGATGGTCTGCTTACCACAACGACTTGAGGTGTGCCCATAACGCTGACACTTGTAGCATCGCATCGGGTTTGGGTAGTAGGGGCGAACGTTACAAACGTTATACCCCACCCTAACCGATGTTGGACACCTGGTACCAGCGAAGGACACCACCATGGAGATCGAAGGCTTGCCGTTCCGGGGGTTGAGCTTCTTGCATTCAATGACACCTTGCGATGCCATTTCCTGCACGAACTCTTCCTCCGTAACGTACGCCAGGTCACGATCCGTTACGACGCCTTTTGAGCAGTTCAGTGCCTTATGCGGCTGTACTGAAATGCCAAACTCAGCAAACTTAACACATTTCTGTAGTGTTGACGACGCTTCAGTATCTGCTTCTATTAGCAGTGTACCGTCCGACAACTTACGAACCGACTTTATGCCAGTAGAGCACGTATTTCTCAACGTTCGGGCAACAAAGAAGGGGGACATCTCCTTAAAAGACTTACCCTCTTCTTGAACCTTCACGACGAGAAATCGTGGTACTGGTGCACAATACTCAACACTCTTTTTACCTTCTGCCTTTTTGGCAGCTGGCCTAACACATCCCTCGTCGGATGACTGAGCATCACGACGAGGTCTCTTGTTTGATTTTTTACGGAGTTTACTCTCAACTTTGGCGGAATTTAAGAAATTTGTATCCCTCCGGGTAGTCGCCATACCCGTATAATAGGTTTCATCACCCTGCCATGCCCACCCACCAGGGAGCCCCACACCGGGGACGTTGGCCGCAAACCGGCTCATTGCGCCAGACATGTCAGGATGATATAGCATCGGAGGAAGTAGTCACGGGCTGCTCGACCCGCTCGAGAACCAGTAGTCGCCAACTCTGGAACCGTGCGAGCTGCATCCGCTCCCACAGACCCCCGAATACTTGTCTAGTGGCACGGCATTACCCCGGCATCCACGATCCAGTAGTGGAGCCACTCTATTCATGAACCGTGACACCAGCCGATTGACTGAGCTGACCAGACTCAGCCTCCCGTTTTACCGAATCCGAGGCCAAAGAAGGCGTGTTGGGATCGTACTGTCCGCGGGCAGCAGTCTCCCTCAACCGACCAGGACCCTCTTCTCCGGCGTTACGGGTCTCCACGCACGGCAAACACGTGGGTAGGAATTTAAGTGGGAGATCAAAGAGACAACAGATAAGCCTATTCCTACAATCGGCTTCTCTGAACTGTCTCCTCCCAAATGATATGCCACCCAAAACACCAACTATCAGGACTACAGGCTTAACTTTATACCCGGGATACAGCTTTATAAGCTCAGACAAGAGGTCCATATACTTGGACCTCTTTTCCTCCTCCCTTGAGAGAGATATTCTTCTCAGCTGGACTTGAGAATTCGATCACAAACATCTGTTTGGTCTCGATATCCAAGAGGGTTATGTCCGGCGTGGCTGTCAGTAACCTCGAGGTGGGGAAAGGAGTAATTCCAATAAAAATTCGGCACTTGGAATTTTCCACCACCGATTCTATGTCAGAAGGGACGTACGGTATAACCGGTATTTGGTCAATACCATAGGCATGTCTAAGATGATAGTAGAGCACGCGGAGAGCAGCATTATGTCGAGACACGTAGCTCGACGCTGCAAGAGATGGACAAGCAGACAGAATGTGCATTATCGTTTCAGAATGGTGGTGGCACAACCTACAGAGTGTGGACTCCGCTATTTGGAATATGCGGGCCCTGTATGCCAAAGTATTTATAACACCATCCTGACACGCAAACACAAAACCTTCTGTTTCCGATCTCAAACCAGCAGACTTAAGAAACGAGAACGTGAGTTCGGTGGACAACTCTAGACTTTTAATATGTTTGAAGAACACAGAGTGCATACTTTTACTCATGTGTTCTTTTGTCACATGTCTGTCTCGCCTCGTTTCACCGAACCGGTAACTCTGTTGTACTCCTCCCGAGAGAGTTGTACTCCAGCGTTTTCCCTGACGGGACTCAAGTCTGCCAGGTTAAATCTCGTTGCTGCTCTTCGCGCTGCCTGGTAAAGAAACGCCCCTTTGCCACAAAATTCGTGCTCACTAACGAATTTTAATAGTGGGTCCTGACTTCTGAGTATACTGTTAGCTGTAACCAGGACGAGTCGATCGTGCAAGCACTCCAGATTTAGTAA
Source organism: Liopterus haemorrhoidalis (assembly GCA_963971575.1). Classification (NCBI taxonomy): domain Eukaryota; kingdom Metazoa; phylum Arthropoda; class Insecta; order Coleoptera; family Dytiscidae; genus Liopterus; species Liopterus haemorrhoidalis. The sequence continues at coordinate 25,911,429 of OZ020614.1, read as the reverse complement.
TCCCCGACCCCCATTTTGACGAGGGAGGTAAATGCGCTGCACAGAAGATTTCGGGTGAAGACTTCGGTTGATGTTCATGATCTTTCTGGTTCTTCTGTCGAGATCCTTAAGATCATCAACATTCCATTTCATTACACCAAAAGTGTATGAAATTAATGGGACAGCAAGCATGTTTGTGGCAGCGATCTTGTTCTTGCCAGACAGACATGATCTCCATATCTGCCTAAGTCGTGCCATATACTTGCTGCGAAGGGCCTGCTTAATAAGAGTGACATCTTGGACACCTCTCTCACTGATGCCTAAAAATGTGTAAGACCCTTCAGCATTAAGATGTTTTATAATGCTCCCATCAACCAATTGAACGTCTTCACCGTTGTCTAAACCTTTTCCTCTGTAGATATGAAAAACAGCGCATTTTTCCAAGCCGAATTGCATACCTATCGCGGCAGTGTACTCAGCAACAGTATCTAAGGCGGTCTGCAGATTCCTCTCGTTCGAGGCGTAGAGCTTCAAATCATCCATGTAAAAGAGATGGGTAATTTTGTGCTTACGCTTCGACGGGGGACCCGCCATGTAGCCACTGCCGCGCCTAAGCTCGATCGATAGAGGAAGAAGAGAGATGCAAAATAGTAGCGGGCTTAGGGAATCTCCCTGGAAAACCCCACGCTTGAAATATATCCACTCTGTCGACACTGCAGTTGATCCGCTTGGGACAACAAATTGTGTCTTCCAGAGGGACATAAGTTGCCCAATGCATCTCTCTATCTCCGGGTGGACTCGTAACATGCGCAATAATGTTAAAATAAGAGCGTGTGACGTAGTGTCATAAGCTTTTGCGTAGTCCACCCAAGCCATTGACAGGTTGCGTTTGAAATACGACGCGTCATGACAGACTGACCGGTCGATAATAAGGTTTTCTTTGCAACCTGCTTGGCCCCTCTTCGATCCCCTCTGTTCGTAGATGTCTGACCAAACAGAGGCAATGGAGCTCAGTACCCGCTCGTTTAATACGCTGGTGAAGATCTTATACAGCGTATTGAGACAAGTAATAGGTCTGTAGTTCTTCGGGTTGGTTAAATCACCTTTTTTGGGGATTAATACTGTACGCCCCTCTGGTAACCAAGATGGTATTGGTATTTCTCCACGGATAAAAGAAGTAAAATTTCGTGCAAGATGGCCGTGCAAGCTTGTGAATGACTTCCACCAGAAAGCAATAATACCATCAACTCCTGGTGCAGCGAAATTGCGCGCTTTCGAAATAGCACGTGTAACTTCTTCCGTGGTAACAGGGGGGCATGCCTGAGGATCTGTCAGGTGTTGTGAACAGAATTCCTCAAATCTCTCCAAAACTGGAGTGTCCTGCACGATCGCCTCGTGTCCATAAAGTTCCCTCCAGAAAGTCTCTGTCCTGTCGACTGATAATGACGGTTCAGAAACCTCAGGTTTGGCCATGAAAAGGCGTGACGGGCTCGTGAGGAACATAGTATTTTCCTCCATGGTCCTAACCCGGTTGACCAGTTTCTTTCTTGCCAGGGCTAGTGCTCTCAATTTGTCCACCGCTTTCTGTTATTATTATTATTATTATTATTATTATTATTATTAACAGATTAATACGATGAGGCAGTAACAAATTTTGTTTTTACTCTTGTCTATTTTATCTTTTTCTGTATACTCTGTTTATTATGTTTAAGCGGAACTAAACTGGATTTTTATTTTCTCAAGTTGTAACGAGCTTCTAGATTATTTCATGTTTCATGTTGGCAGCCTAAATCTAAATGTCAAAATGAAAAAGTGGCATATTATGAAAAATAAAGTATATAAAATACAATAAACATTTTTTAAAACTAATATATTTGAAATTTTTTATTAAAAATGCAGGCCGGTAAGGAGGGCGTGGTGAAAGAGGCGTCCACCATGGGCGCAAGTAAGTTTGAGGCACCAAACTATATTTCGATAAACATACATTTGTTTTTCGTAGCTGTGATATTTGTTATATGTTTTCTTGCATTTTTAGTTTCCTGCGACTTAAGTAAAGATTTATATTTTTTACTTGCCCGACCTTAATATATATGGGGCAAGTATTGTAATAGCGAAAATTTTCGATATCGAGATTTTGACTGATGACCACGTTTCATGGTCCAGGGAATCCAAAAAACCTATTTTGGAAGTGCCGTCCGCATGTGTGTATGGCTGTGTGTGTGTGTGTTTGTGTGTGTGTGTGTCTGTGTGTGTGTATACACAATAACTCAAAAACGGTTTAACTTAAAGAGTTCATTTTGGTACTAAAAAATTCTCCTAATAATTGGGAAGAACCCTATTGTTTTTTATTAAAATCCAAAACCGGAAACGGAAGTTATTAAACTTTAAAATTTAAAAAGATTCGTAACTAGTAAACCAAGTCTTGGACAAAAATTTGTATAGGACATAATTTGATGTATTTTTGAATATTTACCTAAATATTCTTTTAAATTTTTTTAAAAAAATTTAATTTATGTATTTTTTTTTATATATTATTATTTTTTTTTATGGGAGGGCAAGTTCAGCGGATGTCTCCCTCCGGCACTGGTTTATTTGTTTTTCAAGATCATACGTCTGTAAACATTATCATATGTGAAGCGTAAAAAAATCAAAGTTACTCAGACCTAAGTACAACGACATACAGTAGCGCGCCGTTAGATACATTCTTTGGGTTATTGCGTGTGTATTTATTATTTTTTATTAACTCCGCCTCTAAGCACGTGTGTTTGTTATTGTCTGGCTGTAGACTAGACTAGGTGAATATAATATAGCTGCAATAAAAATGTATATGTCGATTTAAACATAATGGCCCGGCTACACGATGCAAGTAACTTGTGCAAGTACTGGCACAAGTACTTGTGCCAGTACTTGCACAAGTCGTTTTGTCATTTACACGTATGCCAGTAAATTATTTAAGTAACCATGCAAAGAACTCGAAATACACTGCAAAATGTAAATGCTTCCAATTCTTTTTGATGCGTAAAACCGTCTTTATAACGCGCCAATTTTCGATGTTTAACCTTATTTTATGTTGCATACGTCTTTTACACCCGTAAACAAAAATTAATCTCCACCAAGAACTATTTACAAAATCAAATATACTTGTGGTGTCCACAGACCACTTTGTTATGAGTATTTTAAGTATATTTAACGTTTTTGTATCAGCCAGAACAAATCAGCTGTTCATAGCGGTCATTTTTAATAGTCACTTGCACGGCTACTTGTGCCAGTAAATAGGAACGACTTCTATTCACTTGACTTGCATGAGATACTTATGCAAGTACTGGAACCAGTACTGAATGTACGTCTACACGATGTCAGGGACTTGCGCAAGTTCTTACTTTTGCAAGTTACTTGCTTCGTGTAACCGAGCCATAACATTCCTTTCGACAAAATAACATACGACTGGCGCTCCAAATGTGCAATTGCTTTCGTTTTTGTCTCGTCTCAAGTATTTTTTACTGGAAAACACAGTAGTTAATTTTGTTTATTGTACACCATTCTAGCATACTGCGTGAGTATTGTAAATTATTGTATTAACAAAAACAAAAATTTAAATAAAAAAAAATCTTGGGAAATATGCCACGAAAAAAACCTTCCGATGAAAATATTAAGAAAACTCCAATTGATAAGCTTGTAAGAAAATCAAATAACCCTCCATCACATTTGTAAGGGAGGTAATTTTGGTGTTATTTCAGATATAAAATTTCATAAATAAACTTAAAATAATCATCCAATTAGAGTAAAATATTAAAAATTTTAAATGATAAAAAATTATCTATTTGTTAGAAAAGGCATTTAAGATAAGGGTAGACTTGTTTGTTATTGTAACTTAGGACTTTTGTAAACTTAACATGGAAAGTGAATCGTAAATTCTTAACAGATAAATAATGTGTCAAAAATATATGTTGACTATATGCACATAAATAATAATTAATGGATGTGAAATGATATTTAACAGTTGGGTGATGTAAGCTTTTCAGGGTAGTCATGTTCCAAGTAGTGCAGTTTAGACAGTCATAAGGTGAAGAAAATGTTTAAGAGTTGGGTTTTAAGAGTCATGGGGTTAAGACGTATTTTGGGGAGTAGAGTTTGTACATCATAGGCTTTAGCGATACACGTGTTCTATGTACTCCGTAAAAATTGTGTTATTTTAACTAAAATTCAATTCAAAACAAACCAAATTTTGGACACATTTTTACCTTATTGGTTCATAAATCAAAATTAATAATACACCGGGAGCTCATGACAGTTATTGGTCTCCGATTTCATACAGCATGTCTTTAGGAGGAGAGAATATTTACCCTGTGACAACAAAGAAAGGATGGTACTAAACCCACCTGCACAAAAATTTTGTGTTTTTCTCTGATTTAATATTGCCTGCCCTTTTGTCAAAAGAAAGTTAAAACAAATTTAAAGTCTTTTAATTATAGGCATGCGATTCGCAGGGTCCCAAAGGGCTCAAATGGTCACGTGATCTTGTAATAAAAAAATATGATTTTCCGCGTTTTCATACTGCATGCCGATGAAAAGAATTAAAGTTTGTGTCATAAAACCTCTATAAAAAAATTGGCATGCAGCCCTCGTTGGCCCAAGGGTGGAAAATTTCGGAAAATATTTGTGAAAATTTTAGTAGGATTATAATTTTAATAGCATTTCATTAAATAGGCAATTATTTAATGAAATGCAAACATGCATGCAAAATAATATGACCGAAATTTAATTTTTTTTTTTTTTTTTGCAACTTTTCTTATTATTTATCATGTGATGGGCTTCCTCGGCATGCATGCCATTTTGTATTTGAACTAAAACCAACATTATTTAGTGAAATGCAAAAAGGCATGCAAAATAATATGACCTAAATTTTCCATTTTTTTTTTTTTTGCAACTTTACTTATTATTTATGATGTGATGGGCTTCCTCGGCATGCATGCCATTTTGTATTTGACCTAAAAACAACATTATTTAGTGAAATACAAAGAGGCATGCAAAATAATATGACCGAAATTTTCCAATTTTTTTTGCAACTTTTCCGATGCATGCCTCTGTTTTAGGACCTCCTTATCTGCATGCCAATTATGTTATACAGCAATGCATTATATCAATAACCTGTAGTTAAGATGGCATGCAAAAAGAAATCACGTAAAATCCTATTAAAATATTCACAAATATTTTCCGAAATTTTCCACCCTTGGGCCAACGAGGGCCGCATGCCAATTTTTTTATAGGGGTTTTATGACACAAATTTTAATTCTTTTCATCGGCATGCAGTATGAAAACGCGGAAAATCATATTTTTTTATTACACGTGACCATTTGAGCCCTTTGGGACCCTGCGAATCGCATGCCTATAATTAAAAGACTTTAAATTTGTTTTAACTTTCTTTTGACAAAAGGGCAAGCAATATTAAATCAGAGAAAAACACAAAATTTTTGTGCAAGTGGAAATGCAATTTTCCCTATGTCCGGAAATCGTGCAGGGGTTTAGTACCATCCGTTTTTTGTTGTCACAGGGTAAATATTCTCTCCTCCAAAAGGCATGCTGTATGAAATCGGAGACCAAAAATGTCACGAGCTCCCGGTCTATAATTAAACAGATGTTTAAAGAGGTGTTTTTTAAACAAATCAGTAAATAGTGAATAATATTGGTGTAATATCTGTATAATTTTGATACATATCAATAAACTACAAGTTAGTTCCTCGCCGGATTATTGGTGAAGGCCAAACTGCACAGAATATCACCAGAAGCTCCATCGCTGTATAAATATTTTTGTCAGCGTAACTAGTACCATCTGTTAGCCCGCTTTAAAACTATTAACCCGCGAAATTTGAATGTTTCTATCATTATTATTCCCAAAATAAAAAAAAATAGTTGGTAAAGACATGCATACATTTTTGTTTTATATAAAATGTTATTACAATTCAAAATTGTAATAAAACAAAAATGTATACAAGTCTAAAAATTGCAAGGGATCATAAATAAATAAAGGATATAAAATTAAGCATTTTATTGTCACTTATTATAGATACACATATATAAAACATACATAGACATATAGTAGATATATAAATAATATTGTTCGGAGGTCGACAACCTTCATAAAGAAAAATGTCTGATATACGATACATCTAAGTTTGATTTCAGCTGATGAAGTATAAAATAAAAAGTTCCGCCAAATATAATCAAAATATTATTATTAATATCAAAACACTTATTATTATCTCTAGTCATTATGGCGCTCAGCCATGCTGACTTGGTCACAGAGCCATATTTACCATAAGAGCGATAGGCTACCGAACTCTTTGCTACAGTAAAATCTTAGCCAATTATCTATGATGTGATAAAAGAAATATATTTTTATAGTAAATTTATTACAATTAAAATAGTAGATAATATTAATTAAATTAGTTGAATGCGCTCCTATGATTTTTTTTTTTACATGCATTCAAATATCGTATGAGTTTTTTGTTTTCGTACAAAATTCATTCTGATAATTAGTACTATTTCTAATATTAGTATATAATATTAGAAATTTTCATTAGGCTTTCACTTTTGTAAGGACACACCAGATCTAGTTATTTTGGCTACTTTTACAGTGTATTATTGAAAAAAAAAAAAAAAAAAAAAATACGCTGTAAAACAGACTTCAGAATTGTTGGTTATGATCAGTATAATTACGATATAACATTTTTCACCAACATGACATACAATTTCAAAGGTGCAAACTATTGAAATCAAAATTTCCTCTAAGATTGTTTTTACAAAAGTGATCAGCCTACATGTAACAGCTTTAAAACTAAAGTCCGTTTCTTTGGTTTAAGTGGAATTATAGGCTATTCCAAACGTTTCAGAGAGACTAGATGGATTTTTTTTGTATGTTGTCACAAGCTGATCCTTTAACGATTTAAGTAAGCTTCTGCTAAACAAAATTACTAGTTTTCAAAATCTAGTTCTGCTTAAATCAAATAAACAAACTATAGATTTTGGAAACTAGTAATTTTTATCGATTAAATGATACTTTTGATCGTTGTGTTTAGTAAAAGACCACTTCAATAATTAAAATGTTGGCTCGTGATAATTTTTAGACATAAAAATTCCATTTAGTTACGCTTAAACGTTTAGAATATCCTATAATGCTCTATATTACAGGGAGAGTAATATTATAACAAAAATATGGATTTTAATTCTAATTTGGTATTTGTTGTAGAATGACACGTTTGGTGAAGCAAACAGACCGACTGACAAAAGTACCTAAACCCTGTACTCGAAACATAGTGCGGCAATGCTTCCCCAATGTTAGGTATGACTTCCAGCCATTTGTTCCTAAGGTCCTGGTTCGTAGGAAACGTAAACAGACTTCGATTGGCATAACTTGTGCATCCAGGCACTATACAATATTTCGACGTTTTACTCTGAAACAAATAATATCCAATTATTCTTTTTGTCAATACGTCAAGTAAATCCGTGTGGCTGATTCATGGAACTAATTTATTTTATATTTCAGCAATCATATTAACATTACAGATTAATTATTGATTGCCTACGTAGAGCTCATTTCTTAGCTTCGTGCAGAACTAGATTTGAATTAAGCTTTTGATCATTTTGTTCAGCAAAAGCCCAGTTTAATCGTTAAAAAGGGAGCTCGTGACAAATTCCACAGTAAAAATTACATTTAGTTGCCCACGAAGCTAAGAAATTAATTATAGGCTCATAGGCAATATAATTAGGGCTCAAAGAGAAAAATTATACGGTCTGGAACACCGCTCCGGTACACTTCAAGGCTTGAAAATAATGTCGGTAATAGGAAATTAAATGAATAGCAAAGTCAAATTATGAGTTCTCAATGAGATCTCAATGAATTACGTGAACGAGGCTACAAATTCATCTGGACCAGGAACTGCAAAATTTTTGCGAGGAAAGATGAATCCTCTAGAATTCATATGATTTATTCTTGAATTGATTTACCCTTTCTTAATTATAAAATCGATGTACTGAAAGTACCATCCAAAAAAAAAAAAAAAAAAACGCCACAAAATAATTGACTAATGACGATGAATAATAACACAATTTGAAGTGTATTACTTCTAGTTCTAATTACATTTTACCAATTTACATGACAATAACTCAAACTATTACTGTAAACATTTCATTTGTATAGAAAATAAAAATTGTAACTTTTGCCGTGTTAAATGCATAAAATAAAAATGAATGATACTACTTACCATGTTCTGGAACAAAAACCACAAAAACAAAATAACAATAATAAAATTCGAAGAGCAATAACAATTTATATATATACTTTCTATAACAAAAGATTTAATAGAAATAAATGTAAAACACAGAACATTATATTATTATTATATAATGTTATTATTATATATTATTATATATGCTACATCTGGTCCAGATTCAATTCCGAACTTATTATTAAAAAATTGTAGAGACGATCTTGCACAACCATTATGTGAAATATTTCGTCGATCATTAGATAGTGGTACTCTCCCTATATCGTGGAAGCTGTCATATGTGACACCCATTTTTAAAAAAGGAGACAAATTGAATGCCAATAATTACAGACCCATAAGTATTAGCTCCTGTACTTGTAAGGTTCTAGGAAAAATTATCTTTAAAAATATTCTTAAATTCATCCTGGAAAATAACATTATCTCTTGTCATCAGCATGGTTTCCTACCTGGCCGTTCTGTGTCTATGAACTTGCTTTACTGTACAGATTTTTGGACTAGAGCACTCGATTCAAACAACCTTATCGATGTGATTTACTTCGATCTTGTTCGAGCGTTTGACAAAGTTCCACACAAGAGGTTGCTGAAAAAACTGGAGCATTTTGGAATCAGAAATAAACTTCTACATTGGATTGAAGCTGTTACGGCCTATTCTAGCTGACAACACTGCTTATAAAACTAACTTACACTGACCTACCTTAACGTACAAAAACTTATGCTATTCTCACTAAAGGATACAGTATTGTGTATTTGTGCGAAACAACTGACTAGCCTCCTGACAATCTACTTAAAAGTAGCCGTTCTTGCTACAGAAATATAAATTAACATCTGAATTCTCGTATTCTGTCAAAAACTTTTAGGTTATGTCATTTTGACACATGGGAATAATCACATTCTTTTGCATTTTGGAGTATGAATACTTCATTAGAACCTGGAAATTACAGACTATTAGCGTGTATTACGTATATAAGGAACATACTTACAACTTGTAATAAAATACAATGTTGACATTCGTGATTTTTAACGCCGATAAGACAGAAAGTTGTCATTTTTGATAACAGTCTGAGTCACGTGGTTTTGCCCACGTGAGTCTAGTGTCTATTAGACAGTTATAGTGGTGAAGGGGGGCATATATAATGGAATGTTAAATGCCATTTTGTCTCTTCAATGTCGTAATTCAAGAAGTATAGAGGTTCCCTAAGGGGTGGAGACTCAGTAACACGTGCCAAATTTTATTCCACAAGTTTTTGTGAAAATTATTTGAGAAGATAATGCTGGTTCACCTGTGGATTCGCTAAGCGGAAAAGGCACGTGATACATCATGTTTTGGGAATGCAAAACGCGACTTACGTCGGAATTAGGAGTTTTCTACCCCTAGATGGCAATTGAGTTACGACGTTTCGCCACTAAAACACCAAGGTATGTTTCTTTTATACAGTATTACCCGCTAATCAGTTTTGAATAATTCAGTGTTCTAATGTAAGGTATTTCTTTGTATTTTGTAAATCTAGTGGCAACATGGAAGGGCCTAAATCGAGTTTTCTTTCTCGAGCGAGGATCCTGCTTTCGAGATTATACTGTCCCCCACATGTAAGAGTTGAAGAGCCGATTTTGGAGCGATCCGTGGAAGATGTAGCGTGAAAATTATTGTATCAATTGAGACCTGTTGCTACAGGGTGTTGCGAGAATTACTGTGTTTCAGCTGAGTATACTTTGGAAATGTTTGAAATTTTGTAACAGAAGCGACTCTGCCCTATTGACGTATTGGAATTCCCGTTTGGGGATGTTTTTTTGTGATTCTTAACGTTAATAGTGTAGAGCTGCGTCTGGTACACCCTTATGAGTTATGGCCATGATTATTAAGTGTGTGTTATTTTTTGTACTGTATTATTAGCTGAAATGCATTGAGGTTTCTCAAGTTTTGTTGTATCTTGAGATATTTTTGAGTTATTGAGATAGTTTTGGATTTATTGAGTACGCTGTTGCGTGTACGGGTGGACTGTGTCGTCACCGTATTATTTTTGGAGGTACAATAATTTTTGGTTCACGAATCGCTCATTTTAAATTGTTGCCGCGTAATGTAAATTCAGTCTGTCCGTAAAGTATTTTTCCTTGATAACTGGAGGTTGTGAATTAGCTTTCAAACACGCAGGTTACTCCTTACTTTGAATACTTACTGGTCAAGTATTCGTGTTACTTGCTGTTCACGTTATCGAGGATCGGGTTTGTATTATTTTGGGAGGAATTAACGTTAACTTCAATCGGGCAGAACCTCAGCCACAAGCATTTTTTTTTTTCATTATTATCTTTGACCAGCCCGCACTTAAATTTTGTAATATAGTTTGTTTGCTTAAAGTTATATTTCCGTTGAGTCAGTGGGTGGGGTGATGCGTCATTTTTTTTGGCATCTCGCGGAGATTTTTTTGTTGACGTATCACGGGTTTTTAAGAGTAAAAGGGGATATGTGGAGTCAGTCTCTTGACAACGATGGATTCTTGAATCAACGCGACTTCGTTGCCAATAGACTGGCTGGGTTTTCATTAAAGTTAAGGCGAGATAGAAGTATAGTAAAAATTTAAATCGGGGTTCGAATAGGCGCTAGCTTCCCGATTCTAAAACTCTTCCGGACTTTTCCTAACGGTATTGCCAACCGGAATACCGTTACCATTTTTCAACGTAATTAATCACTGTGGCATAATATTCCTGTGCAAAAGTTCACGCAGCCCTAGGGCAGTTGTAGCATAAGTAATCCAATCACATGTTACTGGGTATTTATACCGCATCACAAGTAATTCAGTTTGTCAATTTAAATTGTAATTAATTACCGGTTAAAGATTCAGTTGCTTCTATTCCTTTGGCCGTTCGTGAGTACTTAGTTTCTAAAATTTTGGATTTAACTTAGATATTTTGCTCGTAGATTAAATAATTTATTTTTTTGTATTAACTTTGTCGTACTCCGAGCTAAAAAGGGAATATTTAACTAGTCATTGATCTTGTAATTATTAATATTTTGGTTATAAAATTTTGTTTATTGAGTATTCGCTTTACGAATAATAATATTTATTTTGTTTATAGATTTTGCGTATTGAGTATTCATTTAGTGAATAATTTATTTTGTTTAAAGATTTTGCGTATTGAATATTCGTTTAGCGGATATTATTGATTTTGTTATTGCTATTTGTTAGTTACTGATTTTTTTGTTAATAAATTTAGTTATTGAGAATTTTGGTGTTTCTATTAAGAGAACTCTATTCCTTCCCCTGGGGTTTTATTTTTCTTCCAGAATTTAGGGCAATAGAAGCGAAGTGACTGGCGCCGTATAAATTTTAGGCCGCACATCGACATTGATAATTACAGGACCACCCTGCATAGTCACATTTACCTCTAGACTGGGCTGGCGGCCTTCTACCTTGCCCTGGACAGCTGATAGCCACTGGAGTCACTTCACAGTGGTTACGGAATTCATATTTTTCCCCATTTAGGTTTTTAGCGACCGATCAGAGAGCTGAGCGGACGCTGGCGTATGCCAACTATATAACGCTGGAGTCTGGCCGTAATATACGTTATATATTTCTGGCGCCCAACGTGGGGCCCGATTTGTTAAGGAACGTTAGATATTTCGGGCCTTTGCCGAAAAGGACGTTACATATTCTGACTTGAGGTTTGTGGATTTAGCCGTTTGCTGAGAAGGAATCACGTATTTGGATGCCCGAGTTGAGAGGGGCTGTTTTTGAGAAGACCATATTTTTATTTCAGTTTGGAGCTGTTTGGATTTTTTTTGTGTAATAGGAAAATATGGGTCTTATATTGATTGGTTGTATTCCTTTTGTTCCTAAACCCAACCCTAAAGAGTTCTCGTAATATGAAATTTAGATTTTTTTTGTTTGAAAAGTTGATTGGATTACTTTCGCTATGTTATTCGTCGTTGTATTGCTATGATCTGTTAGGTATTTGGACGACATATTGTACACATTGTTTAGATTTTGAGTTAGTCTCAGTTGATGAGCTAAATAGTTTTTGTTGTTGTAAGAGTGAGTAAGTTACTGTGTCTGAGTTGTTAGTAACATTGAGTGAGAGGACTCTAATGTATATCCCTGTGAAAATTTTGTGTTGCATTGTATGGCAACAATTGTTGGTAGAATTGTAATTGCAACATTGGTTATGTTGAATTATATTGGTGACAAGCCGAGTGACTCGGTTGTCAAATGGGGTTAGTGTCTGGTAGAGACATTTGTATTGGTGAGCCAGTTTAGGGCGAACCATTGAGATTCACACGGGATTCGCTTAGCGGAAAATTAGTTTCCTCATATTTACGGTATTATGTACCGAGCTGGTTTATCCAGGAGAATCACTCAACGGTTAGAGTATTGGAGAAGAACAGTAGACTTGCTCCGCGATTTTTGTTGTACAATATTTGATTCCTGTTTAGGAAATATTTTGGACGTGACCTAGAGTACACAGGTCAGGACCGAATCAGATCTAGTAAGTTGAATATAGAGAAATTCACTGTTGTTAATGCGTTTGTCAGACCATTTTTGAGTTAAGTAGGACTTGTCGTAGCGGACATGTCAGTTGGTTGTCGTTTTGAGAAATCCCGTATTTTTGGGTGAGATATTTGAGATAGCAAGTTAGAATTGCCGTTATTAGTGCGTTTGTGAATAACGCTTTGTATTTTGAGTGAAGTTAAGTACGTAGAAGTGAGTGTAGGCAGTTAGGACGTGTGCTACGTTGTCAGTGGATTTTCAGGCGTAGGCTTTCTTCGTGATGAATGTGTAAATAGGCATGAAAGAATTAGCAGTTTATATGTTAGGAACTAGTTAGGAATTAGCAGTGTACATAGTTAGCAGATTAGATTAGGAAATAGTGGAACCAAACCTATCTTTTTGTAGGGCGCCGGCTGCCTGTAGCTTTCTGTAGCTTTTCCGCAGTAGGGCGACGTCCAACCTACCCCCTCCTTGCCGTGTTGGCAATATTATCACCTCCATGGCCGGTTGGCGATAATACCCGTCCCTTCCCTGTCGACATCATCAACCCTTAATCGTTCCGCGGGTTCCACTATATAAGTTGTATATATAGTTAGAATGTAAATAGTTAAGGTTAGCAATTTGAGTGAATGAGTCGTGTACATGAATACGGATTGTGAAAGATACGGGGTCTTTAGAGACCCGCGTCTCTTTTTTAAGCAAAGGGGGAGTTGTTACGGCCTATTCTAGCTGACAACACTGCTTATAAAACTAACTTACACTGACCTACCTTAACGTACAAAAACTTATGCTATTCTCACTAAAGGATACAGTATTGTGTATTTGTGCGAAACAACTGACTAGCCTCCTGACAATCTACTTAAAAGTAGCCGTTCTTGCTACAGAAATATAAATTAACATCTGAATTCTCGTATTCTGTCAAAAACTTTTAGGTTATGTCATTTTGACACATGGGAATAATCACATTCTTTTGCATTTTGGAGTATGAATACTTCATTAGAACCTGGAAATTACAGACTATTAGCGTGTATTACGTATATAAGGAACATACTTACAACTTGTAATAAAATACAATGTTGACATTCGTGATTTTTAACGCCGATAAGACAGAAAGTTGTCATTTTTGATAACAGTCTGAGTCACGTGGTTTTGCCCACGTGAGTCTAGTGTCTATTAGACAGTTATAGTGGTGAAGGGGGGGCATATATAATGGAATGTTAAATGCCATTTTGTCTCTTCAATGTCGTAATTCAAGAAGTATAGAGGTTCCCTAAGGGGTGGAGACTCAGTAACACGTGCCAAATTTTATTCCACAAGTTTTTGTGAAAATTATTTGAGAAGATAATGCTGGTTCACCTGTGGATTCGCTAAGCGGAAAAGGCACGTGATACATCATGTTTTGGGAATGCAAAACGCGACTTACGTCGGAATTAGGAGTTTTCTACCCCTAGATGGCAATTGAGTTACGACGTTTCGCCACTAAAACACCAAGGTATGTTTCTTTTATACAGTATTACCCGCTAATCAGTTTTGAATAATTCAGTGTTCTAATGTAAGGTATTTCTTTGTATTTTGTAAATCTAGTGGCAACATGGAAGGGCCTAAATCGAGTTTTCTTTCTCGAGCGAGGATCCTGCTTTCGAGATTATACTGTCCCCCACATGTAAGAGTTGAAGAGCCGATTTTGGAGCGATCCGTGGAAGATGTAGCGTGAAAATTATTGTATCAATTGAGACCTGTTGCTACAGGGTGTTGCGAGAATTACTGTGTTTCAGCTGAGTATACTTTGGAAATGTTTGAAATTTTGTAACAGAAGCGACTCTGCCCTATTAACGTATTGGAATTCCCGTTTGGGGATGTTTTTTTGTGATTCTTAACGTTAATAGTGTAGAGCTGCGTCTGGTACACCCTTATGAGTTATGGCCATGATTATTAAGTGTGTGTTATTTTTTGTACTGTATTATTAGCTGAAATGCATTGAGGTTTCTCAAGTTTTGTTGTATCTTGAGATATTTTTGAGTTATTGAGATAGTTTTGGATTTATTGAGTACGCTGTTGCGTGTACGGGTGGACTGTGTCGTCACCGTATTATTTTTGGAGGTACAATAATTTTTGGTTCACGAATCGCTCATTTTAAATTGTTGCCGCGTAATGTAAATTCAGTCTGTCCGTAAAGTATTTTTCCTTGATAACTGGAGGTTGTGAATTAGCTTTCAAACACGCAGGTTACTCCTTACTTTGAATACTTACTGGTCAAGTATTCGTGTTACTTGCTGTTCACGTTATCGAGGATCGGGTTTGTATTATTTTGGGAGGAATTAACGTTAACTTCAATCGGGCAGAACCTCAGCCACAAGCATTTTTTTTTTTCATTATTATCTTTGACCAGCCCGCACTTAAATTTTGTAATATAGTTATATTTCCGTTGAGTCAGTGGGTGGGGTGATGCGTCATTTTTTTTTGGCATCTCGCGGAGATTTTTTTGTTGACGTATCACGGGTTTTTAAGAGTAAAAGGGGATATGTGGAGTCAGTCTCTTGACAACGATGGATTCTTGAATCAACGCGACTTCGTTGCCAATAGACTGGCTGGGTTTTCATTAAAGTTAAGGCGAGATAGAAGTATAGTAAAAATTTAAATCGGGGTTCGAATAGGCGCTAGCTTCCCGATTCTAAAACTCTTCCGGACTTTTCCTAACGGTATTGCCAACCGGAATACCGTTACCATTTTTCAACGTAATTAATCACTGTGGCATAATATTCCTGTGCAAAAGTTCACGCAGCCCTAGGGCAGTTGTAGCATAAGTAATCCAATCACATGTTACTGGGTATTTATACCGCATCACAAGTAATTCAGTTTGTCAATTTAAATTGTAATTAATTACCGGTTAAAGATTCAGTTGCTTCTATTCCTTTGGCCGTTCGTGAGTACTTAGTTTCTAAAATTTTGGATTTAACTTAGATATTTTGCTCGTAGATTAAATAATTTATTTTTTTGTATTAACTTTGTCGTACTCCGAGCTAAAAAGGGAATATTTAACTAGTCATTGATCTTGTAATTATTAATATTTTGGTTATAAAATTTTGTTTATTGAGTATTCGCTTTACGAATAATAATATTTATTTTGTTTATAGATTTTGCGTATTGAGTATTCATTTAGTGAATAATTTATTTTGTTTAAAGATTTTGCGTATTGAATATTCGTTTAGCGGATATTATTGATTTTGTTATTGCTATTTGTTAGTTACTGATTTTTTTGTTAATAAATTTAGTTATTGAGAATTTTGGTGTTTCTATTAAGAGAACTCTATTCCTTCCCCTGGGGTTTTATTTTTCTTCCAGAATTTAGGGCAATAGAAGCGAAGTGACTGGCGCCATATAAATTTTAGGCCGCACATCGACATTGATAATTACAGGACCACCCTGCATAGTCACATTTACCTCTAGACTGGGCTGGCGGCCTTCTACCTTGCCCTGGACAGCTGATAGCCACTGGAGTCACTTCACAGTGGTTACGGAATTCATATTTTTCCCCATTTAGGTTTTTAGCGACCGATCAGAGAGCTGAGCGGACGCTGGCGTATGCCAACTATATAACGCTGGAGTCTGGCCGTAATATACGTTATAAAGCGTTTCTTACAGGAAGATATTTCTGCGTGAAAGTAGGAAATGTATTTTCCTCCTTAGCACGACGACGTAAAGATATTCCATAACCCTGTTTCTCAGTATGAACTTCAAAATGACATAAGTAATCTGTTTGAATGGTCATCGACCTGGCTTATACCCGTTAATATAAATAAAACTAGTGTTCTTCATTTAGGCATAAACAATCCTAGGTTGCAGTACTACCTTAACGGTATTACTATCCAACAAGTTACTGAACAGGTTGATTTGGGATTGACAATATGCACAAACCTCAGTTGGTCTACACATGTGATCAAGTGTGTTAAGAAAGCAAATAGTGTGTTGTACCTTATCTCTAGAGCATTTGCTAGGACGTCTCCTGTATTAGTACGCAAAATTTTCACCACATATATTCGCCCACATCTAGAATTCGCCGTTTCTGTTTGGTCACCAATTCTTAGAAAAGATATTGACATTATGGAAAGAGTCCAGAGACGTGCTACGCGCTTACCATTTGGTTTCAATAGACTTCCCTATGATGAGAGACTTCGAAGACTTAATAGCCCAAACTGGAAAACCGCAGAAGTCGTGGTGATCTTATAACTACCTACTTTCTTTCAAACCAAGTGTTTAATGACTGAAACAATCTACCTGGTAGTGTAGTGTCTGCCTCAAGTTTGAACAATTTAAAAATAGACTGGACCTTTACAATCAGTTGCTACTATCCCCATAAACTGAAATTTTCTGTTTTTGTACATTTTTTATATTTGTTATTGTTTGATTTTAGTTGTTTATCAAATTGTTTTGTTTCTTTCAACTTTCCTGTATCACAACAATGTGAAATATTGTAATTATTCTATGAGAACTTTACAAGCCATAGGCTTCAGTTCTTTTAAATAAATAATAATAATAATAATAATATAAAATCTGTCAACTTCGGCTGCCATTTTAAATACACTTTGGAGGTAGAGAAGGGGAACAACCAATGGGAACTACACAACAACACTACTGCCGCCCTAGCGGCAAAGTGAAACATAACCCCCTATATCCATGGGCGGCGTGTAAGGGGCCGTGTCGAAATTTTTCTATACCAATGACACAGGCGTGCCAAGCTGTGCCGTTGCGATGGCTATCTGTGTTGAGTGTAATCTGCAAATCAACAAGAAGTACGCAGGCGTGCAATTCGGTAGGTGTTCACGCACTTACCACACAACCTGTGCAAACATTGATGAGGCGCAACTTTTATTATTAAAAGATGCAATCTCTTGGTTCTGTGTCGACTGCCGACCAAAAAATCGCAATCTATCTGGCCTAATTACTGATGATATTGATAAATCGCCTTGTCGTAATTTACCGAATTATGATGTTCTTGAATCTTTTAAAAAGGAAATATTAAAAAAATTTAATGATAAATTCAAATCACTTATGGACTCAATTAACTTTTGTTCAAATAAAATCTCAGATTTTGAATTTTATTGCTCAATATGGGTGAGCAAATGAAAAGTCTTGAATTATTAAAAAATGAAAATAAAGACCTAAAAATGAAACTTTCAGAAATAAACAATACTGTAGATGATTTACAGCAATACTCTCGGTTAAACAACGTTATAATAAGTAATAAGTAATTTACCTGAAAAAATTAATGAAAATATTTTGTCAGAGGCAATTAATATCGGAATGACAGATGGAGTCGATATAAAGGAACATGATCTTGACGCCGCTCACCGTCTTCCACATTTCAATAAAAACAACTCTAAACCTCGTAACATTGTTCTAAGATTCATGTCCAGAATGAAAAAAGATCAATTCATGGGATCTGTCAAAATGTTCAAACATCTGACCACAACGGAACTGAAATTCGAAGGCCCGCAAAATAAAATTTATGTCAATGACCATCTCACAATCAAAATTAATTTCATTCTTAACAAAGCTCTCAATGAATTACGTGGACGAGGCTACAAATTCATCTGGACCAGGAACTGCAAAATTTTTGCGAGGAAAGATGAATCCTCTAGAATTCATACGATTTCTTCTGAGGCCGACATCGCCAAACTAAATTTAACCGACCGATGATCTTTTTCTTTACAAGTAATATTTACCACATATCATTAACCTTCACTTACTATGGATTTGTCCCTTTATTATCAGAATGTTCGATGGTTACGATCTAAAACTAATATTGTGCATTTAAACTCGATGTGTTGTGACTACGATATTACTCTGAAGCTAATTTAAACTCTTCATTCCGCGATCAAGAAGTTTTTCCAGATAATTTCTCAGTGATTCGGTGTGATAGATCCCGGGATAATTCTGCAAAATGTGAAGGGGGCGGTGTTTTAATAACAATTCGCAAACATTTCCCATTTATCGTTAATCCTAAGTGGTCATCGCTTAATGAGTGTGTGTGGATTACAGTGGTGCTAAAACATCCCAATGGTGTACCATAGAAATTAAACATCTGCTGTGTATACCTACCCCCAGAAAATTATGTAAAATGAATGGAATTTATTACTAACTTATAAAATAATCGATGCAAACCCTAGAGAAAAATTTATAATTTATGGTGACTTCAATTTACCATTGCTTAAATCAGTGTTCCGCAAACTTTTTGTGTTCAAGGTTATTAAATAAACAACAATGTTTATTTAATATTTATCTATTATTAAAATCAATATAACATGAAAAGATGTCTAATGAAAAATGTGAGCCTACTTAATTGAGCACAGGCGATCAACATTTGGAGCAATCGTTGATAAGGCTGCTCTCAGCGTTGATCGTCCTCAAGCGTTCCCTTTTTTTTTTTTTTTTTTAGCTCCATGAATTTTTCCTGCTCGTTTATCGGTAAGTGTCCAAGAAAAATGATATCTGAGAATGGATTTCGTACCCACCCAGCAAACATTTTTATACGGGCCAGTACTGGTAAAGCACATACTCCCCGGCATTGAAAGTAATGGGACAGTACCCCGGTGTCCCCGTGGCCGTTACTGGCCCATTGATGTATCAGTTGCCGGCCCAGCAACGGTAAAGTGCAAAATAATCGCATTAGTTGCAAGATTTATTTCTGATGGTTTTAAGTAAAAAGTATGAGTGAAGAAGAGTGTTTATAAAATGCTGGTAAAGTACTTCGTATAGGCGGAATGCGAAATACAAATGTGAAATACATTATTAATACTGGCGTTGCACTTACTTTTGGTGCCAGTAATTTACCAGCATAAAAGCACTTAGCCGTTAGTTGAATGTTTGCTGGGCAGTCCATAGGTTGCAGGTAATACTTAAGAAAATAAGAGTTTCAGAGACAGGCAGAGACTTCGTCATCAGTGCTTCCTTGTGTAAAAAGCAACGTACATTTTTAATATTAGGGTTTTTTTCAGAAGCCCTGGTAAAAATCCTCTAATTTTTCCCGTCATAGTTGCTGCTCCGTCTGTGCAAATGATTATGCAACCGTGCCATTCCAAATTATGCTCACTGAAGTACTGGTCTGTTTTGTAACAAGCTTAGGTTTTTTCTTCGTTGACTCTGCTTCTTCTTGGGAATCATTAGTTTCACCTGACAAACTTGCGGTACGTTTAACGAATTTATCAATTGTATTGACCAAAACTTGATATTTTTCGACGGCACACCAACTAATGACCACGGTACATCAGTGTGCCGTGACACACTTTGCGGAACACTGGCTTAAATAGTCTACAAATAATAAAACAATTTTTTTAACCCCGGACAACATATATCACAAGTGGTCTGATGAACATGTTAATTGCTTGTCCTACTGCTCGTTACATCAATTTAACTTTATCACAAATAAAAACAATCGAATTTTAGATCTTATACTTTCAAATTTGGATCAGGTACATATTAATAATTGTGACAATCCACTCACAAAACTAGACGCGCACTATCCTACCATTGAAATTCATGTAAAGATATCTGTACTTAAACTGTTGAAGCATTGAAGCAACTGAATTGTATAAACTGGTCAAATGAATTTAAAAATCTGTCTATTGACAGTGCTGTCGAAAAGTTTTATAGTATTTTGGACAGTGTAATCTTTAAGTATATACCATTCAAATCAATTAAAAAAAGGCAATATCCACATTGGTATTCATGTGATTTAATTATCTAAATAAAAGAAAAAGACAAATATCACAAAAAATATAAAACTTTTAACTCTAAATTTTTTTATGTGCAATTCTCTATCTTAAGAAAAAGAATTAAACTTGTAATGAAACACTGTTACTATGAATATCTAAAAACTATTGACGAAGAAATACCAAATAACTCAAAAAAATTCTGGTCATTTGTAAACTCAGGTAAAAAATCTAATATTCCTAAAATAATGCGATTTAATAACGAAGTTGCCAGTGGCGGCACGGGTATTTGTAATTTATTTTCAGATTATTTTAAAACTGTTTATACTGATAAAACTAACTTAAATATAAAAGGTATTTCTTCTTCAAAATATAGTGACAGCCTTTCAAATTTTGTAATTAATGTTGATGTAAGTGAGGTTTTGAGCAATCTTGATATAAGTAAGGGAGCGGGGCCAGATAACATACCCAGCGTGTTTATTAAAAATTGTGCTGAAACATTAAGCGAACCTTTAACCATGATCTTTAATAGATCTTTATTTGCAGGAGAATGCCCAGCTGAATGGAAAAATGCAATTGTTGTACCTATTTACAAAAATGGAAATAAGAACAATGTAGAAAATTACCGCCCGATTTCTAAATTAAATATTTTTAAACAATATATAAACATGTCTATGCCTTTTTTAAGCCGTCTATTACTCCGGAACAACATGGTTTTTTGTCTGGTAGATCAGTTGATACTAATTTAATTACATTTATTGACCAAATTCTTAAAATTATGAGTAACAGAACACAAATTGACACGGTTTACACGGATTTCAGTAAGGCGTTCGATAAAATTGATCACTCTATACTCATTCATAAACTTCGCAATCTGGGCATCTGTGGAAGTTTGCTTACTTGGTTTATCTCATACCTGAATGATAAGTCTCAATCAATTGCCATGGTGGGGGCTTTAACTCTGACTGGGTTGAAATTACTTCCGGTGTGCCCCAGGGGTCCCATTTGGGTCACTTATTATTTAATATTTTTAACAACGACATCTCCGAATGCTTTAAATTTGTCAAATTTCTCCTCTATGCTGCGACTTAAAAAAATTTCTCGCCTCTCCTGATATCGAAACATGTTTTCTGATGCAATTAGACATCGATCGGTTCTATAGGTACTGCTTAAGAAATAAATTATTTTTAAATATCAACAAATGCTACCATATTGTTTTTTCAAGAAATAGACAGCTTATCAACTTCAACTTTAAAATCAAAACGTTAATCATGTCCGTGATTTAGGTATAACTTTGGATAGCAAATTAGTCTTTGATATTCATATAAACACAATTGCCAAAAAATCTTTAAAAAACTTTAAAGAACCTAAAACCATCTTAACTTTGTACAAAACGCTTGTACGAAGCCAGATGGAGTTTGGCAGTGTTTGTTGGTCTCCGCAGTACTTTACTTATGTAAATAGATTGGAAAGCGTACAAAACAAATTTGGAGAAAAGACGAATTTTAACCGATTTATCTATAGTTCACAAAATATTTAACAAGACTGTAGACTGTATATTCATACTAAATTCTTTCTCTATTAGAACCCCTTCTTACTCTATAAGAAATACTAATTTTTTCTATACATCTCTTGAAAAGACTAATTATGCTTTAAATTCACCAACTTTGCGTCTATCTACCTTGTTCAATTTGTATTCTTGTCAGAATTTCCAGATCTTTTCAACACAAATTAGACAAATTTAAAAAAATCTATATTACGCTGCTTATTATAATAATATTGAACCTAACGTATACACAATTAGGTATATACTTGATGTTTTAAATGTTTATTTAAATCATTGTTGTGCTATGTGCTATACATGTATATGTGTACATGTATACATATGTTAACAATATGAAAATAATTATATAATATATGTATTGCCACCCTATTATTGGGATCTTTAGTAATCTGTTGGTGTGGCCAAAACTTTAAATAAATAAATAAATAAATAAATAAATAAATAAATAAATAAATAAATAAATAAATAAATAAATAAATAAATAAATAAATAAATAAATAAATAAATAAATAAATAAATAAATAAATAAATAAATAAATAAATAAATAAATATGGTGGATATTAAATTAGGAAATATTAATAGTTCCAAGATAATTGATTTTAATGATCCCACATCATGGCACATAACCAATAGAAAACCAATAGTAACATACAATTATTTGTTCAACGTGGACCCGAGTTGGGCTATAATATAAGTGTTATCAAGTTATCCTGACACAGAAAATCGGCATTTTGATAAAAAAATTACTTATAAAAATCTTGTCAAACGGCACACAGAAGACGAATGTTAATGTATACCTACTGTTATAATTCAAGTTAAGTATAATTCGAGTTAAATCATTTAATTCGTTTTTAGCAATCGGACATTAGAAAACATATTACACATAATTATTATTTTTTATTTTTTTAACCATCTTTGGGTTACAGGGACTCCAAGTTAGACACTTGCCATAGGTGCTTCATACCCTCGTTACGGCCCTGTAAAAATGACACAAAAAATCAATATGAAATGTAAATGACTTATTTAGAAAAACAGCTCACCCCAATCTAAGATATTTAATTAAATATAGTCTGTTTTTTGGTTCAAGCGAAGCTATATATTGAAATCTACTAACTTTTGACGCCTGAATTAGGCTTTTTATCATTTTGTTTAACAAGAGCCCACTTCGATCGTTAAAAAGTGAGCTTAAGTGGTAACTTAAGAAAATAAAAATTCCATTTAATTCCGCTTAAACATTTGGAATAGACTTTACGATTTACGAGTGAAAAGAGTCGAGAGTCGGAGTCGGAGTCGATTTTTAAAATTATCGACTCGGGAGTCGGTCTTATTTCTGTCGACTCCTCATCCCTGTTTGTAACAAGCAAAGAGCCTCTGATAAGCAGGCAGCCCGTAAGACAAGTAAGTCATGCAGGTTGCTGACTTATGTACCTTCTTGAAATCGGAGATAAAAAAATTGATGTGGAGTGTAAATCTTCACACATTTCAGGATTTGGTATAGAGATGAGCGATATTTTACCGATGGTGATTTTTTCACTATTTGTAACAGTGACAGAAAACGTAAAATCACGGTGACAGTGGTTTTATTGATGGCGGTCTTTACACATATTTTATACTATTGTAATTATTGTAATATTTGATAATATATCCAGTGGCGAATTAAGTTGCTTGGCGGGCCCTGGGTGGTAAAATTAAAATGGGCCCTGTATCATTTTAAATAGAATGGAAATATTTGTATGTAGGCTTCGGTAGGCCCCCCGGTTTTGTGGGACCCGAGCGGCCCACCGCTTAAGGCGCCTCTGAATATATCTGAAATATGTACATTGATTAATACGGTGTAGAACAAGTAAATGAGTTTAAATACTTGAGAGAACTTCCAACAAAATAACGAAGAATACAGACATATACAGGAGTTAACGAAGAAGACGAAAGCAGTAATGGCGCAAATTTGGGGAATAGGCGAGAGAAAATTTACGGACAATTTCAAACGCAGAATGCTTATATTTGATACACTGGTTAAGAACGTGATGTTATATGGAGTGGAAATATGAGGATCAAAAGTACAAGAAGAAATAGAAAAAATACACGGAAAATACCTAAAATGGACCCTGGGACTCAACAGACAAACACCAACTTATATCATACTGGAAGAAACCAAGAGGGAGAAAATAAGAGTACTAACAGGGAGAAGAGCCATGAAATATGAAGACCGAGATATATTGCCAGAAAACCAATTTTAGAAGAGTGTTGGAAAGAGAGAGAGAAGATGAAAAGCGGTACCAAATGGGGAATGTAACGGGAAAAATATTTCGAACGGAATGGTTTTTCCAGGTGAAAAAAAAAGAGGTCACAAAAAGAAGAAGAGAAGGTCAACAGATGACAAACATAATAGTAGAAAGAGATCAAGAAGTGCAGTTATAATAACAACTTAACAGAATACAAGATTCTACATATAACAAAATGTACAAAGATATAACCACTATTGGTTTACCCAGATACTTGGCAGAAGGAACGAGGAACCAGAAGATAATCGCAAGATTCAGATGTGGCAACGCGGAGAGGGCACACTGTTATTGGATGGAAGAAACGGAGAAAATATGTAGAATCTGCAGAGAAGAACAAGAATCAATAGACCACCTAAGAAACTGTGAAGGAATGCAGCCAGAACCAAGAAAAACAGAAGACCTACTAGACGACTCGGGGAGAGGCCTAGCCTGGATGAAAGCAGTATTGGAAAGAAGAACCAAATAAATTATTATGTAGCACACAATAGTATACATAAATGTTATAGTATGTAAACCAATTCTTTCAAAGCCGAAAGGAACGAAATAAATTTATTATTATATTGTTTAATAACTTAAAATTTAAGTGACACTGACACAAATATCTTTGTTATGTATATGAAATATTTCACATATAAAATTGATTTTGACACCCTTTGTGTATTTTTTAAACCAGTAAATATGGTAAATATTCATTGACATAATTACTTAATAATAAAATATTTTTTTATTTAACGCAGAACTTCACGTAAGTGAAAAATTATCGCTAGTGAAACAGTGCAATTTACTAGAGTTTAAGCACCAGTTCTAAAGTCTTAACCGTGATCACGTTACCGTTATACGAGTATAAAAAGTGTGATGTTTATTTGTTTAGGCAAATAATTAAAAAAAGGCATTTTATTTAATATACGTTTATTATAACTTAACTGCATTTATTATAACTGTGTATCATATAATGACACGACACCGACCTTCGCATTGTCTTTGCAAGCAATGTTATCACTTGTCTAACATACATGTGTTAACCAAACATAAATATTACAATAATATTATGTAACAAAAAGAACGGTCACTAATCACGGCGTTCTTTAAAAATCATTGTTTCGCTCATCTCTAGTTTTGTAGGTATTTAAGAGTGATAACAAATTGAGGGTACATAAAAAAAAAATCATAAATTTCGATAACTTTTAGAAAACTACGTACTTCCATCTAAAGCAGGAATCGGGAACATTTTTACCCATTACCCAGAAATATATTTCTTTACACCGACGTTACCCCATTGGTTTGTAAAATAAAAATCATACATTATTTACATGGAAGGATTTATTGATTTCTTTAAAATTTAAAAAAAAAAAAAAAAATAATTCTATAAAATTATATATTTTTTTATAATAAAAAATACTTTATTTGGTTTATTTTTTAGGGTTTTGTAGGTATGACCAAAAAACCCTTATACCATCATTTTGTCGTCTGTCTGTCTGTCTGTCTGTCTGTCTGTCTGTCTGTCTGTCTGTCTGTCTGTCTGTCTGTGTGTCTGTCTGTCTGCCTGTCTGTCTGTCTGTCTGTTCGGTAAAAATTTTAGCCAAACGGCTAAACCTAGGGAGTTGAAATTTGGCATGCTTATACAACTCTTTGACCCGCACATAGGAAACGATAGAAAAGAAGAAACCGTCTTAAGAGCTTTATTTTGATACCACACAATACGGTTTAAAAAAATATTTATTTTTTTCAACACAAAAAAACGATATTTTTCGAAAAACTGATCTGATCAAAAATTTCTAGTGAACTATATAATAAAATAATATAATATTTATTAGTGTTGAATACATTACAGAAAACGTTTACTCAAAACAAAATATATAAAAGGTACAAATTTAAAATAGATATTACAAAAACAACATATGAAAATAAAAATATATAAAAAGTACAAATTTAATCGCTGGCTCTGCTATTGTTATAACATCTAACCCTAAACCTGTTCATACTTTCCAAAAAAAAAAAAAAAAAACTCTTTTGTATAGTTATAATTGTTGTTTGTTCACTTTTATGAGTGTAAATGAATTTAAAAAAATCAAGGAATAGTATATTTTGTAACAAGGTTAGAATGAGAAAATTCGATGCGAGTGGAACATTCCAAGCGCGAGCCGCAGGCCAGCGTGAGGAACCACGAGCAACGAATTTTCTCTTCCAACCGAGTCACAGACCCTACTTTCTCCACGACCACCAGAAAGAAAAAAAAAATTAACAAATAATTATTTTAACAAACATTTTATCTTAACAAATAATTTATATTACATAAGAAATTAATCAATTTATTATACTATTTTTTTATTTATTATTTGTTTAATTTTAATTTAATTTGCCGCACATCGGCCACTATTTTAGGTTAGGAAGTTGTGTTGCATTTATTTAATGTAAACGTTGCATATATCAGAACAAAAGACAACAAGTATGGAATAGTTATTCTATAACAAGTGATGGAATGAAATACACGCAAAATTCATAAGAAGATAAGTGCCTCAGAATAACATTCCAACTCTTGTGTTAGAATATTAACTTTCTGTAGTCAAAATTGGTTTTAGAATTGGTAAATTCTATAGGGGTCGTGGAGAAACATAATTACTTATTATTAATTGATTAGGGTGACCATTCGTCCCGGATTATCCGGCACAATCCGGGTCTTAGTACTTATTTCCACATTAATAAATGTCCTCGGTTTGTAAAGGACTTAAATCACGTCTCTTTCGGAAAGGGTTCTAGACTAGCTTGGTGCGAATCGAATAGAAAGATCCTTGTGAACGATTCTTCTTCCCAATATATATGTTACTAGCTGATAGAGGTCTGCACGGGACAATTTGGACCACCTTTACCCGGCCCGGCCTGTTATGTTTCCAGTCCGGCCTGGCCCGAGTCCGAAAATATTAATACATTTATTGTATCTACCCGGCCCAAACCCGATAAAATTTTAAGTTCGGCCTGAATAAACCTTGTTAAAAAAATATTATGATACGAAAATTGCTTACAATTTGTAATAACTATAAAACTAGAAATTAAAAAATATATATATACAGGGTGTTTGTTTGAAACAGGCCACCTGGAATAATTCCTTTATTTTAAGAGATACAAAAAATTCTTCAGAATAAAAGTTAAACTAGACAAAAAGGCCCATCTAAAGGTTACTATAAGAATTCTGAGGCACTTCCGGTTTCACCGGAAATTATGTCAACTTTTGATCTAGCATAGGGAATCGATAATTTTATATTTTTTTCATAAAAGTACATTAAATTAGCTTTACAATGACACCAAAAAGTCATATTTTTATGTTAACCATTTCAAAATGGCGACCATTTATTTACAAAATAATAATCAACATAAGTTTTACAAACTTGAACGTAGCAAGCTTTGAAAACAATAAAAAAATAAACAAAATATCTCTAAAATAAACTGTTATAACTAGTTATTATATGAAATAACATGAAATAACTTAAATTTTAAGATCGCCGACTGAACTTTTCTAATTGGTTTTTGGGTATGTGGGAAAATGATAATCGCTTCCATTATAAAATAATGTTTTCGGACGAATCCAATTTTGCCAGAAATGGTTTATTCAATAGGAATAATGTAAGACGTTGGTCGACGGAAAATCCCAGGGAATTAAGATCTTCCAGATTCCAACACAAGTTTGGTTTCAATGTTTGGCTGGGAATTCTAGGGAGAAAAATTGTAGGCTCAATTATTTACCATGGCAGCCTTAGAGCTAACAGGTATTTAAATTTTTTACAAAATGAAGTGGAGGATTTGTTGGACGATTTACCACTTGCTGATAGGATAGGAATGTGGTTCCAACAAGATGGAGCACCAGTTCATAACGTGTGTGCCTATTTAAATGGCCAATACCCAGATAAATAGATTGGAACACTTAATCCCTGGCCTGCACGATCGCCGGATCTCACGCCATTGGATTTTTTCGTTTGGGGGTATTTAAAAGATAGAGTGTATCGGACAACACCAACGACGATAGAAGATTTAGAAGAAAGGGTTAGAAGTGCAATCCGGGATATCCAAGAGTGTACTCTTATAAGGGCGATGGAAGAGTTTTTATTAAGAATGAGAAAATGTGTGGACAATAATGGTGGTTTGATCGAACATTTGTAATTTTTTTTTTTTTTTGTAAAATAATTGTAAAAAATAATTGTAATAGTTTTTTTTTTTCTAAATAGTCAAATAGTTTATTTTAAAGATATTTTGTTTCTTTTTTTATTGTTTTCAAAGCTTGCTACGTTCAATTTTGTAAAACTTATGTTGATTATTATTTTGTAAATAAATGGTCGCCATTTTGAAATGGTTATAAAATATGATTTTTTGGTCTCATAATAAAGCTAATTTAATGTACTTCTAGGGAAAAAATATAAAATTATCGATTCCCTATGCGGAAGTGCCTCATAATTCTTATAGCAACCTTTAGATGGGCCTTTTTGTCTAGTTTAACTTTGATTCTGAAGAATTTTTTGTATTTCTTAAAATAAAGGAGTTATTCGAGGTGCCCCGTTTCAAACAAACACCCTGTATATATATATATATATATGAAAAGTCTGAATACGAACTTTCCGCGGCGAACGGTGCTGTGATAGCCATATATGGGATCGTAATCCTCACACTTAACCTAGGACTGAGACGAAAATTTACATGGCGATTTGTAGTCGCGGATGTGAGTCGCCCCATCATTGGCGTTGATTTTCTGGCTCATTTTGATCTTTTGGTCGACATCAAAAACGGCCGTTTACTTGACCAGAGAACCAATATGATTGCAATAGGAAAAACAGCGGATTTTGACATTATTTATTTTATATATATATATATATATATATATATATATATATATATATATATATATATATATATATATTAACGAAGGTTTAAACATATATTATTTAAAGGTATTATTATTGTTCTTATCCGGCCCGAGCCCGAATACATGTCTGTCGACCCGACCCCGGTCCTCGAGCCCGTGCAGACCTCTACTAGCTGAAGTGCTTCGTATGGTTTTTAATGTATATCTTTGTTGTAACGTAAATGATAAGTGAGATATTTCAGTTTCAAGTAAAATACAAAATAATCGTTTAATTATTCTAAACCACTCTTTTGTATATATTATTTATTGATGTTAAGTTAATAATAAGTGAGATACTTCGTTTATATGAAGCTCTCCCCATAGCTCCCCAAATATATATCTTATTAAAAATTGCATTGAACAGAAAGGCGTAGTTTCATTTCTCATATACATTTTTGCTGTTAAGTACAGTCTGTATAATAAGACGTCCTTGTTGATTTTTGGCGAACTATAAGAGAGAAAAGGAAAAACTAAAAATAATTTAAAAATTTACTGTAAATATTATTACGTTACTACTTAATAATTGGTCCAATCTCCATTAATTCTCCAGTTAATTCTTTTAGTTGCATGCACATGCAAGGTGTTATACTCTGAGTGTTTTATCATTTTTATAGTGTTTTTTTAGAAATTTATTTCACAAATTTTAAGTGGTGCAATAATAAGTGCTTTATATGTATATCAATTTTTTCTAAGTTCTGAGATATATAAGGTAGAAATTCTCCATTATATTTGTATTTTTAAATAAAATTTATGTAAAGTAAATCTGACATTGAACCGACTTAAATTGACGA
Source organism: Liopterus haemorrhoidalis (assembly GCA_963971575.1). Taxonomy (NCBI): domain Eukaryota; kingdom Metazoa; phylum Arthropoda; class Insecta; order Coleoptera; family Dytiscidae; genus Liopterus; species Liopterus haemorrhoidalis. Next base: position 25,881,449 of record OZ020614.1, on the reverse strand, counting down.
CTTAAGTTTGCTAGATGTGTCACTCTGCTGTACTTTACGTTACTATACATTTCCCGCAAATCTAATATGTTTAACATATTGCATAATTCGTTGGGGCTTTTGTAGTTTTTACTTGCCCGACCTTAATATATAAGGGGCAAGTATTGTAATCGCGAAAATTTTCGATGTCGAGATTTTGACGGATGACCACGTTTCATGGTCCAGGGAATCCAAAAAAACTATTTTCGAAGTGCCGTCCGTATGTGTGTGTGTGTGTCTGTGTGTCTGTGTGTATACACGATAACTCAAAAACGGTTTAACTTAAAGAGTTCGTTCTGGTACTAAAAAATTCTCCTATTAAATGGGAAGAACCCTATTGTTTTTTATGAAAATCGGTTGACTAGAAATGGTAGTTTACAAGTGTCGATTTTAATATTTTTGCGAATATTTAGCAACAGAAAAATATTTCGAAAAAATTTATTGAACAAAAGTTACTATAAATGCAATAACTAATAACTTTTATTTGAGACGTTTTTTGATAAAACGAAAAATTTCGAAATTTTTTTCTCATTTCTCATTCAATTTTTTCATACTTATATGTAACGTTTCCATGGTCATGATAATTAATTCGTACTAGTAAAGCAAGCCTTGGACAAAAATTTGTATAGAACATAATTTGATGTATTTTTAAAGATTTATCTAAATATTTAAATTTTTTTTTTTTTGTTGTTTACATTTTTTTTTAAATATTTTTTTTATGGGAGGGCAAGTCTAGCGGAGGTTTCCTTTCGCCACTGGTTTTATTCTGAAAATCACATTTAATTTTTTATTTTAATTGTTTTACTAGATTTTATGATTTTTAATTTTTATAATTTTTTTTAGTAATTTAGATTTGTTTTTAAATATAACAGATTTTTGATTTTAATGTAACCCGACAATTAAACCATTTTTAACTTTTAGACATATTTTAATTAACTTATTTTGTGACGAAGGCGGAACAGCACGCTACTGACTGACTATTGCCAAGCAAGAAGAAAAAATAAGGATATGTGACAGCCATGAATTTTTTAAGTCAATTTACATTAATTATTACATTATATTTAATAAAAATACTCTGTAATTATAGTAAAATATAATTCATGTGTGTTATAATTTCAACTTTTGCCTGTGTTCTCACCTTCTTATTTCCTTTCCGTGGTTTTCTTTGTGTGTGTTTTATTAAGTCCCTCTGACAAACCCCAGAGGGTGAAGTGTTTGTCCCTGCTTTTACATCCCGTTGAAGGATTCACGGTAAGTTCATCGAAAATCAATTCATCGAAAATCAATTCATCGAAAATCAATTCATCGAATGATCAATTCATCGAATCGTCAATTCATCGAAAAAAAATATTTTGTAAATATTTGAGAGGAATGCCGAGGGGATCGGAAAGCCAAAAAAGCAGTGGCCAATAAAAGTTGACAGACTAAAAAAAACGCAACTGCGCATGTGTCACACCGCGTCATACCACACATGATTTGTTCAATGTACGGTGATTCTAAACAGGTGGCATTGTTATGTTAGTGGGAGTTTGTTTTGTCATTAAACTAGATGATGGGTAGCTCGCTTCGCTCGGCTTCTTCTAACCAAACCCTTACTAACCTAACCTAACCTAAGATAGTGTTTTGTCATTAAACTAGAAGATGAGTAGCTCGCTTTGCTCGGCTTCATCTAACCAAACCCTTACTAACCTAACCAAACCTAAGATAGTGTTCGGACATTTAACTAGAAGATGAGGAGCTCGCTTCGCTCGGCTCCTTCTAACAAAACCCTTACTAACCTAACCTAACCTAAAATAGTGCTTTGTCCTTAAACTAGAAGATGGGTAACTCGCTCCGCTCGGTTTTAGACTTTTACTAACTAAACCTAACCTAATTACCTTGTTTTTAAATGCATAGTACTTTATTTTCCCCTATATTAGCCCAGTTAAAATGCGTATCATTGCGTATGAATTTATAAAAATTATTTGCGTGCAATTGCCCATAACCTGTCTTATTAAACCTTAAAAACAAAAAATTTATTTGTTTTATTATATAAGTTTTCTTATTATATTTCTTTATTTATATTCAAACACTATGTCACTTTATTTACCTTTTTTTAAACCATATAAAAAAAATTATGCAATTATTTCTTAGTCTGTCTACTTTTATTGACTGCTTTTTTGACTTTCCGATCCCCTCGGCATTCCTCTCAAATATTTACAAAATATTTTTTTTCGATGAATTGACGATTCGATGAATTGATCATTCGATGAATTGATTTTCGATGAATTGATTTTCGATGAACTCGTCGGTTACCCGTTGAAGATATTCAAAAATATTTGTAATTAGGCAAATTGCTTAACTATATTTTATTTATTTATTACATTATTTATTTTAACAACTTTTAGCGATGAGCGATATAAACACTAGAAAAACACGTCAAGTTGTCAAGAAATTACAAATAAAAAAAGCATTATGTAGTCCAAATACTAAAATAGATTCGATTGTTTATGACGGTGAATCCACAGAAAATTGTGAACTAACCCAAATAAATATAAAATTGCAGTCCGATTTAGTTAAGGTTAATACTAAAAATGATGAACTTAATCAAATCATAGAAAACTTAAAAATAGAAATAAAACTGTTACAAACAGAGAACCTAGGTAAAAATAAAATAATAGAAGACCTTCAAAATTTGCGTAAACTTAAGTCAAGTTCACTTAACAGCGCATCAACTCAGACGGAAAATCAACTGAGTTCAACTGTATCTACTCGGAATTTTCCAAAATCAACTTCACATAACCTACAAACAGTACCTACTAATAAATCATCAAATAATATCAACAAATCCAGAAAATTATTACTATTGTCCGACAGTCACGCCAGAAACTGTAGCAATATCGTTCGGGATCTTATGCCTGATTTTGAGGTAAATATAATCTTTAAACCTGGTGCACCTCTACATGAAATAATCAAGGACTTGGAAAAACTAACAGCTCATTACACTAAAAAGGACTTTGTCATCATTCTCGGCGGTGCTAACAATTTTCCATCGAATAATATGAATTTGATCAATAATTTCAAAAATGCGATTAGAACTTGCAGTCATACTAATTTAATTATAAGTACAGTTCCCTATAGATATGATGTTCCGACTTACAATGATGATATATTCTATGTAAATGATATGCTTTTCGATGCAACAGCTAATGCTTCTGACTGCTATCTCTTTGACATCAATTTTTATTTAAATAGACTATCGTTTACCGACCACGGTTTTCACATGAATATAAATGCTAAAAAACTAGTTTTTTTCAAAATTATGCAGTTTAGGTAAAATCAGTACGTTTCTTGCAAGTAATGTCTCCCAGGATAATTTTCAACGTTTCTAGCACACATCAGAATGCGCAGTATTTTCCATATGAAGAAAAGCAGAATATTTATCTCCATCATATTTCTCCTACTGCATCTACTATCACAAACAACGTAAATTTTCAGGACAATGTTAATATTACCATAAATAAAACTAAGCCCATTTATAATCGACCTTTAAATTTTAATAATGAATCAATCGAAACGAGTAAAATAAATCTTCTGTGCTTAATCACACGGTCGATTCGTAATAAAAAAAAAAAAAAATGAATTAGAATCTTTTTTACATGAGAAACTCTTCGATATACTTTGCCTAACAGAACACTTTTTAAATGATAACGAAAGTAGTGAGTTTTTAATTGAAAATTATCAAATAAAATCATGCTTCACAAGGAAATCTATGAGTCGTGGAGGTGTTATTATCTTTACTAATAAACACTGGGACACTATTCCAATAAATAAAATCAATAACTGTGCTATAGAGTTCCATTGTGAACTAACTAACGGCAGTATTTGTTACTAGCATTAAAACTATTATTATAACCCTGTACCGATCATCTTCTGCTGATTTCAACATATTTATGAATAACCTAGATAATATTTTTAAACATGTTGATTTCTCAAAAAATGTCGTCGTATGTGGCGATTTTAATGTGAATTTTAACATCTGTAACAATGATGTAAACAAATTATTAGATTTGTTAAGTACCTACAATTTTAAATCTCCTGTAAATTTCAACACTAGGGGTCGAAACCGTATTTATAATGTTTCTCATAATTTCTTGAATACTCCAATTTCTTCAACAAAAGTAATTAATTCCTTATCGGATCACGACGGTATTCATGTCATTTTTGAATTTCCCCATATTACCTGTCAACCACCCAATATTTATAAAGTCAGACATGCAATGTTTAATAAATTACAAGAAATTAAATGGGACTCCCTTAATAGTTTTATGGACGGTACAAAAGCATTTGACAGTTTTTTTGATAAATTCCTGTGTACTTTTGAGATTTGCTTTACTGGAAAAGTGTTTAAAGAAAGAAGGAATTTTAGCAATAACAAAATTACTTGGTTTAATGGCAAAATCAGTTACAGTTAAGAAACCGATTGACTTGGATTATAAACTTAACCCAAATAACGAGACCAGAACCATAAGAAATAATTTTAGATCCAAGTATCGTGCGGAATTAAAATTAGCCAAAATAAACGCAAACACGCTTTTTGTTCAAAATTCCAACAACTTTTCAAAAGCTACATGCCAAATTTTAAATAGTAACAAACGCACAAAGAAGCAAACTTCACCAGTAGATTTATTCACCCCCGATGAATTCAACAATCATTTCCAGGAATCCGTAGAAGAATTAATAAATAAACTACTTAACATTTCAAAAACTTCCATGTCCCTTCTAACTGATAACGCAACATTTCCAGTTAATAGCAATTCCTCATTTCAGCCAATAACATTTAATAATGTACGCGATGCAATAAATTCTTTAAAAAACAGCAGATCAAGTGATGCTTATGGCTTGTGTGTTGACTTGATTAAATCTATGAAAGACACACTAGTTATTCCATTAAGTAAAGTTTTTAATTCCTGTATCTCTTCATGCATCTTCCCGCATCAACTGAAGGTAGCCACTATTATACCTCTTCACAAAAAGGGAGACACGAATAATTTAAGTAACTACCGTCCAATATCTCTTTTGCCCATTTTCTCTAAAGTATTTGAAAAAATAATTATTCAAAAAATTGCAGCCTACTTCGAGAATAACAATTTTTTTAGTACTTCTCAATTTGGTTTTCGTTGCAATAAATCATCACCACTGATGCAATTTTAGATTTCATTGACTATGTGTGTGAGGGTCTAGAAAACAAAGAATTTTGCCTTGCTACTTTCCTTGATCTATGCAAAGCATTTGACTGTGTGCCTCACGCTGAGTTAATAGAAAAAGTGAAATTTTACAAGTATAACACAGAAAGTTGCTTATTTTTAGAATCCTATCTCAAAAATAGAAAAGAATTTGTAAAAATTGGTAATACTTCTTCCGAAATTTCTTCAAATAACTTTGGTGTACCTCAGGGATCTATTTTAGGACCACTTCTATTCTTGATTTACATCAATGACTTCTCCAGTGCAATTCGCAGTAAAACAATTCTCTTTGCTGACGATACGACCATCATTACACGTTCTCAGTCGTTAATAAATATAATTTCCGAAAGCGATTCTCTTCAAGATGATGCTAAACTATGGTTTACTTCAAATAAATTACAATTAAACACCGACAAAACACAGATGTTATTAATATCTACAAGACCAAATAACTATGAAAATCCCCCGTTTGTTAAATTCTTAGGTGTGCATTGTTTGACCCAAGTCTCAAATGGGATCAACACGTAAGCAACATCAGCAGTAAACTCTGTAGGACAATTTATTTACTAAGAAATTTAGTTAATTCAGTTTCCAGTAGTATCATTTTAACAGCGTATTACTCTTTATTTCAATCTCACATTACTTACGCGTTACTTCTCTGGGGCCACTCTCCATCCGCGGAAAGAATATTTGCATTACAAAGACGTGCAATACGACTAATTGCAGGTTGTTCTTACAGACAAGACTGTCGAAACCTCTTTGTAAATTTAAAAATTTTGACATTCCCGTCTCTTTATACCACTGTCTATATACTGTGTATATACTGTGTATATACTGTGTATACACTGTGTATATACCACTGTCTAGTTTACGCATATAAAAAAATGAATGTTTTAAAAACACATGATGCTGTCCATAGTTATAACGCACGGAACAAAATAAATATATATCCAAATTATTTAAGACTTAATGCGTCTAGACACAGCACCAACTATTACTGTATAAAATTTATGAACTCTATCCCAGCAAGTCTAAAAACTACTCCAAATTCACCTTAAAAATAAAAAAAATATTATCTGAAAACCCGATTTATACTTTTACTGAATTTACGGAAATTAATTTTGATAGGTACACCACATAAATTATTGTTTTATTAGTAGTATTTATAATATAGTGTTATGCAAAAGATGTTAACTGTAACTAATTTCTGTAATATTTAATTATATATGTATGTATGACTGACTGTAATCAATACAATTGTAACACTGTCAATAAATATTATTATTATTATTATGGGGTTTGTCAGGTCTTGACAAGCGTCCACTAATCCACTTATTATTATTATTATTATTATGGGGTTTGTCAGGTCTTGACAAGCATCCACTAATCTCAAATTTCAGCAACCTATTGAGCCGCGTCATACTAGAGACTAGTGGAGATAAATACACACGACTGCATCCCAAACCCTGGCGATATGCAGCCGCGGAAATTACGCTAGATCCAGTGCCCGCACAATGCGGAGTGACCCGAGCAGCACTGCTTTCTGCATCCTGCAGATCCAAGAGTTGGCAGAAGATCTGCAGACGGGAATGGGACTCGATTTCCCTTCGATAGGAGGCTTTCATGCCACCCAAAATACCAACTATCAGGACTACAAGCTTAACTTTATACCCGGGATACAGCTTTCTAAGCTCGGACAAGAGGTCCATATACTTGGACCTCTTTTCCTCCTCCCTTGAGAGAGATATTCTTCTC